>OZ010686.1:10493580-10995521 GCA_963932265.1 Thymelicus lineola
ATCTGAAGAAACTGTGATGTAAGGTACCAAGTAAATAGCACATACATATTTCACATATTGTGTACCAAGTAAATAGCACATATTCCACATATTGTTTTTAAATTTGGTATAAAACAAGATTTTGCTTACATTTGTTTCTATTTAACACAAAACTACGATAAAGATGTCGAGTTCTTTTTAACGTTATTAACTATTTCGTTCACGAAGCTCAGTCAGATACTATACTTATGTATGGAAAGCGTAATGTAGGGTCATACTAGCTACGTATCCGATATGCATTTAAACGATATTTCATTGATTCGCGCTTCTTAGCAAAATTCAATCCTCGTGTTTGAGCGTAGAGTGCTTTGCCAATTTTGCCATATGGAATGCCCGCACGATCGTCATGCGGCGAGGCTTCGCAATGCATATAAATTGCTACTTAATATCATATCATATCATTGAAGTTCTAAAATAGATATATTTAATACTCATCGTCATTACCTCGTCATTCGTGACGTGACGAGACAATGAACTTGTAACAACCACTAGTTGAACTTTGTGAATAATCTAACTTAATTAAAGAACAATAAATACCGTCAAAATTGTTTCAGTTTGACCAGCTGGGCCAGTGATGGAATATTGATTTAAAATTAAAAACCGATTAAATTTTGATTAAAACTTAAAAAATATGTTAAGGTTTACAACATTAAGTTCCTCTACCTACGGTTTCGACTCTGTAGTGATAAATATTATTATTTTTGCTTATTCGTATAAATACAATCGGATAGCAATTTGCTACGCATATTTACGAGGTTGCATTATACTGTGGCGTTCTACATGGTGTGCAGCAATAAAGTTTCTAGGGCCCTCATTAGCAGGCGACGCGCGTGCCTATTGCTTCTGACATCAGTTTCCGCACAGGAGCTTCCCTTCGCCGGCAACAACAATATTCAAATCATTATCATTTATCAGATTGTAAAATAGTATCGAGATATGATATTACAGTCAGAATGAAGTAAACTGTATAAGATGTTAGGTGAGTTCAGTATGTAGATAAGTGGTGAATGGCTCTGACGTCAAACAAGGAGTTATAAGCAGCTTGCAAGACAAGAAGGAAACCTGACGAAACTATAAGGGTTCCGATTTTACTGAACTCTAAAAACGTGTTTAAAATATCATTGATTAAGGTTTGTCAATGGTTTATTGTGTAGGTAGTTCCAGGCGAATCGTACAAATATTATGAGATACAGTTTCAAAAACTGCGAGAAGCCTTTTAAATGTGTACGTATTAACATTTCTATAGTCTAATATGAATGAAAAACTTTATTCAATTTAGGATTAAAATCCTTAATTTTTATAAAATAATGGGGATTATTAAAAGAAATGGGTTTCTCGTTTGTTATTTGGCCGCTAAAGCCTCGCGTCCATGATATGGACATCCATGAACGGTGATATACCCTCAGGCCGTCCATCTTCCGTCCATTCGTTGGTCGGCTACGGAAAAAGTAAAGTGGCAGAAGTAGTTACTGTTTTGATTAGCTTTGGGGCCACAGAAATAGTACGTATATTGCGAATATAAACAGTTCTGCTACAGTTCACTGACAAACGTTACACTACGACTGAGATAGACAAATTTTATTGATAAGCGTTACTGGTCCTAATTTTAGTAAAAACTAGGTTATTTCGAGTAACGGCACGTGTATGAAAACTGATTAACATGTTTATAATTTATATTATTTTATTTAACTTGCTTAGGACTAGTCAAATCTTACTAGATGAATTAAAACTACTTCCTGTCATCTTACAAATTTGTTTATAATAATGTTAAAAAATATGTTATATTATTTCTACGGCTATTCTATTAAAATCGGAAGATTTTCATATAATTTACAACCCTTAAGTCTACTGCTTTAGTATACTTAATTCATCTCGATCTGTAGACTTAATTTACCTGGTTTCATAGGTGAATAAAGTTTATTAAAAGTAGACTTATGACACCTGGGTGTATTACGCCAGATTAATTAATTTTCCACCAAAGTTGAAATACATATTTCGTTATTTTAACCAAAAAGCTAAATTCTTACGCTACGTAAACTGCGTCGCGTTTACCTACTTAAAGTTTTCAAATTAAATTTCAACCCTTATTTAACTCTCTTAGGGGTGGAATATCAATAAATCCTTTTTAAGTGGGATCTTGCGCCGTAAAAGAAACCCATTGTCCAAATTTCAAGTTTCTTGCTTCAATAATTTGGGCTTTGTGATGATATCTGTCACTGTGATAATAATGACAGATATCTGTCAGTCAGAACAACCACTTTATTAGTTCATTGGTTTTAGTTTTGCCATGTTCGTCCGCCGGCGCCGCTCGGCCAATCTGTCCGTTCGCCCGCAGCATAGCAAAGAAGACAACCTCACCCTCAGAGCTGGAAAACTGTAATTCGGCATGGATATTATGACGTTAACAAAGTGTTAGGTTAAAGTCATAAAAAAACTATTGTACATACGCGTACCTACTAAGTACTAACACACAATGGTATGGAAATTCAGACAAACAATCGTGAAACCTATATTTTCCTCGCATCTGACACTCACTTAAGATTGAGTATCGTTTTTCACGTTCTTCCGACGCGGACGTGTAGAACGTGTTTGAGGTTGTATTTTCGATAATGGCTGAGATATTTGTTTACTTTGTTGGAATTATATTATTTTTATGAGACTGAGTTGTTGATTGATCATTATTTCTCATTTCTAAAACTTCGCATTTTAATAATTGTCTATGAATTTAAACTTTCATCGTAAACAATACACAATTTACAATGTAGTTTTTTCCATATAAATTAACATCGATATCATGATCGATTTCCGTGATTCACCGCGATGTTTTGACAAGGGTCGGTTGAAGGATTTGCGATTAAACACAAGTTAGCGCCCGGAAGCCTCCGAAAAGACTGATCACCTGCTATCTACTGATAACACCTCTCCAAAACGTTGACACGCTCATGAAACTTTATTCGCTTTATAACAACCGTGCTATAATTTAATTGAATTATCGCAAAGAAACAAGCAATTTAACTGTATTTAATATAGATTCCTTATATTTATACTTTTTATAAGCCAGTCAACCGACCAAAGTAAGTGCTTGAGAAAAAAATAGCTAAAACAAAACCACGCGTGTGCGGTTTTAATTAAACGGATGACGGTCGGCATAATATCGAATTCAATCGCGGTGAGTGTGTAACCTTTGAAAGTTGTCGTGCATCGAAGTACCATTAAGGCCTCTCCTGGATCAGTGCCAGAGTTGGGATATTATTAGCACGTCGACAACGTCAGAGTTAATCAAGCTCGAATAAGATCAATATTCCCCGTAGGTGATGGTTTCAGGGACGCACGTTTCAGCCGCCCTGGCCTGCTGCCTGTCAGCCCGGATTAGGAGCTGGATCGGACGACGTAGTCCAAAACTACCATTAATTTGTATCGTCAGAGTAGCAATGATGCTCCGGAATTTCTGTAACAGGGTCAACAAAATTGTTAAGTGACATTTTAAAAAACAACCATAAAATCGATGCACACGGGAAACTTTACGTTATTCGAAACAGTAACCTATGTTTATTGTAAATTGGAGAAAGCTACATACAAACCAGTGCTTGAGCCGTCTAGACTGCACAGACAAGTTCTCCGAGAGTAAATTTCCTAGAACTCTGTACGGTGCGGCGCGTCGACACCATGAAGCGAACAATTTCGCAAAAAACATTTGACCTCAATATTGTACGCGTATCGAACGCGTGCGTATGAGCGCTTTAAGTGATTGATAGATAATAAACATAACGTTTACAATTAACGTTAATTGGTAAGAAATGTCTAATCAAATTATCTTTTTGTACTTGCTATATTTGCATGATGAATGTCAAATTACTTAATTGCCTATACTTTCCATATACTGTAGCGTGACTATTCGCGTGAGATAGAGCTGCGTGCCAGCGAGAGAAAATCTTGACGGTAAAGCGCAGAGTACGAGCGACTTTTAAAATTACATCCGATATTATTTACATCAATATCGAAGCATGATACAAATGAGCATAAGATACAAATAGCCCGAGATGCCTGTATACTTGAGACTTTCCGCTAATTCAAATTTTACTTCACCATATAGTATGTTTATATGGATAAATAAAACAGAAATAGCTAGAAGGCCTAGTAATAGATTTAATTAACGGGACCGGCGACCCATAAAATGGGGTACTGTAGGTAGCTACATCACGGGCGCAGTTTCAGAGATTGCCTAGCACTCGGCCCGTGATGCAACATTGCCTCGTCTAGATTTTTTTTCATTATTGTGACGACTATTATTAGAACTTTTCAAACAAATGAATGATCTATTGAGTTACAACAGAGTTATGTTAGGTCAAGTTCTACGGACGCTTTGATCAGGAAAGCTTTCTAAATTAACTGCTCGGAGTAAAATCACAGCTATGAGCGACTTCGAATAAATTTTAACGATTCGATTCAATATAACTGTTACAGTACTTTAAAGTATACATAAACCTACCTACCTAAATACAAAAAAAAGCTATGATTTTACACTTACTTAATTTTTAACTTGCTATACTTTCTTTACTTTCTAATACTCCAATACTTAATTGGTTTCTTACGGATATATGAACTTAGTATTAGCAATATTATTATATTTTTCCTGACATTGGCCTGGCGAGGTATTACAATGATGAGCACCACAAACGCGTGCTTCATTTACATACACAGCATAGCCCACTGGCGTACTAAGTACTGATTTGATATGTAATGTAACGAACGTCTGTTGTATATTGTTGAGTAACATTGAAGGCTATCGATTCGCTCGTTTCTTAAATTAAGACCTACGTCTATATACAAATGTTCTCAATTTAAACATGTTTTTGCCTACTATCCAATTTATCTGGTTTACTTGGCACGGCCCGATATCATTTTGTCTTTGTTACATTAAAGATTATGACACCCTGTTGCTTCCATATTATATGTAAGTGCTTCAGAATTCAGTAACAAGACAAGACTAATAGGTTTATTTTACAATTTAATGCGCTCAAATTAATATGTGTTCATATTATTATGCTTGTTTATTGCGTACATTTTACATCAGAAAATAGCTGATAGAATTTCGCATAAGAACAGCTAAATATAAATTTCTAAGTAATAAACAGAGACCTAATTAAAATTTACTCGTAAATAAAATACTTTATAGGATCGTCTTAGTAGATTAGTAGATTTACATTAAATTAGTAATTAAGTGCCATAATCTTATCTAAGGCATGTCTTTATTTCCTTTGATATTCATTCACATTGAGCAGCAAAATAGGTCCAAATTTATGAGAAGCTTGTTATAAAAAAATTACACGAGCGGCGCAAATGGGTTTTCCTTTCATAATTTCTTTTAGACAGAAAGATGAAACAAAACAAGTCTGTAACTTGAATTAATCCGGGCTTCGCGAACTCATAGCAATGAAGAAAGAGCGAGTCAATGAGGTTATTTATTATGTTATATTTGATCTCTTTTTCTGTAATTAATGTTAGAGGTATTTTTACATGCTTGTTTGTAACCGACTCCTTTGGACTTGATCCACTTCAAACGTTCAGATTTAATTTAAACTTCGTAGACTTATTGAGGACCGATGACAATTCAATATTAAAAAAAGGGAGAAAAAAAATTTCATTTCAAAACATCAAACTAAACAATGAAAAGATAAATAATAGTTTACAAAAATTAAAAAACACGCTTTTATAAAATAGAAAATCCTACCTAATTGTAATAAAAGCGTGAAGTGCATGGTGTCATTATGAGTAGAAGGATTATCATTTTGATAATATCTTAAAAAGCACCCCAGGCTTTTTTTACAATTACACGATTCTTAGTTAAAATTTATTTTCTATTTTTTAGTTGGATGTTCTATTATATAAAAGCGTGTTTTTTTAGTTTTTGTAAACTATTATTTATTTTTATTTAGTTCAATTTTTATTTAAACTACAATATCTACAACAGATACAATAAAACAGCAGATCTATAACTCTGGCAACTTTTTAGGGTTCCGTACGAAAAACGAAAAATGGAACCCTTATAAGATCACTAGTACGTCTGGGTGACCGCTGTTCAGTCAGTTTAATCCGAAACTACTGGACCAAATGAGTTGAAATTTGGTACTCATGTACGTTTTTGTGAAAGGCGAAGGTATAAAGTAAACATCAGTTGTTTTGAATTTTTTTTTACAAAATCAAAATTAAATAACTGTTTTGCAAATGTATCTTGTGATATGTCAAATGAAAGGGCTTGTTGTAAGGATCTCAAATATATTTTTGTTATAGTTCTACAATGGATAGTTTTAAAATTATTCAAGAAAGAAGGAAAATTAAAGCCAAAAATTGACCATTCCCCGCCCTTATTTCCGAAACTGCTGACGCTAGAATTTTGAAAAAAATACAGCGAATAGTTCTTTACTTAAATATTACAGGAAAATGTGAAAGAACTCTGTGGTCTTAAAAAACGACAAGAATAAATAAAATGGAAAAAAATTACGGTAAATACATAATCAACGTACGGAACCCTCTCCAAGCGAGTTTAACTCGCACTTGTCAAGTTTTTTTGTGATATTGTTCCGGAGTACAGAACCTTACGCCCCAACTCAGAGTCACTAATGGTTACTTAAATCGTTCCTTAGTATATAATTTTATGGTGATTCTTTACTAAGGAGAGATTTAAGATACCGTTAGTGTCTCTGAGTTGAGGCGTTAATCAAGTTAAGATCTGACGAAGGAATTCATAAAAAGAAAGGTTCAACTAGAACAGTAGGTATTTACCGACCATTTATTTAAGTCGTCCATCTTCAAAGATACGCACCAAAACCCATTTGAAGCAATTCAGCGCTCATAGGGAGATTTTTATATTCAGCCAAGTAATATATTTCTATTATTTTTAATGGACTTCATAAAACGCCGCGGTGTTATATATAGTGCTTTTAAAATTTATATCTGTGGTAGGTACCATAAATTATCATCACGTAAAATGAATATTTTAACATGTTGTCAAAGCTTTTGTAAAAAAATTATACTTACTGTATTGATATTACGAGTATAGTACATTATTATCTAACTTTTTTGCAACAATAATGCTTTTCTTATTATAAAATACCTCTCATTCAATTTACCGTTATGAAGAATCGAGTATTTTTTACCCGACTGCCAGGAAAGGTTATGTTTTTCGCGCGTATCTTGTATGTATGTATGTATGTATGTAATATTCTTTATTACATCATCATTGTTTCCAAACCGCTAAACGGATTTATATGATTGAGATTTCGTTGGATTTGTCTTGATAACGAGATGCCTAAGAGATCAAAAAATAAAAATAAATCGAATAATGCAATATGGGTATCAAAATAAAGAGTTCATCATAAGGATTTCAAAAAGGTAAATCATGATAGCCGTTTTGATAGCAGGCGGGTTTTTATTGATTTTCAAATTTAAATTAGTTCGATAAATTAGAATTGAGCTTTTTCGTGTTCGTACTAAGGATTCGTAAGGAGTAACTTAGAATATTTATTGACATGTGTAATAGCCGTAATACTCGTAGGTATGGCTTCAACCCATTAATGGCCCACTACTAGGCACGGGTCTCTCCTCTTGAGGAGGCCTAGAGCATACTCCACCATGCTGCTCCAGTGCGAATTGGTGGAGGGATTAAAGGCTAACCCGAGTGTCGGAAGTTTTCAAACCGCTCGAGGGCCCCCGACATGGCTTAACGATTGTTATCTTCTGATAAAAAACGGGACCGACGGCTTAACGTGCCCTCCGAAGCACATATCTATGGCTTCAAACTGATGTCACGGAAAATATTCCGTGCTGATGTCAAATATTGAGGAGGCCTAGAAATTACTTTACCACCTTGCTCCAGTAAGTATTGGTCGAGAAATTCACTTTATTTAACGAGAATTACTTAAAAGCCTAGATAGAAAGTGGGAACTTGGAAAGTCTACTTTCTTTAATTTAATAAAACGCTCCCTCAAATACGCCCACCACCGCACAAACTTTGACAAATAAATTTTTAGAAGTATTCGCGAAACAAACGTTTCTACTCAAATTTCAGCAAAGCCAAGTTAAGTTAATAAAACGTGGGCTGTTGCTTTTAAATGCAAATTCAATTTTTAGTTCGTTTTACGATCTGGAATTTGAGGAAGAAATGGAAACGGAACAATGTGTATTAAATTCCGCGGACGACGTAATATGGCGCTTGAAATGTTCGTTGGGTATACATGAATATTTCCCATTATAATACAATGCATAGTAATCTATCCGATCTAATTAGGTACATCAGCGAAATAATTTTTAGTATGTATTAATCATGCATACGATTTAGGTTCATATTTTATACTAGGAAATCGTCCTCGCTTCGCTTCGGAAAAAATAGTAAAAAAAAATATACAATATAGCCTATGTCACCCGGAGATATTGTAGCTTCCCAACAGTGAAAGAATTTTTCAAATCGGTTTGGTAGTTTCGGAGCCTATTCCATGAAAACAATCAAATCTTTCCTCTTTATAATATTACTAGGAAATCGCCCTCACTTCGCTTCGGGAAAAATAGTAAAAAAAATATAATATAGCCTATGTCACCCGGGGATAGTGTAGCTTCCCAACAGTGAAAGAATTTTTCAAATCGGATCGGTACTTTCGGAGCCTATTCAATGCAAACAATCAAATCTTTCCTCTTTATAATATTAAGTATAGAAGTAAAGATTATATTGGTTGTATTTTGTATCTGTAAAAATGCGGGTTCTTTTTAACGATAACACCTTTTATATTTGGCAGAGATAGCCTAATCAGTAATTTGTACATTGGTCTTCCCTTGAGTCAAGTCATCAATCGAGTATGAGCTTATTTGTTTGGGTTTCACGAGTTCCATACATTATAATTATTTGATGTCGAAGTTCCTTTTAGTGCATCAACTAGTACTGACAAAGTGTGTTTTACTTTATCTGTAATACAATTTTATTTAACTTGACTGTCAACTGTTTCAGTGTCTGGAGTATTATTTTCAGCATGTAATATCAGCAACCAGTTATTACACTTATGCCCGTCTACTAATTTATCTGCTCTTTTTTAGACTTCAAATTTTATTTAAGTTTCCTTTTTAACTGATCGACTTTTGGATTTTTGTTTGCTTTAGAGTTTAGATGTTTTTTTTATTTTATTTTAAGTTAAACGACACGGTGTTGGCAAAGTTTTAAGTTCTTTATTTCCGGTTTTTTTTTTTATAAAAGCGTCACTAACATTTTCATCACAGTTTTAACCTTCCCATGTAGAAGAATATTTTATTATTTCTATTGAAAAACGTAAATCACAAACATTAAATTCATAAGAAACTTTTTACATACATGTATACGGCTACGGGACTATCATGCCTCAACGTCCTATGAAAAACCTACGTACAAAATATCTTGGTTCTGAATAAAGCGCTCTTGGACTCTTGGGGTTGTGCATTAAATGTTGTGCCTTAATCAGAACTTGTTTCAATCTCTTGGTACATACAATAACTAATCGAATCACAAATGTGAACAAACATCACTAAACTTGTATTTTACAGTGGCACTAAATCAATAATTTTCCTTTAAATTAATTACTGTGTGACGTTTAGTATAAATATAACGGTCGTCAACAGCAACTTTAACGAGTTGGGGTGAAGTCAACATATTGAAGTGTACAGTGAGCAGTGGGGGCGCTTCCATTCCTCATCCGGTACCCCCCGAGGCAACTTTACTCGTTCGCTCTCGCTGCTAACAACTCTATGACCTTTTGTTGATGCTAGCGACTTTGAAATACATTTTTTTATTTTTTATTCTTGAATTGTCATGGCGTATTCTTTATAAAATTAAGTAAGATGATGTTCCAGTTTCCAAATATCCTTTTGTAATGTTGAGCTGTTTGTAAAAAGAAAGTTGTCAATTGTCAACTAGATACCTAATGAAGAAGACACTCGGCACGGCTAACTGAAATGTCGCATTGAAATTCAGTCGCATTCAATATTATCTTGGGTTTTGTTCTGACAAAGGCTTTGGCAATAGCAGCGCTTTGAATTGGCTATGGCCACAGAATATAATAGAACTCCTTAGTTATGATTTTGCTTGATGAAATACGTCAGTGTAACCGGAAGAGAATCTCAGCTATCTATCCTGCACTGTACACGCAAATATTGTTTGTAAGTCCAAACAAAGGGCTGGCGACAGTTGTTGACGCTTGCTCTATGAATTATCTAGCGAAAAACTTATGTAGGCGAGGGGGTTCAACTTATGTGTTCTTAGTTCTTACCATATTGGATAGAATTAGATAGCCCAAACTATTACTCATTTTATCAACAACAAAATGTACGAAGAAACAGAAGTCGAGAAATGACATGTGAAAACTATTTGAATGAACGAACCTGTGTATTTTTCTCGACTCTGTAGCTAGAGCGTCTGCGGTCTGCTAGTGATCGTGTAACTTTGGGATGACTTGACTTCAGTTTATATTCACACAATGCCTATAAACCTATAAAGTAAACTGATCTCAATCGCGCTCTCCAAATAGCAATTGAAGCTTTGTTTAATATTATGTCACCATTTTAAACTGCATCTTGAAATCGCGCTTTTACGAATTACGAATACGAAAAGAATGCATCAATTAGTTACGCCTTCGTTCCGCCTAAGTAAAGTGCAGCGATCTTTCATAGGGCTTGGTATACATTTTTATAATAAAATCCCAAAATTAATACGTGACTTGCCAATAGAAACTTTCAAAAAACGTGTAAAGACACAATTGTTAGGCAAGGGATATTATAGTGTAGACGAGTATTTAAATGACAAAGACGCATGGAAATGACCAGCTCTGCAACCAGTTCCGCTCAGAATAGTAAATACTTTTGTATTATTATCTTTTTTTGTAATATTTTTTTAAAAGATGTGCTGAGGAGTTTCTTTAGGCTTTTCTTCTCCTCCACGATAAAGCACCTTCCGAAAAGCCAAAAAATGACGTGCATAAGTGTATCAGTGATACCTATATGAATAAAATATTTTGACTTTGACTTTGACTTTAAACTGAGATTGGTATATAAATTCGGGTCTATGTTTCGCTTGTGAGCTAGCACATGACACGTACCTATTGTATTTGAAAAAAATAAGCTTGTATATATTTATTTTATAATTGTAAGAAAACTAATCGAGTATAAATATGCATTTAGTTGCTTGATGTTTGCCTCCATTAGCTTAATTATTTGTCTAACCAACAGCTACATCTATTGGACCTCAAGAAGTATCCAACGGTATTGAATTGAGCTGAAAAGTCCACTATTTTTCTTATCTTGCATCTTGTTCGTCGCAACTGGCTAAGTAATTTCACTCCTACGTTTATCGAACCTAATCCATCGACCGGTAATGTAGCTTTACATAGTCTTGCTATATATATTTAACATGGATATATCGTCACGTATTATAGTAATATGGCCTATAATATTATGTAAGTATAGAGGTGATGCGAAGCCTCTGAGGGGTGCTCGTCCGCAAAGGTTGGAGCTACGCGCTTGGCTAAGCACTGTAAATACTCTCCCGGTCACGTACCGCCACTGCAAACTGTTGAATATTAATATACAGAATATTACTCGCGAGAAGAAATCCCGTCCAAACTGAACCTTTGCCCGTGCCACGGTAATCATACCGCGGCTCCGTCAGCTGCTTAAATTAGCTGAAAATAAAACAAAAGAATATTTTGCATTTCAACATATTTTTTGGTTTGTTTGTAGTAGGTAAGGATTAATTTTACCTGCCTGCTTTGATCTTGTTATTTTCTTTATCTCTTTTTGTCGTTTTAACATTTTCCTTTTTTATAAACATGTATCTTTCATACTATTTATGTACAAAAAACTAAATAACGTAAGTATTCAAATGACGAACGATGCACAGTTTTATCCATATTTAAAACAAATTGGTATTGTGTGCGCTTAAGCCTACCTCGAGTGTCTTAAGTGGCCACTTATTATTTATTTCCAAGTTCGAAGTTGTTAAACTGGGGTAGGTCCCAAAGTTATCCAGGCTTTATTAATTGTTGGAAAAAATCAGAGGTTTACGGGCTTATAAATGTAATAAAGTCATTTACACATGAAATTATTAATCACCAGTCAGATTTTGTTGAAAGTATTGAAAGTTGAAAGTCTACTATTGATGTTGTTTTTTCTTACGCACTTTAAAAATATTGTAGGAGGGTTTGTAAACATTAAGTTAAACTTCAAATACTTAAAAGAAGTATGTATTAAGAAACTCCTCTTAATTTACAGAATTAAAAATTAATTTCTGATAAAAAGTATACTTATACTTAATAAACAAATCCTTTTTTACTCAAATATCTACGAATTCTCATAACTCTAAAGCTGGCGGTTCGCGCCGCGACAGAGACAAGCGACCGAGACAAGAGACCGAGACAGGAGACCGCTATCGTCACTTGACCATATGCAATGAATAGGCATCAGTTCGCGAACGAGACCGAGACAGGAGACAGAGACGCGAGACCGGAGACCGCGCGACAGTCGCTGCCCTGGACTAGTAGTGTCTCTGTCTCGTCGTGTTGCGCTCGAATTGAACGTGTGTTTATTGTAAAAAATTACTACTTTTCCTGACGAAGACTGTGAAAAGCTGATTGAACTGATCAGACAGCACCCTCCGATATACAATACTCAACTGGAGTCCTACAGAGGCGAAAATTTAAAGAAAAATATTTGGAAAAACATAGCTGAAACCATAAATAAAACCTTCTTCTTCCTCCAATGGAAGTTCTAATTAGACAGTGTAAATTAATGGCACAGTACAACATAAGTAACTCCATCGACAGACTCTGAAATTGAATGAATTGTAGCTTTGGTCGCGGTCTCGGTCTCGACCCACAGTAGATGCTAAAGAGACCGAGACACTTGTCGCGGTCTCCTGTCTCGGTCTCTTGTCTCGGTCGCTTGTCTCTGTCGCGGCGCGAACCGCCATCTTAACACGTTGAGTTGTTATTAAGATATAGTTTCTCTGAAACAAAATTAAGAATGGTACCTAGTTTACAATACGTAATATGGGAAGCGACGTTGATATTTCCTGTGCGTCATGCCATGTGTATTGGGCAAAATAGCGGGTGGGCGCAGGACTGGCGGCCGCCGTTTAGAGAGGAGCGGGTCACAATAAACGGGAGGGATGTTTTACCAATCCTCGAGCTACATTTATTTTGTCCATCCCACGCGTTCAAATTAACGTGATGTTTACAAAACCCTTATTTTTTTGTTGCCGTACGCATAATATAAAAACCGCCCTCATGTTTTTTAAATGACTTTACCGCTCTGAGTCAAAAGATTCGGATATTTTCATCTGGGAAAGTGATTGCGTATTTAAATGGAAATGAAGTAAGTTAGTTATGACTAAGTTATTTATTTGGCACCAAAAGCATGGGCGAACCTACAGGCCACATATACCCTTTGATCTGTGGGCGAATCTTTTACGATCTAGCGCTTGATGTGTGTTGCATTTCATTAGTCTATAGGTACTAATTAAATGCAACACACATCCTAAGTCCTAAGTCTAACGTCTAGTCCTAACGTTAATATAAAGCTTTTTTTTATTATTTAGATAAGTTTTGAACATAACATTATAATTTTTCGAATCAGCATCTAATCGTATCCTAAGTCTTTAGTCCTCAACTCTGATTCTATACTGGTAGGCACTGTGAATTCGAATTGCAAACTTAAATTTAAACTATTTTAAATTTAAGTTTTAACTTTTTTAAATTTAATTCGAATTGCAAACTTAAATTTAAACTATTTTAAATTTAAGTTTGCAATTCGAATTCACAGTGCCTACCAGTATAGAATCAGAGTTGAGGACTTAAAGACTTAGGATACGATTCGATGCTAATTCAAAAAATTATAATGTTATGTTCAAAACTTTTCTAAGTAATAATTTAATGTTATATTAAAAAAAAAACTTTATATTAACGTTTCATATACGTAGTATATTGTAGGCACGTAATCAGTAAACGCTCGATAATACTACCATTAATAGTCGTATATCGTTATCTCAAAATTATGTGTAGACTACTTGATCCCAATAGGTCACATTAACTATCTTTTACTGGTGTATCACATTAACTGTAGGTACAGTCGACAAAAGAATTAAGTACACAGTGCAAGATTCTGAAACCCTATGACTATGTAATGTTTAATATTACGTATTGTTTTTAACAATGTTAGATCATACCTTTCGTATACAGGTATCATTTAAGTTTAACATCGATAACAACACAAACAATCTGTAATATCAATAATTGCAGAAATTTTTAGAATCATGCCCTGCATCTAATCTAATTATTTTGTTATAAATAATATGTCTACCTAATTTATATCATAATTTAAATAAAATTATAATCCGTATATTTTACGGTAATAACCCTCAAATGAGCTCACGACCTGTTTGTAAGTATCCACTATCGTTGCCCATGGACATCAAAGGCGTGTTACCAGTCTATAAAGAGAGAAGAGAAAGAAATAAAGAATTGACTCTGAAGCCAAAACATGACTTCAAGTTTTAGTGCCAAAGGGTTCAAAGCGTTTTTGGGTATTACCGTGTTATTAACCATAATGTGTTTATGCATAGAATCACTTCAAGTAACAATTTAACTTGTAAAATACAAAGAAAATACAACTTATATAATAAACAGGTACAGAAAAAAAATTTTTAATCACAAAAACATTTTCAATATCTATCATATGGTGCAGTGTAGAAGGATCAGTGAGCTGCAGATAGGTTTTATTGATTCGTGAACCGGTTACCTTGAACGATCTTTAAAAATTTTTCTAGTGAGACTGAGAAAGATTATCCATCAAGTAGGTTGTTAGAATTGCTAGGTTGTAGTTCAAGCAGAAAAGAGCTCCCGGCTTCGTAGATTGGTTTCGATTGATTTGACTATTATTAATGGCTCTCGGCAGTCTTCGATTTTCTATCTGTACGAAAACTGAACCGTGTATATTGGACGTCGGCGTGTGAATGTACAGGAAAATAGGCTAGTGTGTGTATTAAATCTAAAACGAAAAATAATGAAAACCATTAAGGCACTGTCATTTTAACGTCTGTATCTCCCATCCTTTCCCATTCCTATGACAGTTTAAATTCGACACAATATCTTTTGTTTCCTTTTAATTGGTTATTTTTTTTCCAATTTCAATAATGGATGAAATTGTCATACATTTTTTATCAATGAAAATGGACTTATAGTCGTATCATTTTATCTCAAAAGTTATATAATAAAGAATGGAACACGCGACAGTCATGCGTGCCGATTGTGCGAGCGAGCTCCCTTCATCTTTACACATTGTCCAGTTTAGATCAATTACGGTTAATTGGACTTGATATAATTATCTAATTCTGAGCAGAGCAGCGTTCGCGCTGACAGCCTGACACCAGTTGCATCATATTTAATAAATGATATTTTATTTTATATCGTCTTAAATTTATGATATTCAACGGATATTATTCATATCTATCAAAGCTACTATGATATAAACTAGAGTCCGAACGAAACTAAATCTCCTGAAATATCAAAACCTCAGACTTTTAAATCTTAAAAAGTAAATAGTTTTCATAGCTTTTATAAAAATTTGCTTTATTATTAAAACATCGTGGCACACGAATCAAATCAGCATCGCTACATCTATTGCGTTGATCAACACTTTTGTCTATTTTAAAATCAACATCCTCCCGCCCGTCTGGTATCAAAATTAGCTAGAGGACAACGATCGGCAAAGTATTTGGATGAGCAATAAAAACATTGCGAGAAAAAATTTCATTGGGTTTTTTTTGTTGTGCATAATGAATTTATCTTCATTTATAAAGCCGGCGAAATGCGTGTCAGGCGCGTACTGTTGGGTTCCATAGTTGGAAGTTGATCAACTATTACTCATACTTAAGCTATCCTAGCAATTATAGTTTTCCTTTTAAATTCATCATAATATTTGCTATTGCTGAAACCATGTAAAACTACATTCTTAACGTCCAGCTGAAGCAGCCCATGTATTAAGGAGATAAACTGAAAAGGATTACAGTCTTAGACGAATCGCAGATACTCGTGCATGCTCTATAAAAAGTCAGTTTGTTTACGCGGCCGCCTGCGCCTGCGCCTGCCCGCCGGATACGACCGACAGCGGCAGACCACATGTGTAATGGTCATTGTATCTCCCAAGTAGTATCCCGGTTTATGTAGTTAGTAATTACAGATCTTGAGTACAGATCACAGTAACTCGTTTGAGATATTATAAGATTAACTTTACGCTTTTCATGATTTATCATTATTATTATACACCACCGTCTATTTATGTAGATTATATGGCTGCCCGATCGCTGTATTCTTTGTATTTATCTATATTATAAAACACAAAAAATGTTTGTACGGATGTCCTTTATAGACTCTGAAACCATCCAACTGATATGCCTCAAAATGGTTTCATTTGAAACGCAACAATCCGAAGGTGGCTTGAGACCATTGATTGATAAAGTCGGTTTTCCACTTTTCCAATACAATAATTTGAAGATAATATTATGTAAAGATGGCGCATCAACGTCAACGTCAACACAAAAACACTGATCTGTCATTCTCATCAGAAAAGTTTTTAGCGTAGTGGAACACGCCGGGTATCCACTAGTATGATATGAATTTATTCTTTGGAAAAAGCCGTAGTAAACAATTAAAACTAAAGTCGAGTGCTCTTCGTTGTGGCGTTGAAGAGGGAGAGACTCTCCAGTTAGTCTCGCATATGTAACCTCGGGCCGCGTTCATGACTATCTTCTAAATATATCTCATACCACAATAATTTTCCCCGTCCATTGAAGACTACGTGATACGTCCTACTTTATAGACTCTTATGAACGTAATAATGTAACACGCGTCGTTATAATGATATCAATATTATTTTTATGACCTGTATATTGAACCGTATTTTATGTAGTCATATAGCGGCCGAGAGACTTCAATCAATGTTAAATACTTCATTGTGTTGCGCCTTTATTTACTTTGATATGAACTCCGGAATATTAGGGTATTGTTATCATTACAATAAGAATTTAACGGGAACGGCTATATATGGGGTTCAAGCGTGGGAAAAGACGACTGATACCATTTTGTACTTCGAGGAGGGTGTCGAGTTGTCGACGAACACGTTGAGTATGAAAAGAACGAGCACAGGATCAATGGGTAAACTTAAACGGACAGGGCACTCCTCAAACCCAAGTTATTAATGTCTTGCATGACACCCTCTGCCCTCCCCTCACCTTCTTTCTATTTATGTACTGTTTATTACGGGCGAACTCGTCTAACTTGAAAGAGCCTCAAGATGCTTTTTCGCCAACCGGTCCATTGTAAATGTAACACAATACGACTGAAATTGTGCTATTCACGGAAAATGTATTTATGCGTATTTAATGTTTTTGGGATTACTTATTGTTATTGCTATTGTTACAAAGCCTGTAGCTCGCTGCTTTGTTGCTTTCTTTTTCGGCAAATAAATTAACTCTGTTGGGGTCACGGACGGTTGTACGAGTTTATACGAATATAATGGCCACAGAAACATTTGTTTTACAGGAATGTTTTCAAAAAAGTACGACGCACTTATTCCTTTGTGATGCCCAATTTCCTTTGTACAGTATATACAGGACTGGGATGACTTGCATATATTGTTGCTGCTGTATAATGATTCAGATTCTCGGGGTAAAGAAAATTGTGATTGTTTACTTTCTGGATTTTCAATTCTACTCAGGATCGACTCGGATTAAATCAATTTTCTTATATTTTTACGTTGATTTTCCAAATTTTACAACATGCCCTTGTATTTAAACCGAGCGTGAGGCATAAACATAATCTCTGGTAATCCCGGGTCGCCAACGACGTGTGTTCTAATTTCACTGCTAATCCAGCTATTACGTCTAATGGGTAGGTATTAGTTAGAAGCAAATAAATTGTGTTAAATTTAAACAGGCTAAATGGTTGAATGTTGTGTCAATAATAATATAATTAATATACTGTAAATTCTTAAATAATACTTTGACTATGTGGCTTTATACGAGAACAAAGACTTTGTAGCGTGCCATATTTAATATCAGATTTTAAATCGGTGTAAATCTCTTATACTGAATTTAAAGAGCACTCCGTATTGCGTCTTGAAATAACGTTCTTGAATCATTTTCTAGCTTTAAGAGAAATTTTATATCGCAGAATCATTAAACATGGTGTCATAAAGCTAGTAGGTTATAACTGCATTGAAACGGTGTCCAATGTGGTTATGGGCGGCGTAAAGTTAACAAATAGTCGCCGTGGTTGCGCTGCCGCGCCGCAGCAGTCGGCAATTGGGACCATTAACCACTTCCTAATTTTCTCGTTTCCTGAGCCTCGCCTCGCGCTGCGCGTCATCGCTTTGTGTTCGGATTCGGTTACGACTACATAGAGTAATATTGTATTATTGTATCTAGGTGCAGATTATATATCGGATTTATAGTGTTGGTTTCTTATTACCGAAAATTGCAGATGTGGATTCTTGTAGCAAAAGCCGATTTATGAGTAACTAGCTGATCAGGTGAACTTTGTATCGCCTAACAATGAATGTACTTTGTTGTAATGTTACTTTTAACTTTTTATATAGTTTCGATAAGTTTAACAAATCATACACCATTGAACCCTCTCCCTCTCCCTCTACGGAACAATTTCATCATACATGATTTTTACGTAAAACCGTTTACGCAGCACACGCAACGGAAGCTCTCAAAAAGGAACATTTTTTTCCGTTTTTGCAACATTTTCTAAATTAACTATCAAATACAAAAATATTTTTTCAATTCAATCAAGTAGTTCCTGCGATTAGCGCGTTCAACCAAACAAACCAACTCTTCAGCTTCTCTTCTTATTAGTATAGATTACATATATTGTCTGTTATCTATTTTTTCCCACGTAATAAAAACATCTTTATTTATCTGTGTATTATATATATCGGTGAGGCCATGAATCTCCAGTGAAGGTCCAGGGACGGACCTCTTTATTCTACAGCGCTTGCTGATGCAGAGGCTGGCATATAAGAAATGTCATGTCATATTTAGATTAGGGAATTGTCAAGAATGTAGAACAGATTATTATTGATCACGTAGTGTTGAAGTACTTTGGAATATTGATGTGAATGTTAGGAGAACTGGAAATATATCATGGTGCAAAGTAAAAGGAATATCATTTCATAACCAATACCATAGAATACCTCCTTCTGCTACTATATACTATACACGATGTATGTACATATCGGTGCAGTCTAAAATAAGTTCGTAATAATCTTTGAAATTAAGAAAAAGGGAACTGTCAAGAAGACAGACAGATTGAGAGTATCGCGAATCAAAGTAAACAACTAAATAACGTTGAATTGATAAAATCGGGTGTTATCAGGCAATAAACGGATAGTATCCTTGTGCCTGTTGAATTATGGGTTTTATTTAGTATCCTGGTAATCCTGACACATAAGTAGGTACGCCCACAGAGAGAGATCTATGTTCATAGTACTGAACTCAGATGATCTGAACATACGAATGAGTACCTCCACAGAGCCCTGTCCTATATATATAGTGCAGTATATAAGCAACACAGCTTGTCTTATGTACAATAATTAATGATATGAAATTATTTTTGTTTACCATTATCTGTAAATGTTACCATAGCCCAGTATGTGCACATTAAATTTACTAAATACCCCTTTCTCTATGTTCTTTGTAAAATATCAGATGATGAACAGAGGTATTACATCAGTTTAAATTTGGGGTTTGGTTTGATGAATGTGATTCTTTTATGCAGTTTCCAACAAGCACTTTTAACTTAATGCGCAGAACTAATAAGTCTCATTTGTTAGTGCCTCTGGCAACAAATCCCTTTGTACTGAACCGAACGTGATCAACTTTTTCTCCCTTTTTTAGACGTAACCTATGCCTGCGATTTCGTACCTATATAATTAGAGACATCATCCATTATTGAGTTTACTTATTATACTATGTGAGAATGGAGTACGTTGAAGATATCAAGAATATAAATCCAATTGCAGCCAATAGTACCTATGTACCTAACATAATAAGAGTTTTATGCCGAGCTTCTAGGAGCAAGTTGCTCGCAAATCGCAATGGCTTAGCACTAAGCCAGCAGTTTTATATTTTATCCTATAACTCCAATATTAAACCTAGAACCTAGATCGACTTTATCAACTACTTTGTTAGAACAATTGCGATCTAACCACAGACATAGAAGTAAAGATGTCTGTGGACCTAACTTATCCTAAAGAAGATTTTGATACTTTGGTTTCTTAAATAATCCACAAATGATATTTCATACCAAATCAAGTCCGCCCCGCGATTGTCAATAATATTTACCTAATAATATATTCCTTTTCTAACAGTTGTCCATACTATATTAACATGTTATAAGACATAATGAGCATTTACAGATGTTAATTTTGAGTGGCGTTGTTAATTGGTGGGTTTACTTTCAATTTCAATTACCATGACTAAAGCCCGTGGTTGTATTAAAATTGAAATTTTATTATTAACATGCTTTTGCCCGCGACTTCGCTCGCTGTAGTGCTTTCAAAACGAAATTTTTAATTAATTAATTTACATTTTTAGAACCACATAAAATTATTAAAGTGCACATATAAGTAGAATGATGGATTAGGGTACATAATATTAGCTAGCTATAAGATGAAGTCCATGGCTTCTCGCGCTTAGGTATCGATTTTTTACAAATCCCGCGGGAACCCTTAACTTTTCCGGGATAAAAAGTAGCCTAGGTATGAGCTAATCCAGGCTAATGAGAGGTGAACATCTCGAACAGTTATCTCCATTCCAAATTTCAGTCAAATATTTATAATATTAATAGGATGTGTTTGTGTACCGCTGTGAACTGAAACAATCCCTATATGGGTTTAGCGCTAGTGTACGGAGAAAATATAATAGATGTGTAAAGCTACGCTTCTACATACATGGCGGGTAGAAGGCACGAGAAGGATTTGCTTGATACGTGCTTGCTTATATATTAATTCGTATGGACTAGGCAGGCGATGATAGTTTAGTGTTGCTTCTGTTTTGGCACGGGCTCTCGGTGTCAATATTACGATTCGTAGCCCAGAAACGTCAACTATATCTAGAAGATGTATTTATTACGACGGAATTAGTATATGGCACGTCCCGTGGCGAAGTGTTTCGGATGCTTGAATTATATTTTAGTGTTAACTACGCAAACAAAAGCCTATGTCGTTATTTTATAATTATATGTTTTTACTGACACAAGATAGAGATTCGTTGAAGTTTAGTCTGTACAACTGATAAAGGAATTCTGACATGGATCTTGCCTTTCGGCCGGAAAAGACGACAGAGACACGACGCCTTTCATTTTCGTGTCGGGAAGCTACACATCTCGTATAGATTTATAATGAAAATGTGCCCCTCTTTTTGGATAAAAATATAGGTATTTATGGGATACAATACTTTAATATCATATTTCCTTCTTTTTTCTTTCTTAGTTGACAAATAAATCATCCGTGATGCATTCTATGGCCATCAGATGACCTGTCTGCTGTTTTGTTGGCTATTTATTTTGCATACAAGTACACATATTATGTTTAATAAAGCACATTAAATAGATATTGTAGATAATTATTTATTTACAACACCGACAAGCAAACTGTAGTTGTATGCTCGCGGAACAAATAAAGTGACGGAGACCGAAGCACACTGATTCAATTTACCTGCAACTGCCAACAAATTGTAACAATTCCCGTGTCTCTATTAGTTTAAGGACGCGGTAACCTCGTGGCTGCTCCGGTGAAGCGAGGCCTAATACGCAATGCCGAGCATGGTTATTACATTATGTAAATTGCGGATGGTTCCGTTTACTACCTGACGATGCAGGAATAGGAATATTGGCCCGTATTTTATTGTATCGCTGAATCACTACATTTACTTCCATTTGGGTGTTGCCGTCACTGTATAGATATGAAGTGATTATCAATGTATGGCTAGAGGGCCTGTTCGTAAACGATGTCAGACGAAGACAACAAATTTTATACGATGAACATGATAGATAAGTGGTTGGGGAGATACATGTGCGTAGCGTTACAAGTTGTTTGTCGTATTAACTTACTATCGTGATTTAAAAAATAAATGTATTATAACACGACCTTGAAAACTGGTTTGTAATTCTATAGCGATACGAAGCAACGGTGGGTCTAGTTGAATACACTCAATAGCAATCTGGCGCGAATCTTCCCCTTAGTCAAACTTTGCATACATAATAGGCACGTACTTCAGAACCGTTTCAAAAATCTTCGATCCACCAATACTGGTTCAATTAATTCAATAACATTCAGTAACGTCAGTATTGCCGTAGTTAAAATTAATGTTACAATCCATTCATTTATATAAACATTTTAAAAAGATATGGTGCCCATTCTATAGAACGTAAGTAATTTATTTGTAAAACTTTTGTATTTAATGGTGTTCGTGATGCGATTCCAGCACATGGTGGGGACGGGCATGGCGGCCCCGTTCAATGCGGCGGCGGCGGCTGCGGCGGCGGCGGCGCAGTTCGCCGCCAACGGGGACGCGCTGGCCGGCGTGAAAGACAACGCGCCCGTGGCCGCGCCCCAGGCCCCCCTCGTCAAGAGCGAAGGCCCACCGCAGCCCGCGCCGATGCCCCCCGCCAATTTCTCACCGCAACCGCAGCAACAGACACATCAGACAAATTCAGTAGAAAATCAAAATAATACATCGGTAAGTAGAGATTGTTGGACTGCTTTTAGGTGAACCTTACCTGAAATTCTAAAAAGTCTTAAGTGTGTTTTCGGAATACTAAGTATTGTTTTTTGAAGATTAAGTTATTTAACGTATTGTTCAGATCAAACACTAAAAATGAGTCTCCATTAGTAAGCCGTGGTTTATTATATACATATTTACTATGGGTTTATTATGAAGCCGTGGCATATTACCTTCAACTGCATTTTACATAAATATCTGCTAAAATTATAATGTTACGCTATACATTGTACCTTAATACATTATACCCAATAATAACTATATTTCTACTTAGAATGTAGAGTTCGAAGTCCTGAAGTTAACGGGTTGTAATTTTGGGTTCTTTTATAGAAGTTGGCATTCCAAAAGGCTCTTCTTTAGGTCCGGCATATCTTTGAATTTAGTCGAAAATAGTTCTGTCTGATTTTGCAGCAAAGCGAAGGAGAGTCGAACGAGGAGAACACGCCAGTGAGCGCAGCGGCGGCGGCGGCGGCGCAGCAGGCAGCGGCGGTGGCGCAGCAAGCCGCCGCCGCGCACGCCGCCGCTGCCGCCGTGAGCGCCGCCGTCGCCGCCGCCGCGCCACCCCCGCCCGACAAGACCCTCGTGCCGGTCTCGCAGGCCTCGCAACCCAAGCGACTACACGTATCCAATATACCCTTCAGGTTTAGGGATCCAGATCTCCGCAACATGTTCGGGGTGAGTCTTTCGCTTTACACCATACGCTTTGCACTCCCCGATAAAGCACGGCACGAGTGATTACAACGACATCGCTATGACTAGTCATCCTCCTACGTTATGTTTTAAATATACCTCCGTTTTGCTTTTCAGCAATATGGCACAATACTTGATGTAGAAATTATCTTCAATGAACGAGGTTCCAAGGTAAGCACTGTTGATTATTCTCGATGAGATGTGAAGTAGCTCTTTGAAATCCAACGGATTTCACTGTGGCTACTTTTATGAGTTTACTCTGTGAATGGCCAGGATATATGATTAGTTGACCAAGTTGCATACTTGTAAAACACTTGAAAAGTCGTGAAGGTGTTTTTCATAGAATTATTACATGCAAATTAATAAATATAATATCATTATCACTGGCCAATTGGAATATAAAGTTAAATAAGCAATGAGTAACATTTATAATGTAAATTTTAAAAATAGTTTAAAGAACTGATAGGTAAGTGTTATTCATTATTTGCTTTGTGTAACATTTACTCATTGCTTATTTAAATTAAATTAAAGGAATGTGATTTGATTCATGTTACATAAATTTAAAAGTCAATTATTAATAATCCATAACATAAAATGAGCTAAGAGACATTCAAATAAATATTTTTAAGACTTGATAAATATCATAGCAGCCCCATATGCTAACGAGTAGAACACAATTATACTTTTTGTTTTATGATTACTATACTGCATTTGCATTCCTTCAATTTATCGAGTACCGCATTCACAGCTATTGCTCTCATTATACACAATATGAAAAGTACTTTAAATTATAGTTTTCACAATTTTTTCAGACAGAGCAATAGCTAGAGCGGAGAATCTATATTTGAATATTTATTTGAAATATTTGCTGCCCAAACTAGTGTAATACTGAATATTTTCACACAAATAAGTAATTCCATTTTCGATTCAAGTAAATTATTATAACACCCTGGCTTAATTAAAGTTAAAAGGCAAATGGGCTTAGTTAAGTATTAATCGTGTTTGAATAAACTTCCTTCTTATAGCATATTCTTGGTTTTAATGTTTGGTGCAGTATCTCTAATAGCATTGTATATTATCATTAATATTATCATAATAATGTCTATAAATCTGTAATCCAACTTTAAAATTTACTGAAATGTTATGTACTTTTGTTATACTTTGATTTATTTGTCGACTTTGTTTTACAACCTCTAGTGCAGGGTCACTAAGCACAACATACATTTTTGTACGGCAAGAACAAATAAATGGAAGTCATAACATATAATTTTCATATTTTACAATACTCAAAAAACAACTTAACTGTAACTGTCAATCGTCGAGATTATAGCATATAGAAATGAGTACAATTGAAATATATTTAAGATTGATTGGATTGATCGCTTTTTCGTGTTTATTGCTTTCCTTGTGTCAGTTTGGTGACCGCCCCTACAGTAGTCCATGCTCGCTCATGTCTAAAACGTATTTTACTCTTTTGATATAATAGCTCCAAATTATTTTTCTTCAATGCCTCACATGGGATATGCAGTATTAGAGAATGATGCATCGTCACTATAACAGCTGATTTTCTAAGTCATATTTTAAGGACAGCTCTATTATTCATCACTAATATCGTTAATATAATACTATCATCCAAACTGCACCACATCATTTGTTAAGTATTCCTGACGAAGTACTTAATGTATAATTTTCATTCTAAACAGTAATTTTATTTACACCATTTGTATCTCACTCACAATTACATTTTGCATATTTGGTTTCCTTATGCTATGTGTAGTTCGGATGATATTAAATATCTGAAGTATAATTTTGTCTATTATAATCAAAATGTTAATATTTTCAGTTCATTTTGTTATAATACTAGAACTGTCAGTCATGCGCTTCCTAACAAGGGAATTTAATACATATTTTACTAGTTTTGGGCATGTGTACTTCTCTGACCCTAAATACTGTGTTAATATTGTGAACATCAGATACACATTCCTAGAAGTAACTTTGATGCATCTGTTAGTTTGGCTTTATCGAAAGCGAGTAGTGTCTTCTCGTGTGAGAGTCGTGTCGTGTCCGCGAGTCGTCGCCAGCTCGCCCCTCGCCCTCGCCGGTTGTCGCGTGCTTGGCGTGCATTCCCTGTCTCAGTCAGCGTTCGCGAGCGATGGACGGGCGCGAAGCCCTCGCTTCCTCTTCATTTATGTATTTTATCTGTAGACTCCTATATCTCTTTCTCTCTGCCCAAAGTAATGTTTTACGTACAATAAATATGTGCACTCAGAATGGTATTAATAATAATAGAGCTGTCATGCTTTTATAAATGTAAGCGTTTCGTATAATCAGCAACTTGTTTGCCACTTTCACAACTCGTCTCTTCCACTGTATTGTGTGCTGTGCTAGCTGCTTTTGTATCTATGGGTTATCACCGTGTATTTTCGTATGATGTAGTTTACCTTACCGAAGCACGACAGATTATATACTTAATTATAGATTTTTTATTGAATTGTAAGAATAAGAAAACTGTGTCTACAGCACCTGTAAACAGCGTTTGTGGCGTATGCTAGGTTATAAATATTGCTTTGATTTTATTGTTGAATACTTAGATTTTAGCACTGTACAGTTCATGCACTATATCATAAAACATTTAACGAGCTTTAGGTACTTATGTTCGTAACAGAACAGTAACATCTGTACCTACCCATTACTCGGGCATCATTGATGGTACCTTATTTATTGTCGTTGATAACTTGCATTGAACAACAATGCCCTACAGACATGTAGCGGTATCTATCTCATTTACAACGACTGTGAGAACTATACTTTTTAGTTGAGGTTAGATGATGCATGATCGGTGAGTTCATAGAACAAATTGCAGCTAACATCCCACACAAAACTACTACCTAGTCATTTTGATTAAAGTAGTGTCTATCAAATTAGCTTTCAAAGGATTCCTTCCGACGTGTTCAACGTTAAAGACTCTTTCCAATAGTACAAACTGCTAGGTCGAGCGACATTGTAATAATTTAATGTAATCCAACGCTTATGTGTATCCATTCAGCTAGATTGCGCTCAAACTATCAACGTAATCGAAACAATATCGTTCTCTCGATATTACACTAGAATATTTAAATAAAGAATATGCAATGCATAAATGTTAATTTTTGTTGCACGTTGTTTTTTGAGCGACGCTGTTTTTAATGCATGTTTTGTCTGTCTTGCATGCAGGGATTCGGTTTTGTAACATTCGCAAATAGTGGTGATGCGGAGCGAGCACGAGAGCGTCTTCACGGCACCGTGGTTGAGGGCAGAAAGATAGAGGTGTGCATGACTCAATGAATACCATCCGTAGCACTATGTAACTTATAACATCCCGCTCCTACGCCCACGCCCACGCCCACACACCGCAACCTGCGCTCGTCTGCTCTGTAGTTTGCCATGCTAGTGCGCGCGTGCGCCGGCCGTACAGGCCCCGCATTTAGCACTAAGTATGCCGTCGTCTTTCTAATCCACAAACAAACCTTATTTATTTTATCCCTTTACTCTCTAGACGGTCATTTAAAATGCCGATCGAATGAGAGAGTCTCACAGAGAAATGTAGAACGAACCGTACGTCTCTCAAAGTCCGGAGGTAAGATTGCTATTACAAATTATACATTATTATCATTAACATTTGCAACGTTCTTAGACGACTTTATGGCATTCAGTGTGACTCCTTTCTTGAACAGATTATTTTAAATGTAACTATTGTACGACAGAAGACGAACCCAGTAGGGTACCACCAAATAACGTGGGATTTTTATTGGTTGATTGGTCACGGATGAAATTGCAAAGAGTATTTCTTCTTTTCGTTTCCATAATTTCCTATTTAATGTCCCATACAACTTACACTACCTATGTACGGGTTCGAGTCCCGTCTGTTATGATGTGATTTAATATTACTATAATACTTACAATGTTTTCTAAAATTTGCATATCAACAGTGAATTACACAGAGATAATAAATAATTAAATTTTTAAATAGTAATGATATGATTTTATTTAAATATTTTTTTTACTTGGTTCTTTTAATTGATTTAACTAATTAATCATTACTAAATTTAAAATATTTGGACAATATTAGAGCTTTATATTGACACTTTTACGTAAATTTGTGGTTCTTACACATTGTTTACTTTAAATCAGGTTAATAATGCCACAGCGAGAGTGCAGACAAAGAAACCTCCAGCGGTCCCCAATGGTAAGCTTCCATTGATTACAAATTGAATGTTCAACTAAGTTAATCTATTAACCTACAATGCTCATACCCACTCTCGTTGTAAAACTTTCATGATAGATACAGATTCACTGAATGATATAAAGTAACACACAAATCAAAAACCTATATAATTTTAGTGCATTCCTGCATTTTTGTTTATAGGCCTGTATCCAACGTTAATAAACTTTTCGATTTTCTCTGTTTAACCCATCCAGTTATTCTGGCTAGAAACGGATCAGTTCCCACTCTGGGTGAGAGAGCTGGCGTTATAAAGATCGGTGTTGTTCATGTTTAATGTACTCACTTGTTACATGTTGGCTAGATCCGTTGTCTGAATGCAAGTAGGTGAATGCTATTTAGAGAATGAGCCCACTGTCAGCGCCCGGAGACAGTCTGCCGTGCCATTTTGTAAGCCGACCGATTGGCACCCCGACACCGTTCAATCAACCTACATTATTGATTCAATTACCGATTACCGATTGCTGATTGCCGAGAGCCGAGTACAGAGTACCGGGTACCGGGTACCAATCTTATTCCAAAATAATACCTAACAAACCTGACACCCCGACGGCTGTCTCCGGCGCACCTCTTGCCTGACATAACACTTGTCTAAGCGAACAAATATTAGTCAGCTTATTAGATTTTCACTTCATATTATGCGGCGGTATAATATTTCCTGTTTTGACGTTCGTTGGAATGAATGCAACTACAATCTTGCACTGTCAATATTTCCATTCTGTAGTGGAGAATGTCTTTTAGGATTGTCTTCTTTGTGCTAGCTTAGCTATTGAATTTTGTCGTGATTGTGGATTTAAAAACATACCTTTGTTATTTTGTTTCAGTGTGCGTGCAGTGGCCGGAAGGTGAGATACCCCTATCTAACTCCTTGTACTACCCTCGCTCATCAACAAAGCTTTCGCGTTTATTATTATAATAACATTCATTCGAGCATGATCTTTCCTTACTTATGTGGTGGGACTATATTATGGTTTATTAGTTCTATTGCTCGATGAGATCTGTATGTCACGAATTGATTTTAAAGCATTTGTAAATTACCCTGACGGCCATGCTTCTTAGAGCAAGTGTAGGTTTGTGTTTTATCTATCGCACGGTGATGAGCATTGAAATTATAAAATATTCGTGATTTCAGTCGTGCTGTAATGTGGCATGGCCTTGTTATTCCCGGTACTCTCGATGTGAATAATAAATATTCAAAACCCTAGTAATTTGAATTGCATTCTAGTGCATAGTAATAGCATAGATTATCGTTTATTTGTGATTAATGATTGGATAACAACGTATTCGCATTTTAAATCTGCATTTAACAAAAGAGTAAAGAGCCACAGTGTAAAGTTGGAAGAATAACAAGTTTCCAAAAAAAGAAGCTTGACGATCGCCTCCCGCGGAACGGACGTGGCGTTATTTTTACAACCGTGGAACCGGTGGCTCGTTACACTTGTGGGGGAGAGCCGTGAGACCGCAGCCCGGCGGTCGAGTCGTGTTAGCGCGACGTCGCAGCGGACGGTATGAGGTGGTGTGTAGTCAGTGTGTAGAGGCGCGGTGTGTGCGCAGGGCTGCGGGTGTCCGGCGTGACGTGGCCGTGGCTCGGAGGGCCGGCGGCGACGCCCGCGGCTCCACTGGTGCTGGCTCCGCGGGCCGCCCAGCGACGCAGGTAACCGCAGTTCCGCACCCCGCATGCAGTATCAGTAGCCCGTCCGTGTGTTGCATGTAGCGTCCGCGGCGGCTCTCCGCGGCTCCGTGCTCCGCGGCCGCTCGCCGCGCCCCGCCCCCCCGCCGCCCGCGCACCCCCACCCCCTCCAGCACGCTGTCCTGCCCCGCGCCGCCTACGCCTCGCAGTTGCACGCGTATGCACCGTGAGTACTCACCGCACACCCTCACATCCTCACACCCTCACACACCCATTAACACACCGCCCCCGCCGATGCACCTGTGTATATGCACCAGCACCACTCACTACCAAGTAACATTATTACAGCCGTACAGTGTACCACGGCATTATGGCTCACTTCTAAAACAAATTCCTCGATTTCTTTTATTGTAGTACAGTAAAACGATACGACAAAGATTTTCTATGATGTCAATTACCACTGAATTCATTATCAGAAATCAAAAATCGTAGCCACGGTGGTGCGTGTTTTATTTGCGGTATGTGTAGTTTATATCCGACCTACAGTGAGCCATATTGATGTGGAACCACTACGACCTCATTGCAGATTGGTAGCAACGTACCCCAAATACATTCAAGTACTTTTGGTGCCAATATCATCATAGTACCTAATTATACATGTACTAGGTACTAAAGTAATAACTATGTAATTATATTTTATAATTCTATACAGTTCAGTTCAAGTTATCTATGCCAATCTGTAATGACAACATACACAGCCCGAGGACACGATTAGTAGAATAACAACTAAATGAACGATCTTGCATTTAGAAGCTATTACCGCAGTTTCAAAACTCACACTATTGCTGCTAATAAAGGTAATGAATCGTGTAATCGTGTTATCGGACTGTATACTCACAAACGTTATTTCAACTCATAGACGGTTTCACATTATGCCATACTTTATGGGTGAAAATGTGAATATTAAAACCAATATGAAAAGCCCAATTTAACTAACGTTATTAAATGACAAGTCCCTTTTGTTCTATAATTTGAAGACAAGGCATAATAAATATCTAAATATATGAGCGTTTATTATTAATAATAATAACATTCGGGGTGGAATAATAATCTATCAATAAAAAAATATCGATATTACAACGCCGTCAATGTGTTGATAAATCACAATACATATTTGAAACCAAAATCGCGGGATGAATAAAGAAGTTATATGATTTTTAATTTTCAATTTCAGACAGGTAATTGAACGTAGCACTTCTATATTCATCCTCAAATATTAAGTCATAAAACATATTTAGTAGTGAGTCTCGTACTTGGAGATGTTTATTACGTATATAATTTAAAACATAAATGAGATATATTTATCAATATTAGGACGAAGATTTTATATGATTTTAGTTGCTTGATATCTCTGAGGACGGGATGCCAATATTGTTTTATTAAAACAGGTTTTTGAAATACGTAGCTAAGTAGCTAACAAATTTTAATGCAATTTTCTTTAAAGATTCAACACAACTCCTACTTATCCTTGTTCAATTAACAGGAACCGAAGATTGCTCTAGTTGATCTCCCTCTTGCACTAATCCCAAACATCTCCCTAATCACCACTGCATCCTTTAAGTGTTATCCGGTAATAAGAATATTTAACTTTTGGTAGTAACTTTAACAATTTTAATAGATCTAATGTAACATAAGTATATAACCAGCGCGACCTCGCTTTGCATAATTTTAGATAATCGCGCATTGCTTATAATTTTAGATACTAATAATATGTATATCGGTATTAGTGCATAACATTACATAGATATTAGATTTTTATAAATTATGTACAAATAGTTTTCAAGAAAGTATAGATGTAACATTGTTAAATATTCATTGCTTTTATAGAATTAATTGTTTATCGCAAGCCAATTAATCATAGCTACGATAAATAATACTAATAAAATATTTTGCCCGTGTGCTGTAAATATTGAAATGGCCTATTCGCTAGCTCTTCGGTTAAGTCATCTGAATGTTCCTAACTATCATGTCACCAGAATGTTATTTAGCAGTAGTTATATTTTCACTTCGTAGAGTAAAAGTTGATTATAATGATTTAGTTGTATTTAAATAACTGCAGTAGTTTTGATGTTAGCCGTTTATTACGAACTTAATAAAACTTTCTTTAATATAGGTAGATATTGTCATTAATTTTATACTTATTTTCTTTAATTTATTCTTCGTAATATTTTGCCGCCGAGGTGATGTAATTTAAAACAGTTTCAGATTATAATGTAAGAAAACATTTTATTACACGTCTACTATTAATTAATTTAATTCTGATTATAATAATACTTAATATTATATAATAATGTCTGTGGACAGATATTTCAATCGTCCTTTAACAACCCATTAAATGTGATGTTATATAATCATCTGCCCAAAGTACCCAGAGCTTATTTAGTAAATTATAAAATATATTTTTAACACGGGGTGTTCTTAAAAATAATCAACATTTTATCTAATATCTAAATCGTCACTAACTGGATTAACTGGCATAGTTGAAATATCTGCCCTAATTAATTTTGCGCTTAATAATATTAATTTATGTAATGTCGTCACTGTTCTTAGTATATATTATGCAAGTGTGTTTAAATTTGCAGTGTGTATTACGACCCGTTCCTAGCAGCGGCGGCCAACGCGGCGGCTGACTCCAACTACAGGCTGCAGGTAACGAGCCCTTCGATATTGCATCTCCTGTTAATGCTATGCTAAACATTCACACTTTTAATAACGTTATAAGTTGAATACTTCAACGGCGATATCACAGTTTAAGGACTTAAGTGGTCCATCGCCTTTAATGTTGGAAAAAGAGGCGCGTCTAGACATTTCGTCACGGCAGGATTGTCAAATGCTACGAAATTATATTAAGTATATTGCGGGTTGAGAGTGTATTTAAAATTTTACTCTCTAAAAGATCCATGAACGTGACTTTTAATCCCCGCCCGATTGACCTGTCTAGACGCTATAAGTCCTACTGTGTAAGAGAGTGTTAGGCTATGGCTACATAAGATGTAAAGCGCCGGCGACGCTGACCGTGCGTGTGTTGTTGCAGGCCGTGAAGCCCGCCGCCGAGGTAAATCATCACGCGACTCTCTCGCTCTTGATACGTGACCCTATCAGTATTTCTATCGCTTCCTAAATTCATGTTCGACCACGCTAGTACGAGTTTGATATTATCATTGTGGAGTGAGTGCTGGGATTTTGGTTGCTCCTTATGTATCCGTATGATCCTTGTTCCGTTCTGGTTGGTAATCCACCGTAATGCGTAAAGCGGGTTGCACACTGTGTTTGTGGTAACAGATGGACGTCCTCGCGGTCGGCCCGCGCTGTTTGCTTTCTGTTGAGTTGATCCTTGTTCGCTAGTACTGTGGTGGGTGATTAGTTCTAGGCGTATGCTCAAGCTGCGAGTTGACTCGATCAGGCTGCGATACCCATCGTGTTCCTAGTAGAACATTGAGCCCACAACACCAGTTTTGAAACATCCATAATGTTTACTAACAATCACCGAGTTTTTAGTATTACACACATGAGCAAGTTTCAACATTTCAGCGTAGTTTTGTCATCAGCGATTATTCTTTCTTCGACGATCGAAACATATTGCATGCTCATAGTACACGCCATCTAACTTTGCCATTTTTCTGCATCAAAAGACTTAACGGGGTGTACTCATTTGTTGCAGAAAAGTAAAGGTAGGAACGCTGTGCATGCTGCAGTTGTATATAAAGTCTATTATACAGATTTAATTGTGTTCCTTAAATAGTCGTTTTTGTGCATCGTAATAGCTTATTTTAATTTCTGCTAAATAGAAACTCTCAACCTAAAAAATTATACAAACCTACAACACTATCCAAAATTCAGTGTTCACAGGGTACATATGTGGTAAGAAATATAAAAAAATATTGCTCCAATCTTGTTTGTGTTTATTAATATATCGTAATTCGTAATGCCTTTGTGGGCTCATTGTTCACATTCATATAAAATAAAATCGAAACTTGAACTGTAAATGTATGTAAATTTTAAAGTCATTATAACATCATTAATAAAAATATAATATTTTATTATGGGTTCAATTATTAGTTTAAATTAATGGAAATTGAATCATATCAACATGACCTTGAATGTTATCGCATGATTGGATTTAAGTATTGCCATTGAACCAAGAGCAATTGCAAATTTGTTGTCGTGGTAGACGAATTGTTTGACATCTTACCGCCTGCAATGTGTTGTTTTTTTCACAATTGGTTGTCAGTATTTTTTAATGTTTACGATACAATTTCACATTTTGTTATCAAATGAGACTCGTCGACATAACGGCATTTATAACAGATTATCTCACCTTACTTTTAAGAAAGTGTTTACCACAACCTTCCCGTTTAATTTCTGCACATCCATTTTATGTACCCGTAACTAAAGAACTGAAGTTGGAGTTTCGTTCATAGTTCACGCCAAAGTTTGACCGCTCCGTTTTCATTACTGTACTCACAAAAGTTTTAACTTCCGACCTTTAACGAGTCTTAAAGTTGGTGGGCACTATAGTTGAGTGAACGTGAGTACTACGTGAAGCAATGAAGGAATGTACGATGGTGTCGGTATGGTGTTACAGGCGGCAGCAGCGGCAGCGGCGGCGGCGGCGCCCCTGTTGAAGTCCCCGCTGACGACGGCGCAGCACGCAGCGGCAGCGGCGGCGGCCGCTAACTACGGCGCAGCGGCACGCGCAGCGGCTGCGGCCGTCAGCGCCGCGCCTGCACCCACCGCACTCACGCCCCTCGCTGCCACGTAAGTCTAAAATGTTTGTCGTTGACACACCATAGTAACGGGCAGAAAAACAAAACAACATCACGTGGCTATTCATCCAGGCCTTGCTTTTTTCGGCCTGAGATTTTGCCCGCGGAAGAGTTGTTTCATAAAACGATATCACTTCGAGATTTAGATGCGAGTACCGACGACAGAACGATTGGTCATGCATTGCCATTGCCATGCGGCAAGGTTGAATTCAGATACTTATACTTTAACGCTCATTAGGTTTAAATTTTTTAAATCTTATAATATTGTCCTTTTTTTCAGATACGGCAGAGAATACGCAGACCCGTATTTAGGTCACAGCATCGGTCCAGTCACAGGATACGGGGTGAGTTTCAATAAGTTGTATAATCTCATTTTTTTTATTAGAATATCATCATTGATCAATGAACTTACTAATGATAATAATTTGTCTGTTTTCAGACTGCGGTGTACAGAAGTGGCTACAACAGATTCGCGCCATACTAAGCCAGTGGAACAAAGTAACGATTTTATTACTCGAATATAAAACATCATCTATACAAACATGACAATGAACTCTCTTTATAAACGTACAAAAGTAATGTAATGTGTCAGTAATAGTGCTAGCCGATTACTGTAAGCTTGTTGGATAGCATAGCGTCAGGCCGACCACGGCGCGTGGGGGACCTCTCTGGGGCTCACGAACATATTAATACCAAAGTCATTCAAATATCTAACGGAAATACTACATTAAGTTGAACTGTATTGTAAATTATTCACAAAGTGCATATACAAGTGCGAGCAGCTACTAAAATGCATTACATATTTCAATATATTTAGATAATTGTAAGAATTACTATTTTAATATACAATTAATACGGAGTGAAATGTTGATACCTATACTGTTAAGTACTAAACTACGCGGTGCGTCCCGTGTAGACGTTACACTCGTACAATTGACAATAGAGTTATTTTATGTAACAATATTTAGTGAGCTTTGCACTTGCATATCATAGAAAATTGTAAATATTGAAATCCAAGCACATTTTAATGGTTTACTGTTTAGTTGAAAGTTGAAGTGAAGCGTCGTGTGCATGATGACAGTTGTTGAACGATGTGCAAGAAACCATTTTTAATGACTTGTTGAATAGTAATAATCTTGTTAAAATCGTAGCCCTTACGCTTTCGAACAGGTGACGTAGCTACAGCGTCCCGGCCTCACCGCGATCGTTTATCGTTGAATGTTTTTTTATTCAAATATACTATTTTTTACTGTACCATATACGTGTGGCGTCTCCGCGTTTACAAACATATTTTGTATCGGAGACGCGGATGTAGTTTCTAACATAGGTGACTATTTTTGTGTATACATATAACATGTCTTGGTGCGACTTCAATAGGGTGCCATCACTTGGGTTGTTTGTTTGTTAATTGTGAATATACATACATTATTTTGTAGAGTTACCTTATTTGTGGCAGCAGCTGGCTCCCGGTACTCGCTGTATACAGTTTGCTTTCGGTCGTAAGGTTGTCGGAACTGTTTACTACGCAGTCGTTTAGTGTAGATCGAGTTATTTGTCGGTCGCTAGTTCGTAATGTCTAATTTTATTAAAACGTAGGCGTAACGCTTTAGACGTAGTGTATAAGGGAAGTGTACTCCGTGGAGTTCTTACATATCACTGAGATTTCTCCTTGTAATTGTTTTAATACTATTGTTCTTAACGGTGTCTAATTTTACAGTGCTGTTTAATATACCCTCATTATATGGAACAAATATGCGTACGGGTCCAACCCTTTAGACGTCGTAAATTTTAGATCTAACAATTTGCATTAGGATTTGTAACATAAAGTATTGTAACATCTATCGATTCGCTCAACGTTTATACCAAAGCACAAAAACCCATCGATGCATATGTATTGGAGCTTTTGCATGTCATTAATTCCTTCTCTTTAGATTTAATAGTCTTTCAGTTAGAAAAACTTACATAATCTACGAGTTTTATCAGCATAGTTATATAAATACACACTGACGTTCTTTTTAATCTTTGAAGAATTATATATGTCATGCCTTAGTGGATTTCTGTACGTATGCCATGTAGAATAGTTATTAACATTTTCACGACTAACATGTTTTTAAAGATCTGATGCGGTTTTGATTCGACTGCCGTTTCTCATCGCAGTTGAGTCTGTTCTCTCTATTGAATCTGATCCGCCCCGACTACACAAGATCTTTACTTAGAGTAGCAGTTGTTTGTACCTCGTGGTGTCCTGCTTATTGCGGGCCGTGCGGCGCACCTCGGTGTTATCGATGCTAGTAACATATCAATATAAGCGTTATATTGACTGTTATGTGAGTGTCACAGTGTAACAACTTACAGTGGTCCATCGCGTTTGATATTAGAGGCTGACGATGTCTAGACGTTGTGTCTGGCGGGGTTGTCACATTTTAGTATCTATAATGTTATAAAAAAATGATTATAGTAATTTAGAGAGCGGATGGTGTGTATAATTTACCCTCAATGCTCATCCAGGAAATCTGGTATAAGATCTGTGAACCCATCTCTCCCCGCACGCTCTGCAAGATTGACCTGTCTAGACGTCCCTGTTAGCTGACTGCCTAAGAGTTCGTTAGGCTGTGGTCGTATCCTGTTGTGCTCATCGCGGTTTGAATGGTAACAGCGCGGTGTCGCTCTCAGTGATAGCTTTAATTACTACGAAGTAAAGTGAGGCGGGCACCGAGTTACCGGTTTCGCCTATAGAGATTGCAGGCCAACAGCCAACGTTAGCTATCCATGACATTTTTCGTCTTTTAGTATTTCTAGTCTTTTCGTGCACAATTATTTAGATTAAAAGGTGCTTCGCTCGTAAAGGTTTCATGTGATAGTTGCGCAATGAAGTTTCGTGTGTCTGAATTTGCGTTCATACTAAGTTACTCTTTAGGGTTTATTTTTAAGCTATCTCGTGTCATATTTTTTTTCTGATTGCAGAAATTGTAATTATTTCGTTCACTTTTAGTGCCACTGGCTTTTATGTTGTAAGTTACAATTATCATTATTATAATTATACGTTACTGTAGTCATGTTGCAGCTTCGAACAATATTGTGCTTTACTGCTAAATACTCATGCGTGAATGTTTTGATCTTAAGAAGCCTTAGTTTTGTAGGTATTACTGTTTTTAAGTTTTTAATACGAGTTTTTTATACGGAAGTACAGAAAGTAAAGTACATGTGATTGTATTTGATTATATTTTTGAATTAAAAGTCCGTCTCGAACAAAGATCCAGTTAATTAGTAGTGTTAGCAGGGGTTATGTAGGACTGTTTTATTTACGACGTAAGTACATGGAGTGTATTTCGGGCGCGACGATATAAATCTATACAAACGCGATCTGGTGAGCCCCGAGCCGAAACTCGCTCTGTATACTTGCTAACTCTCGTCTCTCTCATTTTGTATTTTTTCGTTTGAATATTTTTTTATATAATATAAATGATTTTAATGAAATTTTAATAACAAATCACGAAGGAAGAAATAAATTGTTTTAGTTTTATAAACGTTTCATAATCTAAAGAAAATTGTTGTTACTTGGAGAAAAATCTGAATTTAAATGACATATCTGACAAAATGGTTAGTGTGCTACAATAAGATTTTGAAAAGGAATCATCAAGATCAATGTATTATAAATATTATAATCATTAAATTAAGGATAATGATATGTATTTTGTAACACGATTTGTTTCTCAGTTTTTATGAGATGTTGATATTTCATACTATTCTCGTTTCCTTCCGCTGTGCACAAATATATGGCTTGAATTATATCATCGGTAGTTTTTAATGAATTGTTATATCGTGCATAATATGAAGTCATATCGGTAGTGTAGTGTCGACCGTCGACAACACTACTGCTGCCGCTGTATATACTGTTATTTGTACCCTCGGGTTATATTGTTAATTGTAGCAGAATTGATAAGTATCACTTGTTCGTCAATTGCACCCGTCGACGCCGTTCACTTAGCGTAGTTACTCAGATTAGCAGGGTTAACACTCATGCCTGATGTGTCCGAGGAGTTGTTCGAACTTTAAAGTCGTCGAGGTGAATTGAACTGATTCAATCTATTGATTTATAGCATTATCGAAAGGTAATTTTTACGTTCTAACTCGTCTATCTATATGAGATTTCTAAGACATCACCGCTACGAACTTAAACTTCGAATAATTGATGAAAGTGATGTGTACGTGACGCATACTAATCGTTGGTAGCTAGGCTTAAACCGGCCGCAAAAAGTAAATCTTGAACTTCCATAACTACTTCCACAGTATACTACAACTTCCTGAATGATATTATTTCATAATTAACTTCTGTGCAACATGATACGTGAGGCATCTCAAGTAGAGGATGGTGTGTCGAACGGCGAGCGAAGTATGCGTTACGGATGCGTAGCGGGCGTGCGAGCGCCAGCGTGTGCGCCCGCACTTATTGACCAGTATTTAAGACAACAGTGCTCAATTTCCATAACTGTATGATGTACGTATAATATTTTTAAAATTAAATATACTCGATACCTACGTTTGTTATGTAATAAATGTCTTCCGTTTGGCACATTTTATAGATTCGATGCACAATTATTATGACAGGGAAGTTTGTCTCCCGGTAATACAGTTTTCATGTTGCTAAAGATAGTTGGGGCCGAGTGCACAGCGAGCTCCTTCATGCGATTTGTGATAAAATAAATAAAATGAATAGATTTTTTCGTGTGGCAATTTTGTAATAGATTGCAGAGCTGATTTTCTCTTTTAATGTAAATATATATTTTTTTCAATGAAAATGTTGAATGAAGTGAATCATTTAAAGCCTTTGGCTACGTGTACTCATTTACGTTATTAATAAATCATAGTATGAATTCATTCGTGTTTTTATTCACGACCCGATCCACCATACATTTTCAGCGTACCCAATGAACTGAGTGGAACTGTAAAAAATTGATTAATGACGTATCGCTATTAGCGAAATGTTGATTGGTCTCGGTGAGATAAATGTGTGTATGAGCGTCGGTTAACGTTACGGCTGGTAAGGCAGGTGAGAATGATAATGTTATATTTGTGCCGATAAGACTGCAAGGTACTTTGTTGATAAATTGTAATCATCTATTGAATAGAATAATTAAAACAATCGGAATGGTAAAGATAATCTTGCGAATGCGATAAGGGGTGCTCGTGCGCCGATCCAATAGTCTTAGTTAGTGGTGCGCGAGATCCAGACGGCACCAAGCTTCTGTACACAATGCACTTTACCTTGGATTGCACAACATAACACAAGACATGGTGCTGTGTCCTCCGTTCAGATGGTCCGCCAAGGGCGGGTTCAATCTCAACACGGCCGAGGACCGAAACAATCAGCAGCGGCGCGAAACAATATTTGTAAGTGATTAGCAAGTAGGACATTTTAAATTATTATGTTGGTATTTACATTATTAACAAAGGCATTAATTGGCAGTGTTTCTAGATGATTATAGAACCGCGTGTCTATAAAATGATACTTGGATTGTATTCGAACACTAACTAAATGACTAATGTACCTACCTCTGTGACTGTGAAAACAAAACAACAATCAAGTACCGAGGTGCTGAATATAGTAATTAAAAAGAAATTTATACATTAGACATTAACTATATGCATTTGACTAATTAGTACCCTAGCTTTAAAATACACATGTTAAATTTGCATTCAGCATCCGTGTAGTAGATACTGAGGAGTTAAGACAATAGAGTGGAATGAAGGAGAGTTACCTACTATACCTAAATTTTGATACCTATTTAATCAGCATATCCTCGAGTGGAAAAGATTAGGAGTGCAGTGAGCAGTGCTATAATCAGTCATATTAATGTTATTGAAAAACAAGAAACAAGTACATATTATAACGTATTTATTTTTATGGTATGTTTACAAATGTGATTTTAGTGGTCCGAAAGTTAACTAGGATCCCTTGTAGTTTCACCATACTCCTCAGTCATTCAGTTATTATAATGTTAGATACTAATAAGTAAGATGTAATTTGGCATGTTATATCAAAATATTTATTATGTTAAAAAAGTGTTGAAATAAAATATGAAAAATATATTTTTAGGGTACTAGTTACCTCGCCCTAGATGTAAAGTGGGGATTTTGTTCTATTGCAGTTTCTTGCAACGGCTCCGATTATGTCATGCCAAATATAAAGGCAAACTGACAAAACCTACATTCAACCCTTTCAGAACCATAGTACCTACTCGTAGTAATTAGTTATACCTAATATTTACTTAGTGTCATTGGTTTAAATAAGTTCGATGATTCCTGCACGTCAACACATTCAGATATTGAAATCAAAGTTGCTAATTTATTGATAACATTGATTGATAAAAAAATACCTACTTATTACTTCAGATACTGTTTCCTTAGATTAGTACCTACCTTGATACCTACCTACATATATTGCAGGCAATCTAGGAAGTCTGAACCATATATAGATGATATCTACTTGGTAAATATAAGATATCTAGAATAATATAAATCAGTCTCTATGTCCCTAGGTCTGAGGTTGAAAATGGCGCGTACTGCAAGTACCTATCATTAAATTTCGCCAGTTCGCACACACTCTTTCCCTGTTAACAAACAGAACTGCCCTTGATCTTGTTAAAATTTTACATTATTTGTTTTTTATTAGACCAGCTGATCCGGCGACACGAATTGTAAATTGGGAACTGACACATAGGAAGGTACCTACTTAATTATGTAGATACCTAGTCTGTTTAGGAGTATGCCAAATGTATATTTTTTAAGGATAAGTAACTAAGTGATACCGGTTACCCGAGTCCGGTTTACCGGATTTTTTTATCTATTAATTTAGCATTTTTCAATTCCTTACTCAAAAATGAACTTTCAGAAAATTCCAGAACCTAGCGTTGACTCCTTGCCAACTACAGAAACTAATGGCTTGCTTCCTAATAGTAATGGAACACAAATATTTAAACAAAGCCTCACATTATCGGCTGAACGAGGGGTGTCCAGTAAGAACTCTAGTTACATGAGTGTACAAAGCGAAAAATCTAGGAGTAGTAACAACCAGATTAGAGATTCAGATATTGAAATTGTCGAAGATCGGAAAAGTAGCGCTGGCAAGAAAACCATTTCTGAAATAGTAGCTAACGACCCAGACCAGCGGGGGAGGCGTAAACGGGGAATAATCGCACCCCACGCTCCTCACGACACCGTGCGCTCAGCTACAGAAATACGATACGAAAAATACCCGAAAGATGAACAGTAAGTCTTTTAAAGAAATTTAACTACTTAGTAAGAAAATTCTCAATAGAATATTGGGTACTTATCAGTTATTTTAATTGCAACAGGTCTACGGAACAAATAAAGAAGGCCGTCATGGCAAACGACTTTCTGAGAAATTTGATGGATGAAGATCGTCTCACCGCAGTAGTCGAAGCTTTGAGTTCTCGAGAGTTTCCGGCTGGCAGCCTCATGATCCGGGAAGGCGAGAGCGGGAGTCATTTGTACGTTTCCGCCCAAGGACAATTTGAAGTCCTGAAAGGCGGACAAGTTGTCAAACAATTTGGCCCAGGGGAAGCTTTCGGTGAATTAGCCATACTATACAAAGCGAAACGGTTCGCATCAATAAGATGTAAGTAAGTCGCATTTACAAATAGTATCTAGGTACTGTAACTTGTAATATTTAGACAAAATTGGAATATGTTTAAGTTTAATCGGTTATTTAATAATAATTTACTAAATTCCATTTATTATGAAATCTTTAAGTTACAATTTACTGCCTCTAATCTAATAGCAATTATTCATTCCATGGGTGTAATTTTACAAAAAATATTATATTTGAAGGTATAACAGAAGCCAAGGTGTGGACGTTAGAGCGGCGCGTGTTCCAGAAGATCATGGTGCGCAGCGGCAGACAGGAGCAGGAGGACAACCTGCGCTTCCTGTCCTCCGTGCCGCTGCTGCAAGGCGTTCATGCTATCGAGTTGGCCCATATCTCAGATCTTCTCAAGAGGGTAACAATTATTAAAAGATTCCCATATTTTCAATAATAGGAAGATGGCCTACTAACGTGATCAGTGATTTTGAATGTAGGAAACTAGTGTATTTTGTAGCTGAATTTAAAGCACTTCCAGGTATTTTTAAGGCTGGCTTTTTAAGACACGACTGACGGCTCAGTATGCCTAGGTTGATGTACATATCTAAGCCCTAATAGTTGCCTATTTACTATCTCAGTAAGTCACATAGGTCCATCTCCAAGTGGTAGCCTAGTAACTGCCAGCCTAGTGGATGAACGTACTTTATCTCAGATGGTATTGAACGAAGTACGAGGCTGCTACTGTAGGCCAGAGGATGGTAGTAGACTAAGGATAAGATTGTAAATATTGACCACTGGAAAATAATCCTCTATCCTCGTTTCCTTCCACATTGTAATTCCTGCCAAATTTCCAGGAGTTCTTTTCCGCGGGCACGGCGGTGGTGCGTCAAGGGGACCAGGGGGACAAGTTCTACATCATCCGCGGCGGGAAGGTGGTGGGTGACGAAGCGTGAGGGCGACGAGGCGGAGCGGCGCGTACGCACGCTGCAGCGCGGGGACTACTTCGGCGAGCAGGCGCTGCTACACGAGGAGCGCCGGCTGGCCACCGTCACCGCGCTGCCGCCCGGGGTCGAGTGCCTCACGCTCGAGCGGGGGTCAGTACACTTAATATTTACCCGTGCAACTCGTATGCTTTCGTAGCAAATATTCATTGTTTTTGGTATCAAAACTTTATTAACTTTAAAGAGGAAAGTTTAGTTTGTTTGTTTGTAATAGATTGAACTCAAGAAGTACTGGACCTATTTCAAAAATATTTTACCTATAATATGCTCTATTGTTTCTGAGTAACATGGGCTATATATTTTTTTTATTTATAATAAATAGGACCTATACGAAAACTGAAGCAAAGCGAGGGCAGTTACTAGTCTACTCATAAAGCGAAAACTTCTCATAGTTCTTGGTTATAAGGGAATAAATCAAACATTTCACTAAAGTAATGGAAGCTAGCTTCACGTCACTTTTTCTTAGGGACAAGATGCATAGTTTACTCTTCGTTCTTACCGCAGTATCCACTAACCAACGGGAGCAAATAAAAAGAAACTGACTATAAAATCATCATTGTCATTTAAATTGAATAATGTTGAACATTAATCACACGTCACAATAAGGTTTAAAACCGCTTCTACTTATACCAGTAATGGAAAATAATATCAATTGATTTTATGCACAGACCATTCACGGAACTACTAGGCAATTTAGAAGAGTTGAAAAACATAAGGCACGCAGTTCCACGGCTGTCAGAACAGAAGAAAAACTCACAAGTTAGAAGTGGTAAGTATCCGAAACCGATATACACTGGAAATACAATCAATAAAATAATATTAAAAATGTAATCATATTTTAATGGCATGCTTAATCTTTTGCAGAATTTGAATTTGTGGAGCTCAAAGATCTTGATATAATGGGAACTATGGGTGTCGGAGGTTTTGGCCGCGTAGAGCTCGTGCAGTACAAACGCAATCCGTCTCTGACGTTCGCTCTCAAATGCCTTAAGAAAGTAGACATGGTGCAACAACAGCAGCAAGAGCATGCCTTCAACGAGAAGAACATCATGATGATCTGCCACAGTAGATTTATTTGCAGGTAGCTGGTATTGTCGTACTAATACCTTAGCTGATATTATATATCTAGATTGATATATTCGATGGCATTCGATAAATAAAATACCGAATCCCCAAAAAAGCAAATTCCTGAGCTATCACTATTTAGGTATGCGGGCGTTTATTAAAAAAGCTTCATGATAATCAAAAGATTATTACATATCTTTGGCTTCTGAGAATCATTGGTTTGTATATTATGATAACGCTGATAAAAAAATCACAGCAGGAAACAAAATTTATTAGCTTCCCATAATTAATCTCCACCGATTAAATCAGTGAAACGTCTATAATCAAAAGTCGATTTTCGAAAGGTTGCTAGCAACAATTTATTCATGTGCCATACCTAAGTACCTACCAAACGTTTTGCTCAAAAAGAACGCGATATAATAAGCCTTTCGAACTTAGAGATGTTTGCACGGCGTGAATAGCCCTTAGTAGGGGCGTTTTAACACGAAGATTCGTCTTCATTTATTATCTTATGGGAATTAACAAAATCGTTGATTTATTATAAGTAAAAAAAGGAAAGTCTTTCTTTTGGGTTGAGTTGTCTGTACGACGAAATAAAACACTAGCCTCTTGCTTTATCTCAAATCAATGACAAAAGTTTTCTTGGCGATGACTTCATGTTTAATTATAAACTTGTTTTTCGATAGAAATTTACATAAAACATGTACCTAATATTTGTTTACAATTGCAGACTTTACCGTACTTTTAAAGACAATAAATACATATACTTCCTGATGGAACCAGTGCTGGGCGGCGACGTGTGGACCATTCTGCAGAAGCAGCGATACTTCCCTGAGAACGTCGCTAGGTTCATGACCGCGTGTGTGGTAGAAGCTTTCCAGTATCTTCATTCCAAAGAAATTATCTATAGAGACCTTAAACCAGAGAACTTGATGCTCGACAAACAAGGATATGTTAAATTGGTAATTATTTTGACACTTTGCAGGTTTACGTCTTGTTTCGGGAATATATAATAGTTTCAACCGCTTAAATACAGGAGTAAGGTTTCAAAATAAAAAAATAAAAGCATTGTACAAGTAAAATAAGTAATTTGTCACATCAATTTCAATTCTGTAAGTTTTAAGAGGACTTACGCTGAACGCACATTTATCGGCATCGTAAGCGCTGTCAGCATCGCATTTATATGAAATCATATGAGAGCCCGATGCTGATGACAGATCCCGACGCATATGTCATCCGCATCGGGCTCACAGAGTACTTTGTTATATACTGATCGGGCTCTCATATGATTTCATACAAATGCGATGCTGACAGCGCTTACGATGCCGATAAATGTGCGTTCGGCATTAGAGGATTAAAAATTAAAGTTATCGGGTTCTAATAAGTAAAAAAGAGGTTATTTTTTAAATATCATAGGGTATTGTGTTATAAAAAACACTTATTCCACAGGTTGACTTTGGGTTTGCCAAACGGCTACCGCCCTAACGGGAAAACATGGACCTTCGCGGGCACTCCGGAGTATGTTGCGCCGGAAATTGTTCTTAACAAGGTATAATTTTAGCTTATTTATATAAAATATCTATTTTAATTATGTTGTTTGTGTCAAATGATGTTACCTTTATGATCTAGAGTGTCTAGACCGCCTATTGATGTCTGAGATGTGTCGCTGCAATTTATTGACTCTCGTAAGTCGTACCTAGTCGTCTCATATTTATGCATGTTTCGGCCGTTAGTCCTATAGTATGTTAAAAGGCAAATTTTCACAGGAAACAATCTATACTCTATACGGTTGACATTAACTTAAATCTTGAAACCAATCATGAAACCAAATAATAGTAATAGATAGTAACATATATACAGATTTAAACATAATATTTGATCCAATAAAAACTTGATTGAAGATAAGCTATCGATAATCATAATCCTGATTTCGGATTATCGTATTGTTTTGTTTTTTATTTACTGTACTTTCATTTTATCCGTTTCCTATAATTGGGTTTTTGTTGACATTCATTAAAATGAGTCAGAACTGAAAATGAGTTCATTATGTTGATCAATAGAGATGATAATATTATAATGTCATCATGTCATCGTATATCATTTTCAGAAACGCTCTTTAGTTTCTACTTATTTTAAAGGTATAATAGATGTTATCAATATACCGGATATTGAAATAATTTACCTCCGGTTTTTTTGCTGGATTCAAATGTGAACGTTAACATTTTGTACCCACGTCTACCTAATTACGTACTATATGGTCATTTATAATAAATTATAATTACATATTTGCTTAATTTAATTAATTAATTAATTGAACATATTTTGTAAATAAACATTTCTAGTGTCTATCTTGTAAATAATTTCCATTTTCTAGGTATTACATAAATGAAAATTTATCATTGTCCTCTGTCTGCATGAATTAATATTTTAATGTACTTTCAGTTTAGAACGTGTGTACTGTACTTTCTATGCCATTAAACTTTGAATAAAAAAGTTGTTGTCCACGAAATTAAAACTGTCGTTTGAAAAGTACGGTTTGAAAAAAAAACAGTTACTTTTATTTCTGCATTTATTATAAACAAATAAGCAAATGTTTGCCATACCATTTTGAGATTTAAAGTTTTGCGTCGTGTATTTTATTGTTGTTCTGGTCTGCTGGTGACAAAATTAATGGCATTGAAAAGCTGGGTTCAAATTAAAAGTCGATAATATTTAGGTACATTTTAAATATACTTAGATTTTTTGTTATCCCTAAGTGGCTGTGACGTCTCAATATTATGGCGCAAATTCATTCCTATTCAGAGTTTGATGGCATATCTATGTGTTAAAATTTATAATCTGTGTAATCACAATCAGGGCCACGACCGCGCAGCCGACGTGTGGGCGCTGGGCATCCTGACCCACGAGCTGGTGGTGGGCAAGCCGCCGTTCCGCGCGCCCGCAGGCGACCACATGAAGACCTACACGCTCATCCTGCGCGGCATCGACGCCGTCACCTTCCACCCGCGGCTGTCCAAGTCCGCGCAGCTGCTGGTGCGCAAACTGTGCCGCCCGCTGCCCGCTGAAAGACTCGGGTATCTCAAGAATGGGATCGCTGATATCAAAACTCATAAGTATGTTTTTAATCAATATTTTTGTTCGTTTTTTCAAATAGCTTTACTGGTGACCATGAATGACGGTGACCATTTACATCAGGTGGCTCGTCTGTTGATTTGCTACCTTTATCTATTTTTTATACATTTTATGCCACCACTTTCAGAAGAAACAAAAGACTTCAATTGATGTCTAAGGGTAACCCTGGGTGGATGTGAAGCAATATAATAAATGTGTACACTTGTTCAGATGGTTCCTCGGCTTCGACTGGGAGAGTCTCCGCGAGGGCCGCATGCGCGCGCCGCTGGTGCAGCCGGTGGCCAGCGACCTCGACCTCTCCAACTTCGACAAGTACCCCAAGGACAAGCTGCCGCCCGACGAGACGTCCGGCTGGGACATTGACTTCTAGCCATTGTCCAACACTTAACCAATCTTAAACGACTTAAGCAATTACTTCAGCTTTGTGCGCCAGTCGACATGTCACGTGACGTGGCATCGGTCGAGGCTTGTATAGAGTTATCCTACCTACAATTATCCTAAAAGTCTTCATCAAACGTCGTTTAAATGTTCCAAGGAATCATGTCAATGAGTCATAAAGTTTTATGGCTGCTCTGGTGATGTGTACAGCGGCACTGCCATTTCAACTTTTGGGGTAGTACTTTAAAAGGTATAAAAATTTTCACGAGTATACCTAGTTGAAGGTGTTGATGTAAATTTGAATATAAACATGACTTGTTGCAGTCGTCTGATTGTAGAAGGTTATATTCATGTAGCTACTAGAAGTTGAAACTTGTGATTGTTGTATTTTATCCTTGTAATTAGCATATTTATTTACACTTATCAAGAAAATACTTAGCTGTACTGTTTATATTAAAATAAATATATTTTTATTTTTCTAATATTTTTTTATATATTCTGATTGAACTCAAATCAAATCTAACTCATCCAATTCAAACAATGCGATAGAAAAATTAGAAAAATTTTACTAACACAATTTTCAAATTAGTCAAATACACGCGTACGTTATTCACACCGTACTCGTATGAAGTTATAATATTTCCTATGTCGGACAACGCTCCAATCTTCTACAATATTCATAATAACATCAAAAAACCAAAATACAAGTAACGTTATTTTTTATGTCAACACTGAATTATTAACTACATATTTTTTTCCGTTTACTGTACAGTTTGTTGTGTCGTAAAATAGTGTGTGTATGTCTAATTTTCTTCATGTGATTTAATTTCATTCATAAATGGGAGTGCTTAAGGTATTAAGTAATGTTGACATATCAGCTACTATTACCTACCTATTTGGAGCAATATTATTTTTCATGACACTTATGTATTTATTTAGCCCAAATATGTATCTTTTTAATCTACTCAACATATTTTTATCTCCTACTCGTATGCAAACAATGTGTTAGCTTTTCTAGCCTATGTAGATATGATACTGTCGGTTTTTGTTTTTAATTTGGCGCCTAATTTTAATTATTATCAGCTTGTTACCGGTTTACTACCAGCTAACGAATTTCATAATTACCATTTTACCGACATAAAAATACGAGTCTGATATAGGAACAAGATATGTATCAATAAGGAGATGATAAGCAATCTGTTCATAAAAATAAAAAATTAAGTATCTGCTTAAGTAATAGTAATTTAAATTAATTATTCTCCACCGAACAAAGAATATCAATTCGGTAAAGTCCTCTGACTTGCATTACATATCTATGTTCTATAGTGTTCAAAATCAGCAGTTATAGCTCTATTCAATGCTTTTGTAGTGGATTGATTTCTATAACAAAGACGAGTAATGTATTTTAGAAAAAGATTAATCTGCGGATGAAATTAGGTAACTGACAGTAAATGTCTAGTAGCCTTTTTAAATGACGTCTTTATCATACAATATGTTTTTATTTTTTACCAATACCAGACGCTATTTCCCGACCGTTTTAACTAACTAATTTAACATATTAATTTATATTGTTTACGAGCCATTAAAATACAAACCAACATAGAAACTGGGACGCATAGCTCGGTGTTTCCAAATGTAGGTTATACCAGCCTCGGAATACCGGCGAGACCTCAGCGGTCTAACTGTTATATAAACGTTCAGCGAGGATCCGGCTAAACAACTGTAAACACCACAATAAAATCTTTATAAATTGTTTTAATTGAAATGCACCAGTAAATTAGCGAACGTCCGTGTGTTGTTTATTTGTATTTGTATGCAGCGGCGCCTCACGCTGTAGCTGTATCGGCACAGAGTATGCTGTATCCATACACAGTATAGTTCATTCAACACAAATGTACTACATACTACATGGCACATGCAGTATGCACGCAGTCCAGTCCACTCACAACAATTCAGTAGTTCGCGAGTGTGAGAGGCGGAATGTCGGCGCGATGCCCCTCCGCGAGTGTCCCTCCGTATACAATAACCGCTATAAGAAACAGTAGCGCACGGCCATCAAATTTAAACTACCAGTTTTAAATACAATGGACTATAACTGAAACTACAATATTACGTGCTGAACAAGTTGCCGGTGGGTGCGCTACGCTAAATAATTTCAGTGACTGAACGCAGTAAAATCGCGGTAGTATATTTTTTGGTAAGTTACGATTTGAGGTTTTTATGAATGTTTGTAATAAAAAAACTGCTATAATATTCAGAATATTGAGAATGATTGGATCTTTATAATATTATCAAAATGACGGACTACAAACTAAGGGTTTCAGAAATATGTTAAGTTAGCGGGTACCTAAATGGTTTATACAATCTACAATATTTTTCTATTAGTTTAGAATATTATATTATTAATAATATGCAGTTGCTAGCGCAACTTAATTTTTAACCGACTTCAAAAAAGGAGGCGGTATTCAATTCGACTGTATTTTTTATGTTTGTTACCTCAGAATTTTCGACTGGGTGAACCGATTTTGATGATTCTTTTTTTAATCGAAAGCTCATGCTTGTCATGTGGTCCCACTTAAATATGAGCGAGATCTGTCGAGTTTTTGAGGTATCCTTAATTTTGAAGTCGGTTATTTTTTGTCAAGAATTATTATAATATAAATTCGAAAATACATATAAGACACGACAAAGTATTTTGCACGGTTGAATTCACCCCTTAAATGATACAATTTATGTCGGTATAGTTCGTCTGTCAGTGACCCCGCAAACCCATAACTACTTACAAGATTTGTTTGGGCTAGTCGCATTATTATTCAATTATTTCTTGGCTCGATTAAATATAACCTCGGTATATACATAATACAAGTATAGTGTGTCTAACTTTATGATGCGGCACAGCCTATTGTTCTACTGAAAGGATGCTATGTGGACAATTTTGCCGTGTGATTATACATCAAATTTTGGTACGGTTTGGCGCGGTACTACCATGACAATACTTTGGCTTATATACATGTTTATATTCCTCCGTCTATTCATCCTACTTCTCTGGAAGTCCGTAATCGATAAATGCCAATTCTAATTTGCGTCACTTTGTCCTATCTTTTATATCAATACCCGGCAAATGGGCCACCTAAGGATGAGACGTTATCAATAAAATCATCGGCATCATTGACACAATGTCAGCTAAGAAAGTAGCAGGAAACCTTTGCTGTAGTCAGTCCTTTCCAGCTGACACTCTGCGTTCTTGTCAGCATGCCAGTGTACGGCACTTCAGTTAATCAGTCCACATACAATTCAGCAAAATATGTCATTGTTTGTTTACTTATTTGCGGCTATCGTCACTGGATTAAAAGACATATCTACTTAGTAATATACCAAACAGCTGAGAGAGCTAGTGTCAATAAGGCCAAGAAAATGGAAAATGGAATATATGTATTAGTTCAACAAAGTAAAAATACATTATTGTGATTTTTCCATTCAGCGTGTTCTATTCTAAACTCTTAAGATATATATTATCATCTCATGAAATACAAAACACTTTCCTCAAATGATATACCTACCTAATCATAAAATAATGCTAGGCGTTATGAATGAAACAAGTTTGTACATTCATCGCCTCAAGAATTTTTAATGGGGATAACCCTAAAGACTTGTTTTGATTTAGGTAACGTATTCAAGAATCTTCCAATTTATACAATTTTTCTTGTCCACATCATACCATTAGTCTTTCATTTTACATACTTGTAATGATGACAAAAGATAAATAAAAAGATAAAACAAAGTCTGTAATGTAGTATTGTTTTGGCTTCATAAGGGATAAGAAATTCCTGAAGTCATAATAATGATGAAAATTTACAGCATTCATACGAAAATAATAATAAAGCTACACACTCATAGCCCCACACTACGATTCCCTGTACGTCGCGTGGGTGCCATAGACAACACACAAAGACAAGAACACACTCAGGCCGAGAACGGAAATTCAAATTCATCATTCAAAACGCTTCGACGGAAATCGAACCCAGGATCATGGCATGGCGGTTTGGCATGGTAACCATCACGCCACGCGGGCAAGGTAAAGATATCTTTACCGTTGCCCGGGCTTATTAGCAAATATATAAAGATGTAACATTCATACATGTAAGATATAACATTACCAAAGGGTAATGTTGTAGGACTTTAGGTTTTCTACTCTGTAGGTTCTCTCAGGACTTTCAACTGTAGGTAGGTACTTAAATTTCCTCGTTGCCTGATACGAATTAATAAATCGAATTTTAAATCTAGGACTAGAAAGACTGCGTGAAAATAATATTCAGGTATGAACGCATCGCTCTACTACCTATGCTTAGCACGGAATATATTATTACTAAACACAGGTTGTTCGACAAGTTCCTAATGGAATGGCAGACCCGTTAACCCGCATAAAGCTAGAACTTTGTACAGGCGTCGATACTATAATCTTGTCCGTAGTTCGTTCAACTAGTGAGTAATTTATACTTATTATTATTACTTATTATTATTACTTATTATTATTATTTTTATTTATATTATCACTGGCAGTTACGAATGGTCGTTACTATTTCTACGTTCGTAGTGCACTTTAATAGAACTTGCCAATTGTTGGTGTCCACTGTCCACGACTGAATACTACTTGCGTGCCTATTACCTTTTTATTAGTGCATGTATGTAGGTTAGGTATACCTATTTATATTTCTTTTTGTATATGTTTGGTTATCGAAAATACAGACATCCAAAGTACATAATTCCTAACATAAACATTTGATTATATCACAACGTTACTAACCATTGTATGTGACCCACAAAGGTAAGCCCTGGTCATGGAGGCGGTGTGCGCGCGCAAAGATGCCATGTGCGAGACATACGCGCTGGCCGCGGCGCTGCACGCGCTGCACCTGTACTGCGCCTCCGTCGCCGCCGCGCTCGTCTGCTGCTGCGCTGCCAAGAGACCACACTGGTACTACATACTTCACACTTTAATCTTATTGACTTTGTTATTTATCTAAAGCGATAGTCCGACGGTTTGAGTTAGGTATTAGGTCCATCGAAATAAACAAATCTCGGTCCAGTGTCCATTTGCCAAATTACAAGAAAATAAAATATCTCAGTGCAGTGGTCCAGTAATGGAAGCAAGTCAACCATTTAATATTAAAACGTGGATATCCGTGTCAGCGTATAATTTTAGACATTAATTAATTAGTGTTCTTCCTCTCTAAAAACTGTTTAGGTAAAATTATAACCTTGTTGAAGCGAAATTTTCCTCGAACAGGCACGGAAGTAGTTGGCGCTTTCAAAACGTCCGCGGCGTGGCTAACATTGCCCTCGGTGTGGCGTGGTGCCTGGACGCGGGCGCGGCGACCCTGCGGCCCTCGGAGACGGTGCACCTCGTGGCCTCGCTCATGGCGCCCCTGGCCTGGCTGGCGGCCGCCGCTCTGCACGTGGCGCTCTGGACCCGTCGCTCCACCGCCCCCATCCTCTACCTGGCGATATACTGGCTCCTCTCCGCGGCTTCCTCAGCGTTCATCTTGTACCGGCACGTGCGGGGCGGGGCGACATACTCAACCATACAGATTTACATCCACACGGCAGCCGCGTTTCTAGCTCTGTGCGTGTGTGCAGTGGACTCTACCTGTTTTTATGATGAGGTGATTATTTGCAATATTAAAATGCTAATGCGTTATGCATAATATTATGTACATATTTGCATTATAATATAGCCATTCACGGCATTCACGCTCGTAGCCAAGTATCTTGGATTCGGTAAGAAATTGAATAGTGACGGCCGTGGCAATGGCAATATTACATGGTCAACTTGTCTTGTGCTTCGGCAGACATGTAATAATAGTAGTAACGTTGTATATAGTTAGGCCATATCGAAGGTCTGCAGCGGAGCAGTGTCTTGGATGTTGGTTGAAAAGTTGAAAAGTTGAAAAGTATGAACTGTAACAGATCATAAAAAATAATTAAAATTAACCTAATTAATATCGTAGAGGACAAGAGTAGAGCATTAATGTATGTAAATAGAAAGTCGCATGCCAACAGCTGGCTCATTACTATGTAATGCAGAAACGGGCATATTATTTCAATATGTAGTGCGAAGATGGCAGTGGCATTCATTATGATCATAAACGGTGCATGATACGACTCACATGCGAGATGCGACAGGCCGACAGGGATGCAGTGATTGACTGCGAATAACTTTCATGTTTCTCAGTCTGCTAACACCTCTTTTTAAATACATATACGAAACTATATTTAATCATGCATAAGATCATCTTAAAAACATTAATTTATTTCCTTTGATTTATTATAAGGAAAGTGTTATTTCATTGACAGCCGTGGGTATTCCTCTCTTATCAAAAGTTAGTATGAAAATATTAGTCACTGTAAAATATAGCTGTAGGTACGGCTTCAACCCATTAATCTCCCAATACCATTACAATTCTAAAGGAAAATAGTTAATCAATATATTTTATTAGATACTTACTTGGATGTAAAAAGGGCATAAACAGAATTTATTTCAAACCAAACTGTGGCAATGACTTCCCACTTTAATGTAAGTGGGTTGGGCTCAAGGTATGTTGAATCTTAAAAAAATATAAATTGTGCCTAGTAAAGAATCTATCTAATATTTCTATACTTACCCTTAACACGAATATGTCATTTCCATAAATTGAACCCGGTAATCTATTACCCAAATATTCTACTTCATGTCATTCATAAAGTTTAAAAATTAAATATCATATCACTGAGCTACATTTAGAGTTAAATTTTAATTAAACACATGTGTCTAAACAACGAACAATGGCCTGAAATAAGTTCACCACTAAAAATCTTTTGCGAATGAGATCATCACTGAAAATAATTCTGCGGAATTCTATATGATCAAACCTTGATAGACTCTAGATTTGTAAAGAAAAGATATCTGAAAGGGAATATGGCGCGTGGGTAGGTACTCTAATTTATATCAACTTGCTTTTCCATTAATAATGAAGAAAGTTAGTGCTCCGATTTTTCTAAGATCACTATTTATATAAATAATATATTTCTAGCTATGTTGAATTCATGGACATCGTGATTTAGTAATATAATGTGTGTAAAAATGGCAAAGTTATTTATCTTATGATCATTAATTAATTCTTCTCCACAACTTGGGCTGGTTTGTGCTGGAAGTTCGGATCTCTTATCAGAATGAGTTTTTTTTTGTTGATAGGTATATGTATGTATAAGCAATTAATGAATAAGCAATCTATTCTATCTCTATTTTTTAATTTTTAGGTAAGTAGATCACTTGCATCACATGACGAAAAGTATTTTTTACTTTCCTTGATTCAGTTCGCTCTGTTTGTTCCTTATCGTCTGTTCTACTTCCTAGATAACGAATATGATTTTTTATTTATCTTTATACCATATATCTGAACATTATTGGAACTATTAAAAGTCATAAATCGCATAAAAGGAGATGTACAGGATGTACTATTATGAGTACTGTGTCTTCTGTGGTATTAGATTATTGTGTTAGTCATGCGGGAGCCGCACCACACGACGCGACGCCAGACGGCGGCCGCTGAGACGAACTCTCGTCTGGCGCCACCGCCTCCCGAGTATCGCCATTTAACTACCTAAATCTTCGACTAAAATATATAACCGTTGATAATGTTACAATAGAATAAATGTGTGAGAAATACTATTGTTGTCAATGTTCTCATAAATTTTTCCCTTAAAAAAATTACCTTGTTCGTCCAACATTCATGATTTACATAGAAGTATTGTTCTTTCAGGTCACAAAACATAATCAACGAAAATCAACGCCAGAAACTCACAATATATGTTATCAGCATAATAAAACACATTTCTTTTCAAAAATAAGTTTCTTTTGGCTTTCTCCTCTGTTATATCGAGGGTACGAAACATCCTTAGAAAGCGATGACTTAGGAGAGTTACCTGAAGAAGAGAAATCTAGTAAATTTTATCAAAAGTTCAAAAACACATATAACGATCAACAGGTAAGCTTCTAAATAAGATTGTATCTCAATTTCTGTTCAAACATTTATGAAAATTATTGAAATCAAATGTTTATTATTCAGATGACAGAAATGACTGAGAGAAGTCCCAGTATGTGGCAATGTTTTATACGAATCGTTTGGCCGAATTTTTATATCGCTGGAGTAATGAAACTGTTTGGGGACATGATCGGTGTTATACCGCCATTGGGATTAGCCGTTATTATTCAGTATATAGAAGATCCCATAACTTTTGACGATTCTAAGACGGCAGTAACAATAGATGAATTTTTAAAAAATGGGTACGTCATGCTACTCATTGTAACATTGGCACTTATAATTCAGGCATTTTTGTCCCAAAATTCTACACACTTGGTCACCGTAGAGGGGACCAGGCTTAAGACAGCTTTACAGGTAAGTCACCTACTGCATCTGCTGTTGAATACTAAATTTTAACCTTTATAAACTCTTTTTAAAATCCCTAAGTGTTTTTTAAGAGTATGGTGTATGACAAATGTATGCGCTTGGCATCATGGTCGTCTTCAGATCCAGGCATGGATGAAGAGTCGCCGCTTTTGCATTCTGATGACGCGACACCCACGCAATCTGGACTCCTAACAAATTTGATATCACAGGATACGTATAACATCATGTCGTGTGTTTGGATATGTCATTATGTTTGGGCCATACCGTTAAAGGTAAGCATTTTGCTTAAAGCATATTCATATTTTTCTATTGGTAGAAATTATAACTTAACGGACAACGGTTGTTTCAGGTAACAGTAATATTATACTTGTTATATACCAAACTGGGGGTAAGCGCAATAATAGGTACAATTGCGAGCATCTTTTTCATCACGCCGCTGCAATTTTATATTGGCAAGAAGCTTTCCGATAACTCTAAACATATCTCCAAGTGTACTGACCACAGAGTTTCTAAAATCGCCGAGATATTAAATGGAATTAACGTTATAAAGTTATATGTGTGGGAAGACTTGTTTAACGAAAAAATATTACAGTTGAGAGAAGTGGAATTGAAACTACTTAATAAAGATTCGATGTATTGGGGATTTCTAAGTACGTATGTGCCGAATGTGTAGAAACATAAATGTAAGAAATTTATCAATCAAACAGTTTTGGCGAAGACTCATTTGATTTTACTACATCAAAATAAACGATTGTTTCAGCTTTCACAACTCAAGTTTCAACAATACTGGTCACGGTGATAACTTTCACACTGTACTATTTTCTAGAGGATTGCAAAGGATTAACGGCAGTAAACGTATTTGCTGGTCTAGCGCTTTTCAATCAACTAACCATCCCGCTTCTGATATTGCCAGTTACTGTTCTAATGATAATTCAAGCTATGGTAAGCAGCTAGTATAAAATATGTGCATAAACTTCTCTGGTTTTTCTGAGCTCACACTACAAGTAAATAAAAGGAAATCATGAATTGTTCAGGTCAGTACAAAGAGGATCAAGGACTTCTTAGAACTCCCAGAATCAAGCAATGTCCAAGAAGATAACAACGAGCATTTCAGTTCGGAAAATACATCGAAGAAAGTAAATCATACACGTAAAGATGTGGACGGACCAGCAGAAACTGTTCTTCCAGAAAGTAATGATTCCATGGACTTGGACAAAGAAGAACAATTTTCTGATGAAGACATTCCTGAACAAGGATTGGAATACCTGGTTAGGTTCAGAAATGCAGCGTTTTCATGGAAAATGAAGGACAACACATGGTTAGATATAGATGATTTAGATATTCCAGCAGGTAGCTACGAGGAATTATTATCTCATTCATAATTGTAACTAACAACTGTACCGAATTTACTTTTGATTGAATTACTACAATTTGACGGCCCTAGAGAAACGTGTATGACGCAATATTTAATTTTAGGTAAATTAATAATGATCGTTGGTGCCACGGGTTCAGGCAAATCTTCATTTTTGTCAGCGGTGCTTGGGGAAATGTATTTGGAGCGAGGCAACGTCAGTGTCAGTGGGTGAGTTCAAACGTGCAGATATGATGCAGATGCAGCACGACACTTATTTAAATTTAAATATTGATATGTATACGATGACTGATAATAGTTAAATTAATTTTAAAGGAGCACTCATTTAATAATGTGTATCACATACTTTGTTAACCACCGAAGGAACGACCAGAAGGTAACAATTTATTTGATGAGGACTACATGAATACTACATACCGGGTCCAAGAATAGATACAAAATTAGTTGTTTAACGAATACTATTATTTTGAATAATATAATATTTTATTCCAATAATTTAAGCTCAGCAGAATTCCTAATTTCTTACTTCTGGACTTTGGTGGTACCTACTTAGTAGGGGGATAGATATCTAAAAATGATGTGATCTGAGTGGCGGTGAATATTCAAACGAAATACAAATAAAATTTTATGAGCCATCAACAAGCTATCAACATTATTAGATGTATAAGAGTAGTGAGTACTTACTTCCATTCGCGTAGTAGAGTAAAAGTACCTACTTAACATTGTAATGACCAGTGACATCGGATGTAGGTTTAAAACTTTCACTGGCGCACTCTGCAAATGATGAGTAGGAATAAATTATGATTATTTTTAGCAGGACTTCGATATCTACCTATAAACGTACATAAACGGTCAACCAATTTAGAAATACATAATATTTGTAATGGTGTCGCACTTTCTTTTTGGCCTGCCACTATTTGTTTTGCTGATGTCAATGGCCGGCTCTTTAGCCCGTTTACCGTATAGTATAGTTACACTAAACGTTTGACAAAAGTTCATTGTTTATAGTCATTGCTCCATGTGGTACGCGGGCCAGCCGCCCTGGCTGCTGGAGGGCTCCATAAGGGAGAACGTGGTGATGGGCAGCTCCTGGTGTCCGCGGCGATACGCCCGAGTACTGCGAGCCACCGGCTTGCGGCCAGACTTGCAACTTTTACCAGGTAAGACTATGAAAGTTGACTTTTATGCAAATAGTCGTCAAACGAACAGACGAGACACCTGATGGTAATTGGTCACTGTCGCTTATAGGTATCGGCAACACCAAAGGCTGCACACATTGCCGATACATTCCCGGCCCAAAAGAAGAGAGAAGAAAGTAGGTTCAGATAGTCAAATGTAATAAAATCATTTATTTGTTTAGTTTATTGGGTACCACTATATCAAGGTAAAACAAGTGACCTTATTCCGAAACCATATGTTTTTGTCATAATAATTAATTATATGATAGTCCGTCTGCTAATTTTCTGATTAATATTGGTATTAATTTAAAACAAGTTCCTTTCGTGCTCGACATAATCCAACTGTTTCTCTGTTCGGCTCTTGTCGAAGAACAGTTGGAATATGTTGGATTACAGCCTATTCCAACTCGTTGTCAAAATGCAAATTGACAATTGAGATTTTTATGCATCGATTGTTAGGTATATACTGGTTTTTCACGTTATTTTTTTATCCATGTGTGTGATAAATTCAATTCTTAACATCAGAAAAGTAGAAATGCAAGCGGAATAATTAATTCACACCGCACTCTCTCACTCACAGAGATGCCTAAGATCGACTTTCAAACCACTTGGTTGTCACTGCTTTTCCTGTTCTACATATTTATTTTAATTAATATAAACATTGTGTTCAGGCTTGCATTTTAATTACTCAAACAAACATTCTGTTAAGGCCTTCAAAATATCGAATCCTAACGGAGTGTATTTTGTATAAACAGATTTATTTTATGACTTCAATCATATCATGTTTTATTGCGGTGCTAACTGCCGGAATCATAACACGAATTATGACGCGTGGACGCGGACTATACTATATCTAATATACAATGTAGTGACTCACTAAGCATGGAGCGGCTACAGGATGTATTCAAAGGTGGCATGCAAAACACTTGCGATCTGTCCTCTGATGATAATATTGCTGTGACGTCAGAGCGGCACACGGCGACAATTCAATATTCCTTGTGCATGTTGCTTCGCGAATTTTATCATTCAAAATCTTTTTAGCGTGGCACAGATACTTTATTATTTATTAGGTCCTTACCTATGAAATTGGAGATTTGTATGAAAATTTTAAAATATAAAAATTGTGGTAATTTTTTATTATAACTAATCAAAGTAGGTACTGGCCCAAATTTTGCCATTTTGATAGCTGTTTGTTTATACTGTAGAAGTCTGCCGGACGGGAGGCGATGCGTTTTGTACTGCCTCTCGGGTGTTGAACTTTTTCCCACTTAAAAACAATTGACCAGTCTTGGTTGTTGAATTGCGAGCTTCTCCACCATTGTTTGCAATTCTTGGCAGTAGACATCTGACATCACTGTTGTGCCATTCGGTAAGAAGCTGTGCTTTACAAGTCCGGCACTGGTTCACCAGACAGTCACCATCATCTCCCTATGAGTAACCTTTTTTTAGCGCACTGATTTAGTGCTTTACCCAGGTCCATCCTGATACTGAGACTACACTTACGGTTGTCGTTCAAAATCCACTTTTCATCGCAGGAAACAATTCGATTTGCATGCTTCGACGCGCAAGTCTCGCTGTTTGTGTCTCGCTGGTTGTGTGGCACCCACTTATCTAGCTTTTTTATCTTTCCGATTTGACGCAAGTGGTTCAACGTTGTTTTGACACTAAATTCAAAGCCCGCAGCAAGTTGGCCGTGTTTATGCAAGCCGTGTTAGGCCCCTACGTACACGTCGTTAATGTTTCGTGTGGTTTGCGCAGCGGTATTTCCACGTAGGAACACATATTCGAAAATTGTACGAATAAAAACAAATGTTTGAATTTGAAATTAAAATAATACTGCTTGCGAATAAAAATAAAAATTGATATGAATTTCGAATTGCGCGCCAATCCACAGATAATTAAATCTGAAAATGCTGGTTATAAAATCTCCAATTTCATAGGTAAAGACCTCTTGTCTCTGTATTCCGTGGTAAAGACCTATTATTATTAGGCCTATTTGTCTATTTCTGTACTATGACTGTTTTTTGCTCGTAACCATTACACTAAAGAAATCCCTGATGCATTGCGAGACAAACGATACAAGGGAACCCGCTCTTTAACCCAATAAGCATAGTTATTCTGATGTCGAATAGTTGGGTACTCTTATCACGTAGTTTTCACTACTTTGCAGAGTGAAGGTTGTGACTATACAATACAACCTACATGACGTATACTTTGACGCTTTCTCCTTCTACTTACTCCTCCTACACGCAAATATTTTATTGAAATTTTCTTTCTATGACTGAAATCGTTATTGCTCATATTTAGCTGTATTGGGGAAGCTTAGAATGCTAACGTCCCAGTCGTACCGGATGGGTGTCGTAAGAGGCGACATCCGCATAAATGCGGCACGCTGGTGGTAGCCTGGTAGGGCCCCTCGAAGGGTTAATATTTATAATATTGAGTTTAGTAGAGTCGTCTATAGTCCCCAACGTATTTCACCTACCAACAACAGAAGGCGACAACACTCGCCTCGGCAACCACGGCACGCCCCTGTCGGGCGGGCAGCGCGTGCGCGTATGCGTGGCACGGGCGCTGTACGCGCGCGCGCGGCTGGTGGCGCTGGACGAGCCGCTGGGCGCGCTGGACGCGGCGCTGGCGCGGCACGTGGTGGCGCGCGGGTTGCTGCCCGCCACCCGGGCGGGGCGCACCGTACTGCTCGCTACCAACAGGCTCGAGCTGCTGCACTACGCTGACCTGGTACTATCGACCAACTACCGATCACTATCCTATTACTTCCTACTAATATTGTAAATGTGATAGCTTGTAAGGATGTTTGAATGTTTGTCAGTCTTTGAACCAAAAACTACTGAACGAATTTTCATGTAGCACACAGGTGGACTGATCAGCGGGACTATTATGAACTTTTATAAAACCATTCATGTTCCAGGCAAGTCGGGCTTTAAACAACGTATGATTGGATAAAAAAGTGTCACGTAACTGCTTTCGTAACACAAAGACGTTTACACTGGAACTTGGCTGGATGAATGAAGAAAAAAAATTAAGAATTCCTAATAGACCTCCAGAACGTGATCTGGAATAAGGGTACTTATTATCCCGGAAAACGCGGGCAAAGCGCTACAGAATTAAATTAAACAGTGCTGAGTTTTTTATCATTCATAATTTTAAATATTTGGATTTTTTAGGTTTTCAACTTTACAATAAATAAAAAATCTTCGATCTTCTCGAGACATTAAGTTTCTTTTTTAATAAAATAATGCAATTCAATAAATTATGACAAATGAAAAATAAATACATAATTATATTTTATGATACTAATGTTATCAGTTTGCAAGTTTGTGAAGATATTTATCACGCGCTAACCGTCCGCGTTGTACGGATTAAGATTAGGTACTTGTCTTGGCACACAGACAGTCCATGTTCAGGACAAGGAAATAGGGCAGATTTTATACTGGCTGTATAAAATATTTTCCTGGGATAATTGGGTTTACGTATGTGTAATTTATTTTTATAAAATCACTCTTTAGCGGGCGAAGCCGCGGACAGAAACTTGGGAATTCAACTAATTTCATCACAACAATGCGATCTTGAAGCGCTCATAGCCCTGCGGCTTGCGTCGATCCTAAGTGATCGACAAAGTTAAGCAACATCGGGCGCGGTCGGTAGTTGGATGGGTGACCGCTAGTGGCAAAAAATTCTTGAGCGTTTCCGTGCTTCGGAGGGCACGTAAAGCCGTCGGTCCCGGTTGTTATCATATATGATAACAGTCGTTAAGCCATGTCGGAGGCCCTCGGGCGGTTTGAAAACTTCCGGCACTCGGGTTGGCCACCAATCCGCACTGGAGCAGCGTAGTGGAGTATGCTCTAGGCCTCCTCAAGAGGAGAGACCCGTGCCCAGTAGTGGGCCATTAATGGGTTGAAGCCCATGCGATCTTAAGGGCAGCTCTCATTTATTTTATTTTAGGATAACTACTTCATGAATAGGTATAATATACTCAGAAGAAGTGTATAATATAATACTGCATTGTTGGTTCTTGACGATACAGGAGCCTAAGGCTTCCCTCCTCGGAAAACAGATTGACCCCTTTGCATTGTTGGCTTTGTTGCAGTACTTACATACTTTAGCTGCATTATGTAGTTGTAAAGATCAAAGAAAGGGGTTAATCATTTCTTATACTCTTATACAGAACTTTGTTCTAGTTAAGGGATTACCTACATTTCAAATGGAAAAAAATCTATTACTTACCACCTATTTGAATTATGAAATGAGTTATTTAAAGTATTGAAGTTAATCATAATCTTGCTTGAGAGTAGCACCTATAAAGATTTCTCAAAGCCGGTTTCTGGAAGCTTGATATTTTTTTTTTCAAGAAACAATAATTAAGTAATTCCAATTTCTAGAAATCTCTGCATTAACCCTCGAAAGCAACCAACAACTAACTGTCACGTAAACGCCCGACCTTGTCTGGTAATCGAACCCGGAACCTGGACCCTTCGCTCGGCAGGACCATTCACTGGCTCCCTGTTTGCAGTCAATAATGTCAAGAGTTGGCGAGAGTATGAGTTTATTTTCCTTATACAGGTAATAGTCATGGAGGATGGGAGGGTGAGCGGGTTGGGGAAGGCGAGCGCGGCGGACGGTGCCCTGGGCGAGTGGGGGCGGCTGGCGGCGGCGGCGCGCGCGGCGGCGGCGCGGGGGGGCGCGGGCCCGCCGGGCGGCACGGCGCGCGAGCGGCTGCAGCTCGTGCGCGCGCTCAGCCGGATCAAGCTGCAGCGGGGCACCTCGGATGACGCCACGGTATTCAACACTACATCGCATAATACAAAACTATCAATAGTCCAATAATTTGAATGATGTTACCATATGGGAACTTTTTAAGAATTTAGATTTATGTATAATAGGTAATTCAATCGGAGCTGTTCGGGAATCACTGTTTATTACACTCATTATTATCTTTCCAATTGCTGTTAGTGTAATAAACTATATAATTAACTTTTCTTTTAGGAGTGTTCTCAAGATATTTATATTGTATGTCCATAAATTAAAAAAAAACTTTTGGTCCTTCGAAACCATACTGATTTCATACTAAAACGGTGCGTATTGTAGGTGGGTATCAGCGAAGCGGCAGGTGCCCACCTGCTGGCCGAGGTGCCGACGTGCGCGGGCGGCAGCTGGCGGCGGGCGCCCCCTCGCAGTGCGCGCACCGCCCTCTCTCGCCAGCTCTCTTCGCCGCCGCCCTCCATGCATAACGCTAAGTAATTGGACTAATTCACATTTATGTAATTATATAGGTATCACTTATACAAACATAATTTTTACGTTTCCATACCTCAAAAGTTGTTCAATGTATAAAAGTCATTTCTTAAAATTCTTAGATAAGCCACATTAATTCTAAAGGTGCGATATATTTATAACCGTCATTTACGTTTGTGTCAGATGGCGGCGGGAGGTGCGTCGCGCGGTGAGCGCGGACGAGTCGAACGCGGGCTCGCGGCGGCTGCTGCGCGCGCGCACGCACCGGACACTCTCCAGGTTACTATATTATAATATTATTGTTGTGAAACATCTATAGGCGAGGGGTAAACCTGATTTTTGGCGTGGTGAGTGGCGACGCTTCGCCGCACTATACTATTTTATTATGGTAGGGCAATATGAAAAAAAAAATTAATAACGCAATGTGGGTAATCATAAATAAACTTAGTTTGATAGGCTGTAGCATACAGTAGGACAAAACTGTCATCATTTACTGGAAACATTTCGTAATATTGTATTTTTTCATCATGCCATATTTAGTTCCTGTCATAATCTGTACTTTTATGCCTATTAGGTGTTTAAAATAATTTCGATGTTTCACATCTGCCAGCCGCCCCATGACGGCTCACATTTTTTATTATTGTTTGACGACCCGTATGGTTCAATGGTTACCATGCCAGATCGTCGTGCCAAAAGTCCTGGGTTCGATTCCCAGCGAAACGGAAATTTAAATGATGATTTTAAACTTCTATTCTCGGTCTAGGTGTGTATGTGAGTGTGTTCTTTGTGGGTTGTCCGAGGCATCCACAATAGAGGGAGTTCTAGAGTGGGGCTATGAGTGTGTAGTGTTATAAAAAAGCGTTATTTATTGTTATTCTGTAGGTGATACAGCAATTGTGATACAGCAACTACTAGGATGTAACTACCTTTTATTGCATGAAGCTTTGGCTTATCACCTTTATCCACCCTAGTGTAGATACTCGGATAAATGTTTCTATTAAATAAAAAATATAAAAAAAAATTGTTCTTTTGTCAGATGGACGCCTAAAACGTTACGCCGCCTACTAAGCTCGGACTCGGACACTGCAGTCGAAGAGAACCAGACTAACGGTATAGGAAAGGGTTTCAATTGGATTCCACGTAAATTAATATGAAATGATTACGCTGTATTATGCGATTAAAATTATAACTTTAATTTTCTTCTGTAACAGGTACCACAGATAACCCAGTAATAGATTCTACATTCACATCGCTGAACTCGAATGGGGTCGAGACCACAACCGTAAGCATTCCTGAGAAGCCGGCCGAGGGCAAGGAAGAAGAACCAGTTCTAAATGAGGTGACTTATCTACTATGTGTACTCGACCGGTTAAAAGTGTGTCATCCTAAAGTGTTTGCAACTAAATGCAATTACCTAAATACTTTTGCACGGTTTCTGAAGATTCTAAATTAAATTACTTTTATTAAAATAAAACTAAAATATCTTAAAACTCAATACGACCAATTTAATCAATACAATTTTTACATGTTATTAATAGAAATGTTATTAATTAAAGTTTAGTACGGGGTAACAATTCTACCCTTTGGTTTGTGTCGATCCCGACTGATCGACGGAGTTAAGCAACAGCGGGTATAGGCGGTAATTGGATGGTGATTGGTGACCGCTAGCGGTCTACTAATAGCGAGATTTTCTTGAGCGCTGCTGTGCCTCGAAGGGCAGTTTAAGCCGTCGGTTCCGGTTGTTGTCGTAAGATAGTAACCGTTATTACCGTTAAGCTATTGGAAGGCCTCGGGCGGCATGAAGCTTCAAGAATGTTGTTGTGTGTTGTCAGGTGGCAGTGTGGTGGGAGTACGCCCGGGCGTGCGGGTGGTGGGGCGCGGCGTACGGGGCGGCGGCCGCGGGGGCGCAGGCGCTGGCGCTCGCCGCCGACTACTGCCTCTCGCAGGTCACCTCGGAGAACTCGCAGCGGGCCTTGACGGATGACGAGGTATGGTGTGTTGTGCTTAATACCCTTAACCCTCAGCCGGTCGTTATGTGGGTAGCGGGAACACACGAGTGTGATCGGGTATTGCCGTCCCAGCTCATCATCCATACATACTAAATTAAACATTTAAAAGTATTACGCCTTCATACGTCTATCGTAAGCAGCATGCGCGTGGTACGAATCTATCTCGCGTCGCAGAAGGCGTCATTAATAATTTACTTTATGATTCAGCCAGGTAGTTATGCTATAGGCCTCTCGTGGTCTCCTCTGGGTTGTCTTTAATTGTTTTTAAAGCAAAATGTTTATATTTATTTATTTATTTATTTAATTTATATACAAGTTCTATTTGGCCGTTGCACTTTGTGCCACTTTTACTGGCTAGGGCTACTGAAATGCCGGATGGCATCTATAATGCCATTTGAGTTGAAGCCAAGTGAACAACATGCATCGTTATATTGTAGATATGGGAGAAGGTATCAGTGTATGCCCTGTGGAGCGCGTGCGGGGCGGTGGCGGCGGCGTGCGCGCAGGCGGCGGGCGGGGTGGTGGGGGCGCGCGCCCGGCGTGCGCTGCACGCGCGGCTGCTGGCGGCGGCGCTGCGGGCGCCCCTGCTGGTGCACCAGGCGCGCCCGCCCGGCGCCCTGCTGCACCGCTTCTCTGCTGATGTGCTCGTTGTTGATAAGGTCAGCCTGATAATAACCTCTGTTTTATATCGCTTAATAATTGTTGACATATATCCATATCATGTAGGTAGGTAACTCGTACAAGTTTTATAATGATACTGCGTTGTTCAATCGATGTTTTCTTTTACTATGTTAAAGAGCGTCTTATATCCTAATTAAATAGATAAAATGTACAAATCTCAGTCCCATGTAATCCATCGGTACTGCCTTTGTTGATACTAAAGTCCTAAGGCGATGGTGACCACTTAACATTAAGTGGCTCGACTGCATATTTTGCTATGGTAAATGAAAAAATGTATAAAAATAGCTTACATAATGTTCAGTCTCGGCTCAGTATGCCGAGTAGGTATAATGAAGTGAATGTATCCAGAAGCTGCCGACGGCGGTGAGTCGCTGGGCGCAGCTGGCGCTGCTGTGCGCGGCCGCCGTGCTGGTGAACGGGGCGGTGGCGCCGTGCTCGCTGCTGGCCATGTTGCCCGCCTTGCTCGTCTACATCGCGCTGCAAAACGTCTACTTGCGGAACGCTAGGTAATGATAACATCACGGAATACATACACACAGAAGTTTTACTTGTTGTTTAAAGAGGGAGCTTGATCAATGCATACTGACACGTAAAATCAAACTAAATCAAATCACTAATGAACGGATCACTCTTACTTTTCGGGCCCGTGAACGATTCTACGATTTGTATCTATTTTGTGGCAGCGTACCCATTAAACATCATTGAACGCACCGCTCAGATTGTCATTGCCGTTAAGCAAATTAAGAGATAATCGAATTTTACAGTCGTTAGATTAGGTCTCCATTGAATTTATCGTAACGAATTAAGACTACTTTTTCATTCCATTAAAAAGTTAAGCTTCCTAAATAGGGTTTATTTCGAGGGCAAACTCGGTATTATTTTCTCTAGCAGATCTATTGGAAACATAAAAAATATAGGTGTAAATAAGTAGATATACCTAACATGATTTGATAACAGAAATTAACGGATAAATGAAAAGAAGTACTTAACGAAATTAACAGAAATTAACGGATAATGAAAAGTGTGCGTTTTACGCGTAGAAAAAATATTATACAACTGTTATTATGAATGAATACAATTTTACAACATTGCTTTTGCATTTGAATGTTTTGACTTCTAAGTTTACAATATGGCAATTGCTGTACAATTGTAATGTATTAATTTCTGTTTCATGTTCCAGAGAGCTGCAGCGCGCGGAGGCAGTGAGCGCGGCGAGCGTGGTGGCGCTGGCGGGCGGCGCGGCGGCGGGCGCGGGGTGCGTGCGCGCGGGCCGGCTGCAGGGGCGCCTGCGGGCCGCCCTGGCGCGCCGCCTCGACACCAACCACGCCGCGCTGCTGCTGCTCAACGCCGCCAACCGCTGGCTCGGACTCGCGCTGGTAACACACACACACGCACACACACTCACACACCGGGATAATGAGTACCCTATGTCTTATTCCAGGTCATGATCTACCTGTGTGCTAAGTTTCATGAAAATCCGTTCTGTAATTTTTGGGTAAAAAAGCAACAAATATCCATACAAACTTATACATTTATGATTGATATTAAGAGTAGGATGTCCAGCACATGACTGCAGTGATCAGAGCCGGCATTAGAGGGGCCCCCCCAAATTTAGAGGGGCGCCACAGGATGCAACAAAATATATAAAAAAAACTTGTATGTATTGTGTACTTGCGTGCGAGTAGCTTATGGAGCTTAAATATGCTGCTAAACCAGTTCTTGTTATGAACACATTTCTTGCACTTGTGCAGCATCACTTGAATTGTATAGCGGTGTCATTGCTGTCGTTCTCGTGTGTTCCAATGATGATGCGACTATCTTCTGCATCGCAGCCCATAACTGTCTCTGTGTTGGCCATAGGTCTCTCCCTTTATGTCCCCTCCTTACATGCGCTACATTTAACGGCAGCGTCATACAGAAACACATGAAGGTCATGAAGTTTGGCATAGGTATTACCTTATTTTTTTTATTGAATGCTATTGGACCATCCATAAATCTGATTATATTTTTGAACTCTGTCCGGGTCCACTCATACTATACCACTATTAAATAACTATGTTTCACCAGGACTTGGTGGGCGCGGGCAGCGTGTGCGTGTCGCTGGCGCTGGCACTGCGGGGCGCGGGGCGGACGGAGGGCGCGGGTGGTGCGGGCGGTGCGGGGGGCGTGGGGGGCGCGGGGCTCGCGGGCACGTACGCGCTGCTGCTGCCCGCGTACCTGGCGCACCTGGCCAAGTGCCGCGCCGACCTGCACCTGCAGATGGCCGCCGTCGAGCGACTGCTGGACGACACGCGCCTGCCGCAGGAGGACTATAGAGATGACTGTTAGTATTACCGTCGATGACCAACAGAATTCACCGGAATTCTCTCTAGCCGTGAATAAGACAAGTGATCGATAGTTATAAGTCTATATTGATGTATGTAGATATGTTAGTGTGTAAGGTATTAAATATTAAAATTAACTAAAAAATGCATAACTGACCGTGACCGCTGTTGCATTACTCGGTCGTTTAATTTAGCGCTTACGATTTCGACTGTGTATTTAGACAATATTTCTAGCCAATCTGAACTACCGTAAATTAAAAAGCAGTCAAATGTAATAAGTGTGACAACTTTATTTTAAGGTCCCATACCAGCCGATTGGGAACGAAAAGGAAAGATTGAATTCCAGGACGTGAGCATAAACCATCAACCGGGAACCCCACCTGTACTTAAAAATATTAACTTCACGGTCCAGCCGGGTGAGAAGGTAGTTATTTTATAATAAATTTTAAATTAAAAATACAATCAAATCAACATCCTTATTTTACAGGAGCACTGCAAAAGGTTTTTTACAAAGCCCGACGCAAAAAGCTTGGGTTATAAGATTGAAATGTCAGTCTGTATATCTGTGTGTATCTAAGCAATGTTCTTTTTGGCTTTCGTGATAGTCTGTGAAATACAAAAAGACGTGAAATGTGAATTTAAGACGCATTATATAAAAATCTTGTCTAACTGTAATGGTTGCGGCAACTGGCATCCTATAATAAGGGTACCATTACATATTTATTTTAAAGAAAAGTAGGTACTAGTAGTTAAGCTACATACCTACCAGTATTATAAATGTGGGATATATTATACGTATGTACATAAACGAACTGTCCAGGTGGCGGTGTGCGGGCGCAGCGGCAGCGGCAAGTCGACGCTGCTGCTGTCGTGCGCGGGCGCGACCACCGTGAGCAGCGGGCGCGTGCTGCTGGACGGACATGACGTCACGCGGCTCCCGCTGCGCGCGCTGCGCCACCGCGTCGTGGTGCTGCCGCAGGAGCCCGTGCTGTTCGCCGGCACGCTGCGGGAGAACCTCGACCCCCTGGCCGTGCATACTGATGAGGAGATCTGGCACAGTCTGCGCGCCGTGGGGTTGGATGACTTTGTACATGCGCAGCCGGCTGGCCTAGGTGAGTTATTGTTATTCGTATAGTACGACCGACGTATCTCGGGCTTCGGCGCGTCTGAACATAGGCTTTGCGAACTTTAGCGCATGTAGGACAGAAATAGCGACACTAACATGTTAACGTGTGACTGAGATATAATACGCCGCGTACCGAGCATTGTCCAAATATGTTATTTCGTATTACGTCGTAAAAGGTGATTTTCAAAAAGTCCTTTCTTAGTGCTCGGTCACAATAATAACAAACATGTATACGTTAAAAACACGAACGAATCCGTCCAGAGTGCACGGTGGGTCGCACGGGCGGGTCAGGCGCGACGCGTGCGTGGGGCGGGTGGAGCGCGGGGCGGTGCGCGCGGGCGTGCGGGGCGCGCGCGGCGCTGCGGACGGCGCGGGCGGCGGCGCTGCTGCTGGACGAGCCGGGCGCCGCGCTCGACGCCGCCGCCGACCGCGCGCTGCTCGCCGCCCTCACGGCGCTGGCCGAGACCACCGGGACTACCATACTTACTGTCGCGGTAACTTTATTATCTATTTTTTTTTTATAGAAAGCTCAAATGGCCTAGTAATAATACCGTTTTCTCGTAATCTCCTTGTTCATTTTTCATTAAACATTTATCACTTAGTCACTGCGTAACAAAATAGATTCTTAACTTGTGATTTATTGTATATTAAAAGTGATAATTTGTATGTCCAGCACCGAGTATCGTCGGTGCAAGACTACGACACTGCTGTGGTGTTGGACGAGGGGCGCGTCACCGAGCGCGGGCCGCTGCGCGCGCTGCTGGCCGCGCCCGCCTCGCGCCTCGCCCGCGTCGCCCGCGTGGCCCACGCCGATACCACACACTGACACCTTCACTAACCAACTGGTTCATATTTATCATTGCTACGACAACCTGTCCAGTTGAATTGGTTATCCTTTTCTTCGAATTGAGTCGGAACAGCTTATCGGTAGCTACTGCCTATTAAGGCATTGCGTTGACCTGGTTTGGAAGACTCGCCCCTCCACTTTTTCGTGCATAAAACCAAACAAAGGCCTACTATCCAGGGCGCTTCATATGACGATTGCATACAAGCTGCATAATGAAAAAGGCATAAGGCAAACGCGACGATGCCGCTCTATGGACAGATTTCGTACTTTTATACGTAAGATACAAGCATACTGCAAGCAAGCAACAATTGACAATAGCGTGCGTATGACATATGTCTACGTGGACGCAAGTCCTAACGGTTGCAGCGAATAGCGAATCTCACCACTACGTCGTCACAAAGATGTTTAGAACAAGAACATACTGACTTAGTTTAATAATTATATACAGAATTATCTAATGCTAATAATAATTTTATTGTGACAACTTGTAATTATTATGATAAATGCAAGACTGAAGTTACGCCATAGATTAGGATAATAATTATCATTTTTATAATAAGCTAGCTTATCCACCACTGTATACCTGTTATTAATAAATAAATGGTATGATTATAAACGGAATCTTGTACGTTTTAATGTTTGAATAAAACACAATATTTTTTTCCAAATTGTATTTCCAATAGAACAACAATTGCAAATAACTCTTTTAAAGCTCACAATTACGGGCGGTTCACACGCGCTCCTCCAACAGACAACGTGCTACCAGAGTCAACGATATACATCATAAAATTAAATCACTATGCAACAAATTACAACAATATTCACGTTGGCACCGATTCATATAAAAAATTTGTGTCTCCGCACAAACCATATAAAAATATTTACTTAAAGTAGTTACTCCCGTAAATATATGAAGGTACTTATAGTAATTCTAAATTAAATCTCGACATGTTCAATAAATTCTTTTCCACTTACTGACTACATAGATACTCTCGTCTAATCAGATAGGACGGGCAGACGTTTAGCTAAATTGTTTCAAATTATCACACCGAATGCGACAAGTTACAGATAACTTTCTTTGGTTAAACCTTTAATGCACTTTATAAAATATACATACATTTTGCATTTAAGACTGTTCATTAATCCCCTACAAGGCACTAACATCAGGCCACCGTGTGTATTAAATATAAGATATATACAAACATTTACATGATAATTTCAGTGATAACTTTAACAATTCATTAAATTTGAGCGATAAGTTATATAAACACATGCCTCCGAATCGATTTCACTTTACATATAATATAATACATGTACACATACAGCGGAACTTCTAAAGAAACTCATTTATAGCGTGACATGGAAAAATATATACTTGAATATCACGAAAAAATTGCACAATTACGTAAAACCCGATCGCTGTAACATACCATTGTCGATGATTGAGTATTATATTCTCGTGTTGAACGGCATTCTATCGGCCTGTGCGCTCGGGAAGTTATGGAGTTTGCATCGTCATACAATAACATGCGTGCAAATACCTCGCGTGCGTGGACACAATGAGATAAAATTATAGATAGGCATCTAACGCCCCAACTCAGAGTCACTAACTATTCTTAAATCGCTCCTCAGTACAGTATTTGTGTGGTGATTCTTTACTTAGGGTGGGTTGTTCGTACATTTTAACCGTGGCTAACTTTAACTTTAGCTATTGCCGATCGAATGTTAAAATGCGCGAGCCAATAGAGCTGCCATTATAATTATGACTCCCTTCCCTATAGACACTCGGTCGGTAATAGCTAAAGTTAAAGTCAACTGCGGTTAAAATGTACGAACAACCCACCCTAAGGAGCGATTAAAGTAACCATTAGCGACTGAGTTGGGACTAAGACCGATGGCAAACTATGAACTTCGTAATATCTTTTATGTAATCGCATCTCACTTAGCTATTATTAAATCATTCGCTGACTACCATACCAGCCACTGTTATACATTGTGACCACGAGCGAGGTGTTTGTAACCAATCTGAAAGAGACTGGGGCCGACGTTGAACAACGTGAGATGAGATGAGACTTAAGAGAAGTGAGAGATTAAAGTACATTTCATTACGTTTATCAGTCGAGACAGGTTTAAGTGTAAGTCGTTCGCAATCGGCCCCGCCCCTTCTCTTTACTTATCTTAAAATACCTTATAAGATAAATTGTAATTATAAATGCCTCCTTGCACATCGAAACTGACTTTTAGAAATTAATAAGAAATAAGTAAGGTCTCTTTTCTAACAAAAAAAAAACTGTATGACCAGTGAACCTCGGAGGAAACAACGGAATAATCTTGAAGATGCTTACATGCTACTGATATAAGGATCGATAATTTATTAGGAGCTTGTTGAAAATTATGATTATTGGATGTATTATTAGCGTCATATTAATTACGTTATATTATACTTTCATCTCCTGATATCCCAGCTTAATAATTTTTCGATAGTTTGCTGAATACAACATATAGAATCCTTCCGAGGTACACCATTGAAGACGAGTGAACATTAATAACAAAACCTGGACTAGATTACACACACAATAATGATCGCCAATCAACAATCCTTCAAATTATGACGGGATTAAGGTTTCCTATAAGTCTGCACTTCGTTATTATTATTTTTTATTTAAAACTTTATTATACCTTAAATGATACATCAGGTGGGCTTAATGCTAGAAGCATTTGAAACTTTTACTTCAAATGTAGAGACTTACGTGAAACCCAATGTAACCTGGGTTCCTACAAATGACATTAATCGTAATCCCGTCATAATTTGAAGGATTGTTGATTTACAATCATTATTGTACGTGTAACCGGGCCCAATAGCATAATAACAGAGCAGTGATCGCTGGTCAGTTTGGCGCTATGGCAAGGCTCGGCTGGCCGCTAGATGGCGCTAGGTGTCGCTAGTGGCCGCTAGGTGGCGCTAGGTGGGCTCGGTCTTGACGTTGGCGCCGAGCGCGGCCGCCGCGCGCGCCTCCTCCGCCAGCCGCTCGGGGTTCGTCAGGATGTCGGTGGTGGTGCACAGCACTCGCAGCGAGTTTAACACCGCTGTCGAATATTTATGTTAATTGGTGGACGTTATTAACACAATAAAAAAATAGCATGCATGTATAAAATAACTATTTTGACTGTGACGCATTGCTGACTTATTGTTTGGTTCTATGGATTCACGTTACGGGTTCTGCAAGTGGTTCACTTCCATAATTAATTTTATTCAATCCATATCAGTAGGGATCTACTTTCAATAGGATTTTTTTAATGCTTTGAGCAGGCAAACGAGCAGACGCGCCACCTGATGGTAAGTAATCACCGCCGCTCATGGACATTAGCAACACCAGGGGCGTCACCAACGCGTTGCCGGCCAAGAAGATGACGATAGACCCGCTTCTTGAAGGACCCCATGTCATAGCTTAGAGGGAACACCAATGCAGGTAGTTTGTTCCACAGTTTACACGTGCGAGGTAGAAAATGACGTGAGAACCGAACTGTGGACGAACGCCATGTTGGATACATGGCATATGGCATGTAGTGTTGGTGGAACCTGGTACATGATGTGCGGTGACGAAAATTAACTGCAGGTATTAAGCCAAACAGTTCTTCAGAACATTCCACATTGTACTGACGGTAGAATACGCAAAGAGAGCCTATATCTCTCCTCAACTCAAGCGATTCTAATCCGTCTGTAAGCTTGGGATCGTCGACAAGACGAATAGCTCGCCGTTGAATTCGATTGAACGGATCCACTAGGCCAGCTGGGGCTCCGGCCCAAAGGTGGGAGCAGTACTCCATGTGTGGTCGAATTTGCCCCTTATAGAGCATCAACCTATGCTTAGATGGCAGTAGATAAGATAGGTAGGGAGTAATCGGGTGTACCTGGCCTCATCTCGACGAGCGAGCAGTGCTGCTCGGCCCACAGCAGCGTGGTGCGCACCAGGTCAGCGCCGCTGCCGCTCGACACGCACGCGCTGAACGACTCCACCAGCGCCGCGCTCACCACGCTGAACTGAACACCGCCAGCTCAGGGGGTTTATTGTGGCTTTGTTGGGATAGCGATACACGAAAACAAAACACACGCTTAGCGCTCAGGAGGTTTACTTTACAGCCTTTCTTTGTCTTTATTGCCTTTTAGTTGCTTCTTTTGTTTGTTATTGAGAACGAACACATGTTTGAAGATAAAAAAAAATTATCGTTGGGATTGACTGTATTTTGGAATAATTCTAATGTTAATTTCTGCGGAAGTGAAAGTGGTTAGCATGGTGATGTAGTGTGTTGGTTCGTCATGAAGTTACTTGTTTAGTTATAATATATCTGTTTTAATTAATGTAAAAACTTTAGTTTTATGATAACGCTATCAATTGACAGGATTGGATTAAAATTAAGATCGTAGATGTGTGAGCACATCATGTGTATCTGTCCTTGTTCGTTCAATACAAGTCGTTCGGTCGCGCATTACATTAAGTTTTACGTACAAAGGCGAAATTTAGTTGTCGTTTAAAACATAATATGTTATGTTTGTAAATTTTACCATATTTTTATTGGATATCTTAAAGTCTATATATACCTGCTTAGTGATATGGAAGAGTGGGGGCACCTGATACTAGTGATAGTGTCTACCTGATAGAAGGCACTTGCATAATGCCTACTAGGTGGTTTTGGACAGTTAGTTAAGTATTTATGTTTATATGTAGACTAATAAAGATTTTTTGTTTTTTTTTTTCATTCGGCTAGCAGAGCCATGTAATGATGTTGTTATATAGTAAAGGATACGAGCCAATACTTCCAGTTGTTGGCGGTGCGCGCGGCCACGTGGCGCGCGAACATCTCCCGCAGGCGGCCGGCGCGCGCGCGCGATACGGGCGCGCCCGTCGCCGGCAGCATCGAGTGGCAGTTGCTGCACATTATATTACACACACTCACACCACGCCGATATTACACTAACCCTTCTATATTGTAAACTATAATACTATAGTCCGTTTTTTTAGACGAGTCTTATTTGGTAAACAATGTCACAGGACTTTTTATTGTAATTTGTATTTTAAAAATAAGTGTGACACAGAATGAAAATAATTTAAAAGACATATAATGCCTAAAATATTATTATTTAATTAATTTAATTTAATATGTCCATAAAAAGTAGTGCTAAGTTTGTTTACCAAATAAGTTTCGTCTGAAAAACGAAGTATAGACAGGCCGTTCTGAATCAAAAGGACGGCATAGCGCGGGAGTTTGATGACTGACAGGGTTATACTGCTCGCTCATATGTTATTCATGGAAAGATTAAACGAGATAGTAATACTGTAATGGATGCCTAATTATTTATTTCCAATACAACATTTTTAGTAGACAATAAGTTTAATTGTAATTAACAGTTATAATTTGAAGTAACTCAAATACGAGTAAATGTTAAACGTATATAAAAGGCTGCTTGAAAAGGCCATGTTGTAAATGACAATATTGTTGTGAAGGCCGCTAGGGCCAACAGCAACTGTCCATTAAAAACAATCATAAACAAAAAACTTTACAGTTTAAACTGGAACAAAGCCAAACCCTTATCTATAAGCCGAAGTTATAATACTAAGACCAAAAACAGAGTCCTTGATTGCCCACATTACTCTTAATCGTGATGGATTGTTTGATTTTATTGATCTGATAAAATTGTTGATAATATAAATTATACTAAAGTATGGTTTCATTTTTTCACTGATAACTAGATTGATTGATGTTTAATGATTTGATGACGAGCCGAGTGAGCAAGCAGAATAGGCTAGTTGACAAAATTTGGAAATTAGTTTAAAACTATAGCTTAGCATCTATTTCACCCCAAAAATATATTATTCTAAGAAAAATAAGTCTTTTACATTAGTATTTTGAGTTTTTAGAAATGAACTTGAAATTGACCGCGAAAAAGGCCAAGACTGTCATGGCGTTTTGAATGACGTCACACCTCGCGAAACAGCCGTGTTTGTGTATGACAGTCAATTGTGTTTTTTAATAAATAATGAATTCCTCGTATTATAAATACTGTATAGTGCCCCAATGTAAAAGTACAACGATAAAAACGCCAAACAAATTATTCATATACGTTCCAAACAATAAACAAATACGTAGAAAGTGGTTAAATATGGCAAGGAGGCAAGATGCTCTTACTTTATCAACTGATTCCACAATTTATTTCTGTGAAGATCATTTTGATGTAAGTAATAAACACAACTTGATGTATCTATTTATAAATGTATAGTAAAAGAAATGAATTTTGCAAAATCTACCATAATATAACACACATAACCTATAAAATGTTATGACTTGAGTAGGGTTTTATGATTTATTTGAGTTAAAATATTATTTTCGTTTTATAAAATGTAATAATTCATACTCTTCTTATTTTTTTAGTTGCCAAACGATATGATTAATTATACAGAGTATCATATTATGGGTAAAGTTTCTCGAGTGCGCATGAAACCAGGTTGTATACCAAAGAAGTTCGAATGCCAAGAAGATAGAAGGAAACGGATATGCAGCTATATGGAACGACCATATATGTTGAAAAAACAAAGGATGTCAGTAATCGCAGAGTGTTTGAATGAACCAGAACCTGGTAACTGCTAATTAAATGAGACTTTGTTTGTTCTTCACATTATACTTACACAGAAGTTTTAACATTGCGGAATTCCGATGAACAAAAGTCGGTGTTTATTGCAAAAAATTTGCCAAGCATAACGGCGTCAATTTTGGGCAAATTACTGCTGTTTGCTTTGTTAAATCCTGATTCCATAGCAAATTATATCTGTCTTTCAAGATTAAACTAAAAACGAACTGTATTAATTTAACGAGAATTGCTGAAAACTCCAATTAACCTGTTTATTTTATACGAAAATGACAGCTACAACGTAGTGTTTCGCGAGGTGTGACGTCACGCTTCCATGCGCTTCACTGATTGATGTTTAATGTCACGTGATTAAACGCCTCAATTTGTCGATTTTATTTTCCAAAAATATTATTAATCTTTTATTATTTTAATAGAAAAGCTGCATTTTTGTTTACTAATTATCATGGTTAATCATTAGAAACTCTAAGCCATTCGATTTATTCTTAGTGGAAACAAGCCTATTACAATTCTACGGGCAATACGACAATTTCTTAGAGACAATTTCTAACGCAGTAATTACCTGTTAAAATTTCGTAGAAATAAGGTATTGAAATTAAGCCCAGCTATTTGTGATGTCATTATTTCCTTATGTTATTCGCCTTAATTTATCATAAAACATGTGTGCCACTACTTACGAAATGGAATTATTTAGACATTCAATCTGCTGACGTAAGCTTTCCATTTCTTCTTTAATCTGATTCCGCTCCGCCTTCAACTGTTTAATGTACTCGGCTCCTTTTTGTAACATGGCAGCTTTACTTATCTGTAACGAATAGAATCAACTTGTTTTATGTTCTTTATTTGGCGATAAGAGTGAAGAAAAAGGCATGATTTCTCTTTCTACAAAAGTTATTATTGCTCTGCGCAGGTGATGCAGTATGAAATTTTGAGGAATCCACTGAGAAAAGAATGAACACTAGTGAGATGAATACTAATGGTTGAAAAGGGTGAAGAATATTAAAGGACCCCTTAATTCTAGAGTAGCATTAACTACTATCATACTAATAGTATGACATCGAAGGGAACTCTTCTGTGAAATGTGTGAAACACACTACATAGGGTGTTGTTGTAATACCTTAGCGGCGGGATTGGTGTTGAGGTGCGGTATGAGGGCCTGCAGTGTGTCGAAGCCGTTCTTGATGTTGTAGCGGCGCTTCTGCTCGGCGTGCAGGTGCGTGCGGCGCGGCTCACGCGGGGACCCCGCGCGCGGTGACCCCGGCGACCCCGGGGGGGACACCGACACCCCACGGGACTGGGGGACCGTGCTAGTGTTTATAACCTCGATAATCTTACTATTATTATCAAAGGCAATGCTGCCTATTAAAAACAGTGAAACATACATTTCTACGTCCTAGCCTAAGGGTGGGTTGCTCATCAGGAATTTAAAGTAAGGTTATAGGTACATGTCAGTTAAAGTTAAATTTAACCTATATAAAATACGAAACTGGGTTGCATTAGTCACGGTTAGGTTAAGTTTCGACTAAAGTTTATTAGTTTATTAAGTTTTGACTTAAGCTTTTTAGTCAAAACCAACCCAGTTTCGTATGTTTCGACGGTTAAATTTAACCTTAACCGAATGTAATTATAACCTTACCTTAACCTCGTGATGAGCAACCCGAGCTAAAGCGTATTCGTGATTTCTAACTTAATAAGATAAATTGAAAGCAAGGAGGTACTTCAATACGGGTCAGGCAAATAACGGTACTTCAGAAAATCTATAAAAATCCGTCGAATTATGTCAACCTATTAACATAGCGTGTCATTTTTCTATTATCTGCATAAAAACGACTGCCAGTGAACTACCATCTCAGTTGGGTCGTAATACGCACTCGGTATTATCGACGATCGTATTGTATACATACACATACATAGCCTTAAAATTGTTACTGAGTATAACAAAAGTAATTCAAGGATAAAAAAATCCTATAACGATAGTTTTTCGTACATTGTTATTCCTAATACTCCATAAATTTCGAAGCATTAGACGTATGTATGTAATGAAAATGTTATCTAATCGTATAGCTGCAATCATCACATAAGACCAAAGCGCGCGTAAGGCATTATTTGATATTGTCTGTAGCCCGCCCCCGCCTGCCGTATTTACACTGATAACAATTTGCCGACATACCGACATGGAATATGTCATAGTCAAGTTTTCTTACTTCCTATAAAATAAACAAAATATTTTATAACAACGAAATTAAGAAAAAAAAGTTTGCATAAACGATTTCTATGCTTTACTTAAGGAACAGATGCGTGCTTAAAAAGTCTGTTATCACTAAAATATTTAATAAATAATAATTATTACTTCATTATAAAGAAGAAATATTATATTGTATTACAGTATAATATTTTAACAAATAGTTTATAGTAATAAAAAACTAAATAACTAATATTTTACGAATATACCTATGCATGCAATTTTTATTCCTTAGCCGCTTAGCCTTTCTAAAAGATGATTTATCAATATAGAGAAGATATAGCGACAAACAAATCAATACATAGTCATTGGAAAAAAAATTGACTTTAATTTCATCTAACGTATATTCCGCCGCAAAATTAAGATCGACCAGATACATCTATTTCCGGCAAGTAATACATAATATTTCTCGCGCATTCACAAAAAGCCCAAACAATACATTCCATTTATCATTAAAATTAGTGGAAATACCTAATTTTCACGGTGAGAAATTATTTAGAATGGATTATAGATTATTTCTGGTTTTGAAACTAATTAACGAATGAAAAGAACAATAGTGCATTACAAATACTCGGGTAATGTAAGGGCGATGTCGGACAGCGACGTCCGTTACTGATTCTATAAATAAACAACGTATGTTTAATAAGATATGTACAATAAACAATAACATATGTATTTTAAGATTTGCGAAGTACAAAGATACCCAATAAAAACATGGTTCGAAGCCGTGATGAGATAACGCATTTGATATCTGGTGATGCCGTCTGCCGCTGATAAAAAGTTTTTGCAAACGAACACGTGTGTTGTTGCCATGCGGTTACCCCGCTATCTGGGGGCACGGACGGCGGGCCCCCGGGCAGGTGGCGCCACCTTTACTGCCTCTCGCTCCTAAACTCTGTTTTTTAATTCAACGCAACTTTATTTCATATGCCCCGACTAAAACTTCTAATATAATCATATCGCTACCAATTTCTATCATGTATAAATTTTTCTATTGATTAAGTAGATATATTCATCAGAAAAGTCGACCAACTCAGGAGTCTCTCTTTACGTTACGTAACATCTATTGAACTTTAATAATTTAAACCATCAGTGATCTTGATAAAAAAATAATACAATAAATTTTACCGGTTAAACAAATAAATATCTTACGAGTCATAAAACATAACTAGCAAAAAAACAGGCAACATTATTTTTGCATTTGACATTAGCATGTGTCAATTCACTTTGCGGAATTAAAAAACAGAGTTTACATCAGCTGATCGTTGTCGACAACACAAATAATTTCCTCGCAAACCTTCCGCTACACTGTGACGTCAGACACGTCCTCCAGCGCACATATTGCGTTATTCGCACAGTCCCACGGGGTTGCCGCGTGGTTGATAATTTTTATGTCCGTGTTATCTTAAGGAATGGAGCGCGAACCTTGTATCAGTTAAATTGTAATTTACACGAATTTTCACAATAATATATTTGGTGGAGTTACCTGATGCGGCGACATGACGTCGCTGCCGATGGGGGAGGGCTGGCCCCGTCTGATGGGCGACTTGGTGGGATCGCTCCCAGAGATGACATCTTCAACACTGGTGTTGAGTTTGTATAAACTCTGAGCTACAAACAAAACAGAAAAGTAATCACAATGATGGATATTTCGATATTCCATAGTTAAGAGACATGCTTTTATTTTTATTTATTTAAGGCATTTTCGCTTCTACTGAAAGAATACGTTCAATCAATCAATCAATCAATCAATCATCTTTATTGTGGAATACAGGTACAATTAAAGTCAGGTGTAACAAGTCAAACATAATATCGACGGCGGAAAGCGAAAACGTAGTCATCCACAAAAATAGTTCAAAATGTCGTAGTCAACAAAATCTTGGCGAATAATTGTTTGGATGAGATTTGAGTTACAATTATATTATATTTAGAAAAAATAACAAGCCTAATATCCAAAAATCGTGAGTTTAAGTTAAAAAACACGCTAGTTAAGGTTTTTTTAAAAAAAGTGTAAAAGGTTTTGAACATTTTCGTTTTTGTGGATGACTACGTTTTCGCTTTCCGCCGTCGATATGGATCTCTGTATTCCCGCCACAAACGGGCATACAATATTATATAAAATTATAGCTAATTAATCAATAGGTACTCTATATAATCAATACAAACAAAAACTGTCAAATTAATGTCAAATTATTAAATTAATTAATTAATTGTAAATTCTAGAGAATAATAATGATAATATTGATATTAAGAACAAAAATTACATTTAATTAATGACTAAGTAATTACTTAATTAAATCGTCTGTTAGGTACTCATTTATTGTGTAATAACATTTTTCTATCAAGAGATTTTGTAACTTTTTTTTAAATACTTGAGCATCAATAGTGGTACGAATTGATACAGGTAGTTTATTATATATGAGTGGTGCCTTCGCAAAGATACTCTGTTTGTACAGACTGGTTTTTTTTTTTTTTTTTTTATGCTTAGAGCAGGCAAACGAGCAGACGAGTCACCTGATGGTAAGTGATCACCGCCGCCCATGGACATTAGCAACACCAGGGGCGTCACCAACGCGTTGCCGGCCACGAAAATGACGATAGACCCGCTTCTTGAAGGACCCCATGTCATACCTTAGAGGGAACACCGATGCAGGTAGTTTGTTCCACAGTTTACATTGGACTGCACATAGTTTCTGTCTGTGCCTTTCTCGGTCGTGAAATGTAAATAGGTTTGAGTTTGCTTTAACGAATACGCAACACTCCAATATATAAAGGCAAGGAACTGTTAAAATTTTTAGGCTTAAGAAATGCGGTTTGCATGAATCTCTTTGTTTGAGATTACAAATTGATCTTATACATTGTTTTTGTGCTTTAAATGCAAGATTTTTATCAACAGAGTTTCCCCAGAAAATAATGCCGTACCTAAGCGTCGAGGAAACACAACCGTGATATGCCGTCAAAAGCGCGTCTTTGTTTACAGTCTTTCTCAGCATACGAAGAGCATAAGAAAGTTTGCTAAGTTTTTTGCAAACAAAATTAATATGTGATTTCCATTTCATGTTAAAGTCGACATGTATTCCTAAAAACTTTGTAGTATCGGCCGCATCAATTTTATTATTTTGATAGCGTTGCATAATAATATTTGAAAGAATACGAAACTTTGAGCAATTCCTTATACTTTTAACATCTTTGACTGTGGTGAAGAAGTTTTATTATACCATGAAAACAGTGCATGCTCAATATCCACTTTATGAAGATGGTACGCTCCAAAACTATAAATGGATTATAAGATAATTGTATTTCTTATCACTACGTAAAATACAATATTTACAATGTTGCGCGGAGAGAAGTTGTGCCAGCATGACACTAGCCTGGGGGAGCGTGGGCTCCGAGGCGACGCTGGTCAGGGGCGGAGGGCGACGCGAGCCCGCGCCGCTCACCGCCCCGCTCACCGCGCCGCCCTCCGCCAACACGCTGCCCGACGTGGAGCGAGACCGCGCTCGCATCACGATTGGGTTCACTTCACGTGCCTAAACAATACAACGTTTCAATTGATATAATAGAGATTATTAATGTATAATACGATATTCATCTTCATCTGGTAAATATGGGCTCACCGAAGCAAATGGTCAGATCATAAGCTTTCATTTAAGACATTGGAGTTTGATATTAGTAATCGTGATTAAGCTACAAATAGGGATATTGACTAATTTTAGGATTCAATTTTATTTCATAGATAGAACCTCAATATTCACGAAAAAAATATTATAAAAAAAATAATAATCTTCAATTTTAAAACAAAAATTGATAAATAAAATCATTTTCAAACCCACCAAAAACGTCACGTGACGTCAATATCCGATATTCAATACTATCTGTCTACTGAAGTTTGTTGAATTTCCATATAAAATAGGAACAATGACGTCATATTCTCAAAATGGCGTTTGAGGTCACGTGACAGTGAGTACAATTTTTAACATTTGAAATTAATCATAATTTATTGTGATTGATTTCGATAAAATAATCATATTTTAAGCCTTTAAATGTTACCACTAATGCTTTAGACATAAATTTATATTAATTTATAATTATTAGTGTCAACATCAATATTGCTGAACATGCTGATTATTATCATTCTACCCTCAAATACAATCTACTTTATTAATCACCTGCGAGGTTCAGCATGATGGAATAACCTGGTTTCATCGATTGGTGGATGTCTCAAGCAAGAGGGTGGTATTCGAGCAGGTTCACAGAGAAATAATTATATCATTATATAGGTATACCAATATAAGTCTCACAAGAAGCCCAACCACCCAGCAGGGTAGGGTCGGTTTCTGTTGCCTCTTACGACACCTGACCAGCCAGCGTGGGATTAGAGTCAGTCATCCGGGCAGGCCACCAGGTTAAAGTTAAGACGTAGTGTCTACACTGTGTACTCACCCGGGCATGATGCACGGCGGCTTCGTGCGCGGCGGTGGCGGCGGTCGCGGCGGGGGCGGGGGGCGCGGCGCCCAGCCAGTCGGCGGCGAGTTGCGCGCCCAGCGGCAGCGAGTGCGAGCGGTACTGGTCCTGCTTGCGCGCGCCCCCCGCCCCGCCGCCGCCCCCGCCCACGCTTGCCGGTCCAACCACACTTTGCGACACCGATACCTGCGGCCGACACTTGCAATTATTCAAACTGTAAATCGGTTTGCCGGCCAGTCTAGCCGCTGCGGCGAGCGTTAAAACCACCTGCTCCTCAGTTCGCGGGCCACCTCACAGGCAGACAAGACTACGAGGAGTCGGTTTTGCAGGCATTCGTTTCTGTCATTCACGTTAACGTTAACATTCGGCCAAACTACAATTATTTGGAATTTTTCAAAAATGTAAATTATAACTGTCTGTCTGACGACCCGTGTGGCGCAATGGTTACCATGCCGGATCGCCGCGCCAAGGGTCCTGGGTTCGATTCCCAGCGAGGCGGAAATTTGAATGATGAATTTGAATTTCTGTTCTCGGTCTGGGTGTGAATGTCCTTGTCTTGTGTGTTGTCCATGGCACCCACGACACAGGGAATCCTAGTGTGAGGCTATGAGTGTGAAGCGTTATTTATTTATTATAACAAAGTAGATTTCTAAATTATACTAAACGTTACTTTTAGATTTTGAATATACGAGTAGTACCTCATATTATACTAATTGTATATTAGTTCAAATTTGCATTATAAAAAATTAGACCATGTAAAAATAGGAAATATGAAATTATATCAATTAATCGTTATATAATTTGATCGTTATAGTAAAAAACAAATATCAAGTAGCATTAGGTCAAATGATGTAATTCTATCAACTGCTGCGCACCCGCTACAAGGAGCCTGGAGATGCACGATACACTAGCGCTGATTGATCGAAGAGTTAGTGGCCAAACATGGTATCGAAATCTACCCACAATTCCACAAGTGCAGCGGATTCTTAAAGTGATGGAAAATAATTTCGTCGCTTTTTATTCAATGCATAGTGTAATTGACTCGACTATGTTCAGAAATGTTAACAAAGAAAACCACTTGTTTGCCTCGTTTTTAATTCCCAACGATTCCCCATCGACTAGTAGGTACGCGGAGAACTTAGTTGGCATATGCCCGAATAAAAGTATATCAAAAGATAATAATACTTTCACAACCTCATCTACCTTACATCTTAACGCTAAAGAAAATTTGTAAGTATCGATCAATATTCCTTTGTAACTTACAGCCGCGGTCTGACATAACTATGTCGGTCTAAAGTTTAGATTCTAAACCGTCGAGTCACGGCCCTCATGGCCATTTCATAACAGAAGAACAAGATAATGTATTATCGATATTAAAAAAATCGCCAATAGGATTATACTGACATGATATGATTTATTACAGATTTTGAGGGATCACCAGGGCGATTTACTAGGTAAAGTAAATTTATAATATATACATGTACAATACTTACAATACAAAAGCATAATATTGTGTCTATCGTGTTGTTATATTAAAAAGATGTCATAATGTAACATTTCATAATTCTAAACGCCACCGTTATGTTGGCCATTCGACATTGGTATGTGATGCGGAACTACGGACGATAATTGTGCGAATAGCTAACTGAGGTCAACGATCGAATGTCTTGCTTCTTATTGGCCCATTTTTATTAAATATTTATTTACTAATAACTATCTTCTGTGATTCCGCTAAATACATATGTAAAGCTAATGTGTTTACTTAAATTATTTTTTATCATAAGCCCGAAATGGAAAAATTTCGGTTTGTCCATCTTCTCCGTAAAAACATCAACCTTATTTACGTATTACGTAACAAATCACAACATTATAAGTTGCTTTCAAAAATTAGCGGTAAAAAACGTTTTAAATAACAAATAGGGTAAAATAACGTAATTTTCATTTTGTGTCAACCTATTTCTTAATTACAAATTAAATTTAATTAAATAAAGAGACACTGTAAGATTGTTTACCAATTATGACTCTTTTAAAAATAGACTAGTAATTATCTTAATACACAATTTTGGTTACCTATTGTTTTGTTTAACTAAAATGTCTGACTTTAAATTATCGATTCAAACAATATTTGAAGACTCCATTCAAAGATGTTTAACTAAATACAGATACGTTATGCCCTTACAAATCGACCGAAAAATCTGTTCCGACCGAGCTACAACACACACACGTTTATCTTTTGTTTCCCTACACCAATCACTAGTACATTGGCAAAATTATGTAAAAAGGATGGCATTACTAAAACCATAATAGTGAAAAAGACAGCTAGTGTTTGTCGCTCGCGTCAATCTATATAGGCTACGTTCTTTATCACTCATGCGTCAAAACTAGATCGCTATCTCTTTCTTCATCTGAATATGGCGTCTTTGCATGAGTTATTAGATTGTTTAGAAAAATAATTGAAATAGATTAAATAATCTAAGTATCTTAGCGTACTCAAATGTGGTATGAGATTCCTTGTGTTTTGTTGACCTTGGAGTCATAATTGGTGCACTTTCGAACCACACACGATGGCATTTTGATTTATTTTCGTAAGGACGTATGAACCTACGATGCGCCACGTTCGTGATTGCGCTCGACGCAGACTAATCACAAGAGTTCCCAATTGGGAACTTTTTGAGTCACACAACGCGCGCGCTTATGACATATCTGCCTCTTTTTAATATATAATATCATTGACTCCATTAAACAATATTACTACACAGCACACAATCAATCTAGCGTCCTACTCAAATCTTACCTGTTGCGAACTAGATGGCGTTACTGGCGGCGAGGGTAGTTTGAAGGGCGCGCTGGCGGGCTTCGCCTTGTAGTCAAGCGGGCCCGGCTGGAGGTACTGCATCTGCGGTGCCGTCGGTCGCGCGACCGCGAGCGTCGTCGCTTGCAGCGGCTGGGAGTACGCCTACAGACATGTGTTTATTTGGAGGAAAAATACGACGGAGAAAAGTGCTATATCAGTGGGTACTTAGAAAATTTTACACAGTTCTCTGCTGTCTTCATAAACTTTAATCCTGTTACTTGGATTTAGAATCCAAAATCTTTTAGTTATTTATGTAGAAACAGCTGACGGAACAATATATTTTCACAAACAATCACTCACCACAGTTTGATAATGATTATTGGCGATCTGGTTGGAGTAGTGTGGCAGGCGGGAGCGCGGCTTGTCCCGCGGGTAGCCGCGCGCCGCCACCACCACGGTGGCGTACTTGGGGTTCACCGGCTGCTGCAGCAGCGACACCGTCTCCGGAGCGGTTTGCGACGGCGGCACGGCTGTTATATTGCTCACTATCAGTTTCAGATGGAAGTTATTGGCTTTTCAAAATACTAGTGAATTGTTGTTTGAAAGGAAAGAAAGAAAACATTAATTTTGCACAAGGCACTGCAACAGATACAACAATCTGCTTAAATCTACTGTGATGCTTAAAAATTAAATGCAGTACCATGTAGATGGAACAGAAAAAGGTCACATTCAGCGAGTTCCGCAGGAGGGTCGCAGATTTAATATAGTTTTATTAATATGTTTTTAGTGGGTCGCGAGTCCAATGTCTAAAAAGCTGGACAAACAATGCACTAGTGGTATCTTGATCAATATAAAAGTACGTACCCGCACTGTACTTAGGGTAGCACGCCTCTTGCGGAGATATTATTTTAGGCGGCCCGCTCACTAACTGCAAACGCGTGGACTTCGCTGCGTACACGTTACTGTGGATCTGTGCGTCGGGCTGCGGGACGCTGTGCTGGTCGTATGTGCTCTGCTGGTACGACGGCAGCATGTCCTGAGACAGCATGGTGCCACCAAGCTCCGGCTGGCTGAACATCCTCTCGCTATTATACATCCTCATCTGATCGCTCTTCGCTTGCTCCGGCACCGAAACTATTTGAGTATTATTACTTGTACCTTAAAAACAAACACCAAATTCAACATCCGCTATGCAATTTCAAACTATTATTAAATTCGTACGTGGGTATACCATGAATGGTCATCTGACTGGTAGGCATCGTGACTGTCGTACTATTTTGACTGCCAATGTAGCCTTCTGGTGTATATGAATCTAATGACATTCCGCTCCTGTAAATTGGATCTTCTGAAGGAATAGTCGTCTCTTCAGGGACAGGAGGCAGACGAGGCGTCGGGAGCAGGTCTGTAATATGTTCATAAAATTGTACATCTCCCTCGATATTACATATCCGCATATCGAATGCATATTACTTACCATGAAATGGTTCTAATGTGTCCATAAAATCATCAAGATTAGGCTGCAAAGGACCCAAGCTTGGTTGAATGAAATCAGCTAAGCCTGCACCCTTAGCTAAAATTCAAAAACATGACATAAGTCGGAGAGTGACGTGTGTCGTACGAATTATGCAAAACACAAAATGCGTTGCACTATGAAACAATCATAATACCAATCTCCCTGCAATCGGGGAAAGCAAAAGGCTGATGATTTGTAATGGTGGAGAATAGCGTGTCACTCATGAAGTTGAGGTAGTCCTCGTCCGTGAGCATGTTGGCCGCGAGGTCGCTGCACTGGGAGAACGACTCCACCGTGTCCATATCCGACATCTGAAAACCGCATAGTTTTGACATCTGCAATACAAGCCATCGTTTTCCAACGTTGAGACACTGGCGGATGAACCTCACACCAATCGGACCAACGATCTGATGGTGTTTTATCGTATAGCATAGCGTGAATAATAAGCATTTTGAATTACGAACGTCGAAATCGCTAATATTTACTTGTACCGTCTAAGATATAAGGAGCCAAGGAATTCAACTGACTATAAAATCAAAATTAGAACATTAAATAAATTGAAAGTAATGATCTTATTTATTTCACATATTTTCCTCTCACGATATTGACCCTTACCGTATCCTGGACAGAGGTGTCCCCTTTGCCAAACAATCTCATGATATGAAACATGCGCCATTTTTTATATTCTGCTATAACCGCCTCAGCTCTTCTTTTCCAATACTTTCCTTCTAATATTGTTGTCTGAAAGGAATAAATACTTAAAATCGATAAGCTCCTATAACATTCCTAATATCAGTTTAAATAATTTTATATGTTTTCCAAAAGATATTCCTTTGTTATGTAAACAAGAATTAACTCAAATAATATTATATTAACAACTAACCTCTGGTTTCACGTGTGTATCAACATCTAGCGGCGAGGCGAACTGACACACTAAAGTATTCTTTTTCTTTATAACTGTAACAAAAACGTTGCAATTATAATAAGAATTAATTTGCTAAAACAAATTAATAAATTTTAACTTAATCAACATAAAGCTGTATACAGACTGTAAAGACTACAGCGCAAAACGGTAAAACGGGTGTTTTATTCCTTATCGATTGCAATACACTGTGGTTATGTATACCGTAACATTCAAATTAGAATGTTATGGTTTAAGAGGTTGGTCTTGAACAAGCAATCAGCATAATAAAGTAAACACGTGGTTTTACGGCTTCCTTCACGGTCGGTAACGCGTCGGCGAGGACCTTATTTTACCGACGTACATAAGGAACTATGACCACTTACCACAAATCATTACTATAAAAAAATAGGAATCACTACAATCCATGGCTGTTATTATCTTATGTGTGTCCAATCTACAATCAATTGTGTAATACAGCTGTGATATCACACATTATCTATTTAGGTAGATGACCCATTAAGCACAAGTCTACCTATAACATTGATAATAAGAATAATAATAATTTATTCTATGGTATTAATAGATTTAATTTAATTGGTAATAAAAAATAGTTACTAAACATTAGGAATAATATCAATTGCTGCGTCTTGGCGTGTTAGTATTATTGCCTTTCCAGTACATCAAATACATAATGATGTACATCAAATGGAAAAATAGTAGTTTATTTTAATAACATAGGTACACATGGCAGTAACCAATCACTATTAAGCAAATAGGTACATAAATAACTATGCATATCACAATAAACTTTAATAAAAAACAAAATATACTCACACTGCATGTGCCAGCATCTCCAGATGACGTTGTTCAATCTGATTTTGTCCTTCCAACGTAGCTTTATACCTTTGAAACGATTCCATTTTGGTGATGTTAATTTTTGTCTGAGAAATATTTAACAAAAACAATGTAAGTTCAAACGGTAACTCACCACGCTTCTAATGATCACACTATCACAAGTTGTTGTTCGATAAAATAACTCTCATAATTAAATTCAGTATGAAAGCCTTTGAATACATAATACATGGTTTTAATTTTATTGCAATAAAATTTGACATTATGAAAGGAAAAACAATCTAGAATTTTATAAATACACAGCCTTAGTGTCGAGACTGTACTGTCAAATGTATGGCTATGAATTCCTTATCTATGGCATTATCAATAAGTGATCTTAAGCTTATTATAAATAACAATTTGATAAGGAAGGAACCTGACTCTATCTTATCTACATTTCTACCACTCTAAATACATATGGTTTGTTAGAAGCCATTGCTGTTGATTCCAAATATTTTAAAATAGTTTTATTAATGTTAAAATGTACAATCCTAATTCCTAGGTATAAATTAAACTGAATCTTCTGTAACTGAAACACATGTTTAAATATTGAATGTTTGCTTCAGAGCAATTATTCAGAACAAAAAAGTATTAAATATTAATTAAATATTTTTTAAAGAAAAGTAGGAAATTATGCATACCACACATATCACATACCAATTTTATCATAAAAATTAGCCACAATTTAAACCTGCATAATAGAGGTGAATAATCTAAGCCAGATTAAACTAATTATTATCATTAAGTGAGCGTTTTATACCATGTAATCAAAGAAATTAATATCTTGATAATTTCAAAACCATTTGTTGAACTTTGTTCAAGAATAGATGTAATAAACAATTATGGTTTTTATTATCACTGAATAACCATAATGTAGGTAATAATATACCACTATGTAAGTTGAGCAATTATATTATGTTAATAACATTACAGTGAATATTTAATGCGAACTTAGTAGTAAATGTTGTTATAATTATTACTGTCATAGATTACCCCTGCAATTATTACTATCTATGATGTCACATTGAAACCAAAGATTTTGACACAATTAAGATAAGTTTATGCCTGAAAACAATCGAACCTGATGGTAAGTTGCAAAGAAGTCCAAAATGGTGAGCACACTAACTTAGTAAAGGCCTATTCATGAAATAATTACCTAAATAAGTATTTTCATATCTATTTTCAAAGGAGTGTTTCCAAATATTATGTTATGATGAAGCTTTTGTAAATTAAGAAACTATACCAGGGTACATTATTTATAGCAGAATATTTTATAAATAGGTATTTGCAGCCAGCCAGGCTTATCTCAGCAAGTGACCTGTGTCTTTTGTACAGGCTTTGACCCCATGTTATCTTTGCACACCAAACCTAGTAGAATACACTATATATTTCCTCATTTTTCTATACTTAATATTTATTTGATACACTACAAATGTGAATGGACATTGGCACAAGAGAGACCATTGATAAATCTTTTATTAAATCATATTTCATTAATTATATCACAAACAGATCTTCAATCCACTTTATTTACATAGCACAGTTACTGGAAAATTACATATGACCTCAAACATTGCTATATTGCATATACAACTAATATTTATTATAGGAAGAGAAGCAATGTAGCAGTATGTCTATAAGTGGGAAATATGATATGATTAAATATAATAGTTTAATTAAATAAAATGTATTTTAACCCTGAAAATAAGTTATGAAATACTTACCTATATGCCAATGTCATGCATTTAAATAACTTTGTGAGCGATATCTCAATAGAAAGTTGTTGATGTTGTTTACTTTCTTCTTTGTCAGACAGTGGGAATGTTTCTGCCACTCCCGGCACCGTGTACGTGGCCACGACCGATGTCTTCGGAATATTTTGCTCCTCGTCAGGGATCGGTACGGCCAAGTCGTCATATTCATCTTGTTCTTCAGCTTCAAAATGCGACACCATGAAATGCCCAGAATGTATGGTCTCTTTGCCTGGGCGAGACTGTCGTTTTTCGACATGAGTCATTGTTTAGATATAATAATAACAGAAGCCAGTAATAATGTAATAGATATGTTTTAAGGTATATCAAGTTTTGGATTTGGCCATAATTCCACTTATCACTCACATTGTTTTTTTCCATGTATGTGACATTTTTCTTGTGATGTTACTAGAATTTGACAAGTGACGTCCGACTTGACATCCGATTCCACAAAGTACAAACCAGTACAAACCATAGAGGTACAAACGTTGTCCAATTTCACAGAATATATATAGTGCGTTTCCCAGTAAGTCTGCAGTTTGCTATTATGTTGGTACCATTGAAATAGGATTTTCAAAAATAAAAATGTTACGTATATAAAATGCAATGTTTCTTTATCTTGTAATTTATATTGTTAATTTAATTAATTTATTATAAATGTATTTTACCTTTGATGAACGTAACAACAATACTATTATTGTTTCCCTTTAATAAGATTGACTTGAAATTTTAAAAACACTCATTTTTATGCTATCGACATTATAGTGAAAATACAGAATTTTTCTTGAAACTTGGCGAATGTGCACCACGGTGTTTATATTCCCTGGCAGTTATGTGTATAGATACATGGATATATTACTCTCTGGATGAGTAATTTTGTAGAGGTACCTGAGAACAGATGACGTCATAACCGAAGGACCATTTTTTCTATTGTGTCCATGTTATCTATAGTCCCAGGATATATCATCGATCATGATTTTTATAATTAAATAAAAACATATCTAAGATGAAAGTAACATAATTGTGTGGTAGTTTGCAACACTGCGCCAAAAAGTTAATGCAATTTTTCAGTGTGGCGATTACGGTCATTGGGGATTTGTAAAGACTGTGGTGTGGTCGTCTCTACTATTATGAAGGACAACCTCAATCCGGACTGTGATTGGTCGAATAGTCCTTAAGATATGACGCCATCAAACTTCAGGCCGTCAGTGATCCAGGTATATATCCAATCCAATATATTTAAATATAACATGGACACAATAAAAAATGGTACTTCGGTTGTGATCAGATAATGGTCATCAGCATCACGCTGAATAACTTTAATTTGTACATTTCTGGAGCGTGTAGTTCAAAAACGGTTGGAGATGTGAAAAAAGTGTACAGAATTAAAGTTATACAGAATTTTATAAACTTTCATTTCATCATAGAACATTTTTCGCTACAATGCACCGTTTTTGAGATATTGCCGAAAAACCTAAAATTGGGACCTTTGTGTCCCCCCCCCTCCTCTCTACGGCTCGCCTCCTAGACCCCAGGACTTTTAGTATGCTATCTCCCTAAGCACGCTGAAGAAATCGCCTAGGTTCCCGCTCACGCACTCTACAACTACTATATTGACTGAACTGTATTCCATAACTATATGACATTATGCCAGATCATCATCATCATCATCCTGCCCATTTCCCAATTTTATTTGGGGTCGGCGCAATATCCATGACATTATGCCAGATCTACCTATGTTTTATTATATCTATGCACCAAGCACACAGCCAGCGAGGCTAGGCACTGTCAGACTTGACAGCAATGACAGCTGTTGCTGACATTTAATAGGTAATGACATTGACATGACATCTCATCTCATCTCCTCTGTGCTGTGATGTGATTTGAAGTTTGAACATGCATTTACTCCCGCCTGTAAAATGTTTTTGTAATTTTGTTACTTTTGTTTTGTATGAGTGTGTATGAAATGAAATTTAGAATTTGATAATACATTTAGTGATTTGGAATTCCAGTTTTTTATTCTGAGTTATGCTGGAACTGGTGAACTCTTAATCCCTGATTCTCTGTGCTGTGAATAATTTTATATTATTAGAACATTGTAATACTTCAATAATGAATTCGCCAAAATCTTGCTCATCTCCAACTTATAAGAATTTGAAGTTCAAACATAAACAATCTCCAGTAGAACTAAAGGATAAACTAAGAAAGGTATAACATTCTTCATTACATTAAAAATTTTACCACCGCACGTGATTATTTATCTAATTAAAATCATATTAATGTGATTGGAAAGAGAGACAAATTATATAATATTATCATGAAGGTTGATAACCATAAATATAAAGTCTATCGAGACTTAATTTTGTGAAATTGTTTTAACAAAATATATTTGTTTCTTCTAATTGGTTTCAGGATTACAGAAGCAAAGTGCAAAATTGTAGAGATATGTTACTAAACAGGTTTAGGGGAAACACTTTTGGGCCTGAAATTCAAGACAAACTTAAAGAAATATATAAGGACTTATATGATTTTTCAAATCCATCCCTAAGTGATGACGAAGAAGGCAAGTTTTTAGAGGAAATTAAAAATGAGCTTATTCAAGAAGAATTGGAATGTTAAGTATTTCAAATTGTTATGTATTTTAATTAGTAGCAATGACATTTTCAAAAATGTTAACTCATTGGAAGTAATGGAAAACCAGAACGGAGAACTGATACCTTGCCCTTAGCAGATATTGTTGCTTACTGTACAGTAATTTATGTTTGTAACTTGGTCTAAAATATAATTTGCAATTGCTATAAAAATTATATATTCAAGTACCTTTTGTGCCTGGAATTTTCTCGGTAACTTAGTATGTATATATAAACTGATCAACTACAAGCACTTCCAATTAAAATACTGCTGAAAACTTTTACAACAATTTTATTATAGTTATAATGAATAATCTAACATAATGTATTAGTAAAATCAATATCATGGATTTTATTTTTAAGATTAAAGAGTACAATAAATTATTTTTATTTTGTATACAGGTGGTTAGAAGAATATGACAAATCCTGCATTGACGTTGACTGGTCTACATTTCAACAAGAAGAAAATGTTATATGTCCCATATGCCAAAAAACCAATTTTAAATTTACAGATAATACTGTTATTTGTCCTAATTGTAAACTTACAATTAAAACGAATAGATCTCTGTTAGATACAAAGAAAGCTATTCTTGATGCTGTAGAAAATCATAATAATTCATGCACACAAGTGCAGCAATTCACAGTTGTCACAGAGATAAGTGATACGCATTTATATGCTATCTGTAACAGTTGTGGTGATATGCAGTTGGTGATTTGATTATTGTATAATAAATTTGTTATTTATATATTATATATTTTTACAAGTGTTAGAGTGAGATCTATAAACCATGCTTTGGCTTTGCTCAGACTTAAAATTATCCAAACAAAAATAATGGTCCTAAACCAACCTTAACATTAGCCATTTTATAACTTTTAATTTTTAACAGACTTTAAAAAAAGGAGGAGGTTCTCAATTCCACTGTATTTTTTAAATGTTCGTTACCTCAGAACTTTCGACTGGGTGAACCGATTTTGATGATTCTTTTTTTTATCGAAAGCTGGTGCTTGTCATGTGGTCCCACTTTTTGAGCGATATCTGACAATGGCACCCATGAGAAAACCATATAAAGTCAAATTTGCATTAAGTATATGCGCAATAAATGGACGAATAACTCAATATCACGCCAACCGATTTCGATGATTCTTTTTTTATTGGAAAGGACGTACTTCATTTGAAGTCGGTTTTTTTGTTAAAATTTTTGATTATTTCGTATTAACAAAGTGTAAGTCATCTACTATCTACTACTAATCTCCAAACTTATTGGCCGGGCTGAAGTTGGCACAGCTGCACGAAGGGAGCGCGTGGGTGATCGTAGCCGATGCTCCATCCACCCGCGCTCCTCTGCTGATACCTTATTTTACGTTCTGCGCATCAACTCGCGTCTAACTTCAGCCCGGCCAATAAGTTTGGAGATTACTGTAAGTGTAGTACAATTTACTGTTGTCTAAGCCAAGTCTAAGTGTAGTTTATAGATCTCACTTAATGTCCTGTTTTTATAGCCTGTGTCTTGTTATATCCTCCACAGTGCTGGGTCAAGTATGTGGTACTGTTGTTATAGATTATAGTGACGTATGTGATTTTGTATAATATTTTGGCCAGTCAGAGTATGTGTATATGAGAATAATGAATGATTTTTAATTCAATATAATGAAGACATAGTTTTCTTTATCAATAATTTTCATTAGTTGTTGTTCTTTTATAATTATTTTTCATTCTTTTATAATTTTGTTTCATTTAACAATAATAAATATGTATAAATTTAAACCAATTGTTTTATTTCAAAATAACATAGATTTGAGTCACATGTTGACACAGTAAATATCGGTGTTATATACTCACAATCAAAAGTATTCAGTTTTGTACGCAATTATCTTTCCATTATTTATATGTACTTAAGTTGGTACGCTTTCAATAAATATTCCTCATAAGTGAATAATATTTCTAAACCTTCGTTTTATTTAGGTAGTATATTTTAAATTCGTCCATGTAACCCATGTTTTCTCCGAGTTCAATAAGTTCTGTCAAGTGTTCAATTAAAAATATTAAAATAAAATGAGCAAACATTTGTTCCCATAATAGTCCAGGGTCGATAATTTTTGAAAACAAAAAAAATTATAATAGGATGAAACCTATTGCAAAAGGAAGAGAATATAACAAAAAATAAAGGAAAAATAATTTACGGGCGATCTGAGGTCGGGAAGTGGGGGGGAGGGGGGGTTTAAGGGTAAAAAACGGTTTATCTCAATTTCCAGCAAAACTATAAGTCCTATGGAAAAAAGTTAAATGGCAAAGTTGTAGGTAATAAAAAGGTCTACAATTTTTGTATTTACACTTTTTTCACATAACCTCAAAATTTATGTGAAAAATTCAAAAAACCAAGTTTTTGGTTTTTTATTTTTATCTTTTACAAAAATTTTTTTTTTTTAATGAAATTTTGTGAAAACTTACCTTTTTATGTCCCAAACATACTGTAATTTTTTTGATTTAAAATATTTATTTTTTCACCTTATTTTGACTTAATATCGAAAAATCACCCTAATTTTCAATCGAAAATTCACCTGTCAAAATATCCGCTTTTTTAAAAAAATCTGTGAGCTTTTTATTTGCTAAAATCTCTACTTTCTGATGGTATATAAAAAAATATACACTGCCATGTTAAATTTTCTCAGAAAATGCAATGAAACGACAACTATTTTCACAAAAATTATTCGAGTTCGAGTTTTTAAATATATATTTTTAATATTTATGTACAATTTTGAGCCATTTATTAAAATTTACACTTTAATTAATCGAAAAAACGTCAAAATCCATGTTAAATTAATAAATTAATAAGCAAAAAAATTACAAATCCATAAAGATTGCAAGAAACATGCAAAAATAGTTGTCGTTTCATTGCATTTTCTGAGAAAATTTACCATAGTAGTGTATATCTTTTTTATACCATCAGAAAGTAGAGATTTTAGCAAATAAAAAGCTCACAGATTTTTTTAAAAAAGCGGATATTTTGACAGGTGAATTTTCGATTGAAAATTAGGGTGATTTTTCGATATTAAGTCAAAATAAGGTGAAAAAATAAATATTTTAAATCAAAAAAATTACAGTATGTTTTAGACATAGAAAGGTAAGTTTTCACAAAATTTCGTTAAAAAAAAAATTTTTTTGTAAAAGATAAAAATAAAAAACCAAAAACTTGGTTTTTTGAATTTTTCACATAAATTTTGAGGTTATGTGAAAAAAGTGTAAATACAAAAATTGTAGACCTTTTTATTACCTATAACTTTGCCATTTAACTTTTTTCCATAGGACTTATAGTTTTGCTGGAAATTGAGATAAACCGTTTTTTACCCTTAAACCCCCCCTCCCCCCCACTTCCCGACCTCAGATCGCCCGTAAATTATTTTTCCTTTATTTTTTGTTATATTCCCTTCCTTTTGCAATAGGTTTCATTCTATTATAATTTTTTTTCACTTTTCATTATTTTTAAAGGCTTCTACCCTGGTCTATAACTATTTATAATATAATCATAACTTGGTAAAATGTAAGAGATTCAGCTCAGCTCAGTAGGATATTTATAATGGGCAGCCAGTTTCATGAGGTGTAGGATCAGTGTAGGGCAAACATAATTGACCTGTAGTTAAATGAAATCAAACGCAAATATTACAAAATAAAAATGACCTTTTAATTCAATTCATGAAGCATGGTAACAAGGTATAAGTATTGTAAATTATTATTACTCTGTCATATACTTGGGGTTAGAACATTTTATTACATGTGATTAATTCCTACCAAAACATTAAACTAATCGGTAACTTGTATAAAATGTACATTATAATAATAATAGTAGTATAAAACAGTACCATTATTTTATGGACATAGATGGGCAGTTTTTGTAGTTGATTTCATCCTTTATATAAAATGGTCGACTATATAAAATTATTCTACGCCTGAAAAAGAAAACGATTGATTACTATGGGGTTATTGAATATTGTAGGTACTGTAATTAAAAGTATGGAATTACCTATACCCTGTAACTTCGTGTCTGTGCGACGGTGCTATAGGTTAATTAGTGGTTACAGCGAGTATTATACACTCGTTTATTTCAACATTCACAAAGATGGCTGGAAATCAAACCAAGCAACGTATGCGCAAGCCAGTAGGCTCGATCATACGCATATTGGCATATGCAAATGGATGTATAATTTCGTATAATTGAAACTTGAAAATCGAGCTTATTTGCTCTGCAAATCCGTTCTCCCTGAAATACACTTTACTTCATAGACGGTCACGGGTCATCTTACAAACGTAACAGCAGGGTCACATAATTTTGTATGTAAATAATATTACTTACTATATAGGTATACCTTGGACCTCCATCGGGTCTTCCTGCGCGTGCGCATTTGTTTGCGCGGCAGTTGATGGAGGCATCGTGAATGCGTTGTGATGATGTGATCGCGGGCGTCGCGGAGAGCGCGCCGTTATAACTCGGGGCTTGTGGATCTCGTCCATTACTGATGGTGCAACGTAGGTAAAGCCCTGACACACAAATCACATGAACACATAGTACAAAAATCAGCGTTGATTTACTAGAAATAAACAGTGCCACTCTTCCATTTGATGTCATTGATTTTCAAAGGTGTACATTTTTTATTGAAACCCAATAATACATTTAACTATTGTTGCACGGTTATTACACATTATTAGATCTGCCACTAAACATAAACCATAAAAATATATATTTTTACAGTGGCTTCTTTTTTTCTGATTGAATATATTTTCTCGTAGTACTATTTAAATCATCATGCAAATCAACTAGCAACTAAAAATTTTAATTTGGCACCCACGATTGATTTATCATCACCATCTGTTGAGCATTATTTTATTATCGTCTAGCTATCGCTATCTTGCTACAGCCTATGAGACGTGAATTTTTTCAATCGGTCCACAAATCTTATATTATCCTCCACAAACAACTCAGAATAAAGAATAAACCATACAAACTTAAAAAAAATTGGTAGGTACTTCTCCCAGTTTTTGAACTTAGAAGATAAAAATAAATTCACAAAATTTATAATTTTTGGGCTCATTTGTATATATTATGTATATCTTCAATAATAAATGTCTTCAATAAAATGTAACCTACCATACTAATTCGATTTCAGCAAACATGATAATAATACAGTTATTCTGAGTAATGAGAACAGTAGTAGAGAGATAGTGTGAATTTATGGGGTGTTTGAGATGAGATCAAGCTTGTACTATACCAACTAGAAATCGGTATAATATTCTAGGTTCTGGATTTGGGATCATAATTATTTGAATATTTTTAAGTAATTGGCTGAGTGTACAAGATTTATAGTCTGTCAGAAGTACCAACATGTCATGATTTGAATGATTGAATGAATGAAGGTTGAGTCACAAAAAAGCGAAACCTAAGTACTTAAGTAGTCGATATGTTATAAAATACTAGCTGTTAGCCTGCTTGCCTGCATAGGCATATTTTTTCAGAAACTTCCACAAGTGCCAATAAATGGACTAAGTTGTAAATAACAAGTTGTTATTGGATTGTTATTAACAACCTAATGAGATGAACGAATGCTCAAAGAGCACACAAAAATCTTTGAGTAGTAGATATAAGGTACAAACTTGTTATTCTGTTAGGCACTTGTATCATCTCTCCCTCTCTATAAAATAATTCTAAGACTTGCTGTAGTCTGTAACAAAGATATAGGAGTCTGAAAAAGCCTGGAATTAGTCAAAATTTGTCATATATCGACTTTGCAGTTAAGTACGTTTATGCTTCCAGGTCGGGTTGCTAAACCCACAGAGCTGAAAGAATTTATACAAAAAAAACTACCAAATATCTGTTAAATAAACCTACGCTGTGGACATAATTGCGCTGAAGTTGTTATCAACATCATTGAAGTTTCTATATCAAAATAAAAAGGGTACCGAAAACATTTTAAATCATAAATTGACATAATTACCTATTATCTATTGATCCTTACCTGGAACATTAAATTAGCACTTTCACTTAGTGTCGATTCATCTGGTGAATCGATTGGTGTCTGTAATGTAAATCTCGTATCAAATTGGGATACATCGTCTTCACCAGTCTGGAAATGAAATTATTTAAAAAATTATTGTATTGAATTACATGACATCATAAAGATACAATACAAGGGTTACTCCATTTTAAAACCTGCGCACACTGCAAATTATGTAATTATTAAAGTTCTTCAAAATGATCTCTGAGTTAAGTATATGTAAAGTCTTATGAATTATGAAAGGAGACCCTAGTCTAGGTGTGCTCAGTTATTGGACGTGGTGATAAAGCGACATCATCAGAAGCTAACATAACACTTAACATACCAGACGTGGTTTAATGGGAGGTTCCAGCCTGCGTGCAAATACATCGTCCCAGTGGACGTGTCTGAAGAACGCGTGGCCGCGCACCGCCGCAGCGCCCGCTGCCCCTAATCTCTGAGTTTCGGAGCGCTTCATGAGACGCCGGATCAAATCCCGCGCGTCTTGAGTGAGGTAGGCAGGTAACATTAACTTGCCTTTCAATATTTTTTCGATAGTTCTCGTACGATTATCTCCAGTGAATGGTGGCTGAAAATAAATTTAATAATTTTTTTTTTGATAAAATCAATAAAGTGGCTCAATAATAGTACATTTAGAAAAACAACATACTTGACCAATAAGCATATCATACATCAATGCTCCTAAACTCCACCAGTCTACTGCTTTTCCATGTCCACTTCTAGTTAAGATTTCTGGCGCCCTAAAACGCAATAAAAAATATAGTACACATATGAGCTGAATTTCTAACACAGTGACCAGCATTAATTTAATTTCTAAATTATTTGATTTTATTTTTACATAAAACAGAGTTTGCTTCAAATCTCGCTGAGTAGCCCAATTAACTAATATATTATACTCTGGAGTAGCCCCACAGCAATTCTATTGCCAATCTATCTTTCGTAGACGAACGAGAGTGACCAACATAATTCAGAGAATTAACTGAAGTGGCAATGGGCTCACCACATAGTTCGAAGGATTTCATAGTTTCCACTTAATGTTGGAGAAGAAATGTCCTCGAATGGAGACCACGCCTCGGTAAAAGGAGCACAGGATGCCCCCTGACCAGACCTGAAGAAGATAACAGGTATCCGCTGGATTCAGAAGACTTAAGAACGGTTGGTGTGTCGTATGTTAGGGGAGGCCTATGTCCAGCAGTGGACCTCTAAAAGCTGACGAATGGAAACAATGTAAAAATCATCAATATAAAAAGGTAGGCCACATAGTCAAAATATGTAGATCTAATAAAAAATAAAATTTTATGGAGAAAAAAGTGAAAAGACATAAATTTGCTTGAAAACATACAAAGAAGAGCCACTAAGATGCCACATGTTCTATGCCGTAAGTCATACTAGGAGCGACTCCATGCTCAACACCTCACAACCCTTGAAGAAAGAAGCCTATGTGGTGACCTGATTGAAACATACAAAATTCTCAACCATTACTATGACTTACCTGATATACAGAACATGTATAACCTTAAAGATAACATCCAGAGGACACCAAACAATATTGAATAGAGCACCGACCTGTAAAACAGCTACAATAGAGTGGTTTGGAATTGGAATAAGTTACCCAAAGAAATTGTTTCGGCCACTTCAATGCTTTTAAAAACTGACTCGATAGATGGTTAAAATCAGAGAAGCTATCACAACAACAAAAATTATTTTTCAGCACAATTGATATAGATATATCAGCTTAGCTGCTCGTCTATAAATAATAATAATAAATTACTTACATGTACTCAATAGTTCCACAAAATGTGTGAGTAACTATGCCCTCTTGTATATGTTCCTTGCATAAGCCAAAATCTGTGAGTTTGACATGTCCTTGTGCATCCAATAGGACATTTTCTGGTTTCAAATCACGATATATTATACCTAGACTGTGTAAATGTTCTAATGCCAAAATAATTTCAGATAAATAGAAGCTGAAAAAATAGAAAAAAAATAATTTAATCATACTCGTTGGAATTTAAGACATTTATTGGAATTACAATGATTACATTTTATTAGATATTTTGTATGATATCTAATGTCTAGCCATGATTTGTGCAAGACAAGACTATAAAAGCCTACAGTAAGTTGTAATATTTAAAAGGTCATAAACACCCCCTTGGCCAAGAAGAGGCATACAACAGTCATTTGTGTATTTATGTTACATATATGATACATAAATACAATGACAGCGCCCATGTTTATTTTGAAAATCTGTTTTACACTTAATATAAACAACTTTATGAATGATAGGATAGGAATAGTAATTTTTACTTTAGTCAGTACATTATAATACTTACCAAGCTGTGTCTTCGAGAAATATACCCTCTCTTTCAAGATGCATAAATAGTTCTCCACCACTTAAATATTCTAATATAAGGTATAATTTACCACCAGTTTGGAACGCATATACTAATTCGACTATAAATGGATGCTGAAATAAAAAATATTTGTATTTTATAAAAAGAAAATACTGTTAGATACACAAATGAAATTATTTCAAATTTTTTTTTAACATTAAGTTAAATATATTAAAGGAGTAATTTCCAAATGGTGCATACCTTTACAGCTTCCAGAATGTTCCTCTCTGCTTTAGTGTGTGCAGTATCTTTCTGGTTGCGAACAATAGATGCTTTCTTTAAAACTTTCATAGCAAAGTGTGCACCTGCATCTGCACCTGTGATCTTGCGCACCTGGAATACCTTTCCATAGCCACCTTTTCCTAAAACCTTTCGCAGTTCAAAATCCTGAGGGCCAAGGCGTTTACATTGACCGGGGTTGACATTGTCTTCCGTTAACTGAATGGTTTCCGAGCCTTCAGAACTGAAATTAATAACATAAGGATAATATTGCAGAAATGTCAATTATTACGGAAATTGTATTCTTTCATATCAGAACTTACTTTACAATGTTGTTTACATGTAGCTCAGGATCATAATCAACCTGCATACAAGTGCATATAAATTAGTATTTCTAAATTTTTAACGCTAAAGTATTGTTTAATATTGAATCTCTAGTATTATTATTAATAAGTTAAGCAGGCAAACTATTGCTCAAACATACTATTCTATACAGATATGTATCCTTGAACACTGAATTTAAATCAAGAACATGATTATAGGTTAGGTAACAATGTGAAATCATAATATTTGTGCATTAAACATGAATTAAATACCTCATCGACTTCAATTATGTCGTCATCGTCTGAATCCCCAACAATACCAGGATCCACATCTAAATCTAAATCGAAAACACCTGCCATATACGATGACATTTCAATAATATCACATCAGCGAGTGCACTTTAGTTTTGTAGTATTGTAGTGTCACGTAATGAGTTAAATCAAAACAATAGTTATGTTGTTATTTTGTATGAACTTTCAAGTTGAAAATTATTTTTCACTGCGTAAAACTACTGACGAACAATGTTATTTCAATAAAACAAATGAAAAAACGACAATTCAAAGCACTCCTTTGACTTGACAGACTTGACTTCCGAACTCCACCGAGCATCGCATCATTCGCAAGTGTTCGCAATTTCGCATCTTCTTTTTCGTTCGTTCTAAATATTTCGCATCACATCACAGAGTAGTACTATAATTCGCATCGCATTAGTTTTTTAGTTATTAGTTACTTTAGTTATGGTACGTTACTTTAGTAACTTTATTTTATATTAATATATTAATAGATCATGTTTTAAACATAGACTTATAGTCTTAAAGAGTGTCTTTAGTATCGATAGTCTTTAGTATTGATAAAAATGTTTCTGTTAAAGGTCAATATTAAATCTAAATCAATCTAAATAGTCAAATTAGTCAATCTTGTAAGTAGAAAATCTTGTTTCGGACCGACTACGCTTGTCTGGGGTAAGATGTATTGTCTAGGGGGCTAATCTAACGGGGCAATACGAAATTCGAATCGATTGGGAAACACATGATAAGAATCTCAAAACAAAACTAAAATGCTTAATTGAACTGAAAACTAGCTCAAACCGAAGATAAACAGGATTATAGCCTACCTATAGGATATACCGATGTTAAACCAGCAGTGAGCGGCTGGGTAGGTTCAGCCGATAAGATAAAGGCTAAACCTAGTTCTAACCGAAGATATGTAGGGTAGTCTAAGTTTAACCAACTGTGACTGGCTACACCTAGGTCTCATCTATCCATCCATCAGCCTTTGGAGGTCCACTGCTGGACATAGGCCTTACAAATTTGACCGGTCCTGAGTCTTCTGAATCCAGCGGATGCCCGCTGTCTTCTTCAGGTCGTCGGTCCACCTGATCAGGAGGCGATTTATAGGCGGCTAAAACTAGACGCAACCTTCGGCTAGCTGTGTAGGCCTAACATAATTATGTATTTTTGAAAATAGTAGACAAACGAGCCGAAGAGATGAACCACCTGATGGTAAGTATGCCATGGCCATGCCATGGGTGACGATAGCTACTTTATCGTCGCCCATGGACATCAGTGATACCAAATGCATCACTGATGCCGGCCGATGTAGCAAGTTCTCACTGATTTCTCGCCAATATTACTAGTTTATATTATTAGTTTGATATCCACTAATTATAGGTTCTTAGTTATAATTGCATTTTATCACTATTTTATGTTATATTTTGTTCTAATTGTCATTTCTTTAATAGTAACTTAGGGACTATTATTATTATTCTTAATTGAATTTGTAATTGCAGTTAGATTAGTCTAGGAATGCATGTGTTGCGCCGCTCGCCGATCTCCACGTAGGAAGTACCTGGTACTTGCTACGCCGTACTCTGAGTGCGACCCTTTCTGGCATGCTGGTAGCTGCAACTCCGAATACAATTTATAATTGTTGATATAGTAATAGATATTCCACTGTTTTTTTAACATTGTTGCAGTGCCTATGTCGGATTAAATGTTTCTTTCTTTCTTTCTTCTTCTTTCTTTCTATGTGTTGCCGACCAAGAAAGTAAAAATAAAAAACTGGATCTAGGCTGGGCTGACTCGTTTTTTTTCCTGGGGGGAAAATGCATTACGCATACCACCCGGGCACAGGGGGTACCCGAATGGTTATGTCGGACTCCCGTATAGTCTAATGAGACCCACGGTATACCCACTAAAAACCCCCCCATCTTCCTCCTTGCCGCCTTGTGACCGGGTTACGGGAACGCTTTCGCATACATCCGCGATGCCGCCAGCGGCAGCCGCCCACAAGCGGCTCCATCGCGAAAGCCCGAAGGCCCTCCACGAAGGGCGCACCAGATGGTAAGATGCGCCTCCCTCCTTGGTCTCCACGAGTACTGTAGCAGACACCCCCCGAGTCTGCTACTAGGAGGCCATGGATACCAGATAACTGGTACTCGGTGGAAGATTAGGTCTGTGGTTCTTCCACCGACCATACCTCGGCCGCAGAGGATAGGGCAAGTGGAGCACCGTAATACCGACACGCCTCTTCCTCTGCGACCCCACCAATGCCGTTTCGGTGGAACGGCCCCGCCAGCTCGCAGGGGGTAGGGAAAGTGGCGCACCGTAATACCAACACGCCGCTCCCCCTGCGATCCCTCCACGGCCGCAGAAGATAGGGAGAACGGCACACCGTTATACTCCTCTTCTTCTGCGGTCCCACCTCCACGCGCGTCCGCAGCGGACTTTTTCAGCCCGCTGGGAGCGCCCTCCTCGGGCCAGCCGGCGGCCCAAACTGGCCGGCCCTGGTTGCCTCTTAGCTTCATTGTGGGTGACCAGTCCACGGTTACTAAGCCCCCCCGCCACGACAAGGCGGGCAACCCCCGGGGGGCAGGCTGGGCTGACTCAAGCAAGAGGGTGGTAACTGGTAGTAAGTAGCCAGGCAGACTTCACGGAAAGGCACCAGTAAATATATTAATGACTTAATAATAACATTATTGTAGTATTATCTTTAAACGAGCAATTTTATCCTTGTATATATATATAATTGGAATCTCGGAATTGGCTCCAACGATTTTCATGAAATTTAGTAAATAGGGGGTTTCGGGGGCGATAAATCGATCTAGCTAGGATTCATTTTTAGAAAATGACATTTTATCGGTGTTTTCAGGCAATGATAAACTTCTACAATATACTCTTCCTGACATCTTAATTGGCAAGTAGCAATACTAAAGCTACTTCAGTAAATGGCGTTGTTAAGCAACACTAAACCGAGCAAAGCTCGGTCATCCGGGTACTTATCCATATGTGAAACCTTTCCACCAAGCGGGTCGGCTTCTGTCGCCTTTTACGACACCATACAAATAGTTTGCCAGCCAATCCCACCCGGATTGGGGTCAGTAAGGTCACTGGTCAATATTCTATGCCTAATGCCGCATTGCCGCCCTATTCCTTTAAAATACCTATCCATCCATAGAGAAATAATGAATTTAGTTAGTAAATTATTTACAGATCGAGATTTATTATTAGTCTGTATAATGTGTGACAATTGGATCAGTATAACAAAGTAGGTACTACCTACTCTGTGAATTGGATTGAAGCCACCGTGACATTTTGAGTAGGTACCTACCTAATCAATTCAATATGACAAGGGTTAGTTCTATTATATCTATGGCCACAAGAAAGAGTAAAATAGAATGTAACTTTGAAGGAAGGTTACGTTGGAAGCGTTCAGAATATGCTTATAAAATTTTAAATTTGTAAAATAAACACTTATAAGTTGGCTTTCAATAAATTGAAATTATGATTGCATGATCAAATTTTATAAGTATTAATAATTTTTATTAAAGTAACTTAATTGAACATTCAAGTTTTTAGTAAAACTGCATAATATTAAGTTAACGATAAAAGTTAATAATTTTGTAGTATCTAAACGCATCATCGGTTGTCGTTGTCGACAGCAGACAGTTGTTGAGGGTGTAAACATGTAATTATTAATCATACTTATAAACTGCTTTGCTACTTTTATATTTGTTATATTTATTGTGATACCCTACAAATAAAGTTTTCAAGTGTGCGACAATCATTGTGATAGCTTTAAAAGTTATTTTTAATGTTTATGTGTTTAAAAGCTTTCAATGGCTAGTGACAACGACAAAAGTTCGAGTAATCACAATTTGGACGGCTCCTTGAAAAGTAATAAGAAATTAAGCAATGCTGGAAATATAGGTAAATATCTTTATAAAGTTGAATTTTTATAATAAAGTCTTAACAAGCTAATGTTATTAGCATATTTCATAACCTAAAGTATAGCTGTAAAGTTTTTGAACAGTGCAAACATAACAATTTTTTATTTATTTATACGTTATTACTCTTTTATAAATTTAATAGGATTTGAGTGATTACTAATGCTTTTTTAAAAATTCAATATTTTATTAAAATCAATGTTTCTTTTTGTGTTAAGAAAATGTTATTTCAAATGTAAATAAGTTTGTAGGCTTCTAACTTTAATTACAATGAAATTATGTTAAAGACTGAAAAATCTTGTGGCACACCTATTTATAATTATAAACATACATTGCTAGTTATTGCTACATCTAATTGATCAGATTGAGTATCATCTAACTTGATTAGTATTAGAATGACAAAACTCTTAAAGGTTGACTTTACAGGTGAACATAAAACTCTTTTGTTTTTCACATATTTATTTCTATACTGAATTTCTATACTCTTATTGCAAGACTATTTTGAGTCCTGCAGTTGAGTGTAGTGTAACAAAACTATAATGTCCTTCATCAGATACTATACATCCACTAAAGTCCATTGCCATATACATATAATGAACTTCAAATTAGTTATTAGACTAGTAATGTATGAAGTGCCATTTGGGAATCTTTTCCCCACAGACCAACACAATTATAGCAAACATGAAGAGAAACCAACAAAACACCCTTTATGTAAAGGAGAATAAATTAACTCAGGGATGTGTATGCAAGAATATTAAGCTTAAATAATTATGCAATATACAATTCATATTTAATTTAAAGTCTTTTACCTGATAGATTTCTTGCGGTCCCCCGACACGACAAAGTTTTAATTTAAATAATACATTTATAATATTCCTACTTTATAACATTCATTTTATGATTTTTTACTTTTTACCTATTCAGATTTTTATTTTGTTTTTTTTGAGTCAGGGATTTTTTAAATGTTTAATTTAAGTTTTATTTTAAGCTTTTTAAAGAACGATGCCCAAAAATATTTTTTTTATTTTTGTTAGCGTCTTAAAACATCAGTTATACCGAAGCAATTCAATTATTTTTTTACGTATTTTAAAATTAATACCTATACCCGTATTACCCAGAGTAAAATAATTTTATTAATAAGTGATGAATTGACTATAATAACAATGATATCAACAATGTCAATTTTCATTCGGGCACTCACTTCGATACATAGCTTGTATCAAGCAAGATAAAGGGAGAGTTCTGGCCAATATTACAGACAGAATTTCGTTACAAATGTTGGTATGACAAATGTAATGATGTCAAATTTCCATTTCCGGTTGTCAATCAAAAAAAAGTCAGAATAAAATAATGGTAAAAATTACAGGCAGCCGTAAGTCTCCCCTACTCTATGACTCAATGGTTATAAGAATTCAATCTCAAAATACTTTGGTTCTGGGGTGTGTCTGCTGAAAATTCTTATATATCTAAGCTCAGAAATTAAAGCGGCGATTTCTAGAATTTTTTTTATTTCAAGACGCTAAAGTTGAAAATGAAATAAAACGATGTATGGCAGTTGGGCATTGTTCTTTAGGTAGGAGGTATGTTTTTGTTTCAAAATGAAATATAGGTACAAACCGTGTTTTACAATAGTTGATAACCTACTCGGGTATGTTCGCTGAATTCAGTAAATTCATCCCCTTCCCCATAACTAATCCAGCCCTTTAAACACCTTATTTTGTAATACACAATGAAACCCTTTCATTTGATACCCCACTTGGATTTATTGGCTTACTATCGTTTATTCATCCCCTCTTCCACCCCCCATAACTTTTAAACGGCTGAATCATTTTCTTCAAACATAGTTTAAAACACGCTCAACTAAGAAATCTTGCAAACAAAAGCAACTAAATCAAAATCGGTTAATCTGTTCTAGAGCTACAATGACATGTAGACAGAGTTACACATAAACAGAGGTACAGACACATGTCAAACTTATAAAACCCCTCGTTTTTGCGTCGGGGGTTAAAACAAAGTAGTGTTAGTTACATCAATTATATTTCAGAAAGGACCCTGCACCTATTTTAATGATCTTTGATTTGTTTGATTCCTCTTCGAACCACACTGCAGAATAACCAATAAAACATGTAAAAAAAACATGAAAGAAAACACTCAAAACAAATGACAAACATCAAATCTTTTGATGACTACAGACTGAGTGAATGAATGAACGATTGAATAAATGAGAGTGATTTAATGAATTGGTGAATGAATGAATGAATTGGTTAATTAATGGGAGAGGGAGGGAGAGGGGGAGGAAGACACGCACGCATTGTTTAGTAACTTAAAAGTAACACGCCATTGATTTGTTAGATTGTACAAAGATCCCCGGGACAGCTAGTAGGCAATAATTTCATGCTGACAAGTCAATAAAGATAAGTTGTATACAGTTGCATTTAATGTAAACAATGTCAATGTCAGTGGCATTATTATTAAAAAACTATCAATTAACTTGAGATAATTTCAATCACTTCTTTCATATTAATTCTTCAAAAATAAAAAAAACTGAGCCATAATTTTTTCAGTAATGAACATAAATAAATAACTTTATTTTAGAAGGCATCCAAAGATATTAGGTAACTTATCATTATGAATAGCAAGGCCTATGTTCAGGCAACATTTGTGAATTTTGAGTTCATGGTCCATCAAAATATGGATTCTACTGCAATTATATTTTTTGCAACTTTATACAAAGGTGTGGAAAATTCAAAAGATTCATGTGTATTATTAATATATGCATGAAATAATTGACTTTAGATTTTGAGAAATACTGTTGATTAATTTACGACTATTTCAAATGTCATAAAATAAAAGACCGGTTTTTTACCAGTCATATTGCTCCCCACGTTACCCTACTGGCTACTATAGATAAGAGTGTTGCCATATCCAATAGGGATGTTGACTAATTCTAATTTATTTTATACATAGAACCTTAATATTTACGAAAAAAATATTATAAAAATTATAATCTTCAATTTAAAAACAAAAATTGATAAATAAAATTCATTATCAAATTTCCCATCAAAAACGTCATGTGACGTCATTAAACGATATTCAATACTATCTGTCTACTGATGTTTGTTGAATTTCCATATAAAACTGTTCCAATGACGTCATATTCTCAAAATGGCGTTTGAGGTCACGTGACAGTGAGAACAATTTTTAACATTTTAAATTAATGATATTCAATTTATTGTGATTGATTTCAATAAAATAATCGTATTTTAGGCCTTTAAATGTTACCACAAATATTTTAGACATAAAGAACAATGCCCAACTGCCATACATCGTTTTATTTCATTTTCAACTTTAGCGTCTTAAAATAAAATAAAATCTAAAAATCGCCGCTTTCATGTCTGAGCTTAGATATATAAGAATTTTCAGCAGACACACCCTAGAACCAAAGTATTTTGAGATTGAATTCTTATAACCATTGAGTCATAGAGTAGGGGAGAATGTAATTTTTACCATTATTTTTTATTCTGACTTTTTTTTGATTGACAACCGGAAATGAAAATTTGACATCATTACATTTGTTACCAACATTTATAACGAAATTCTGTGTGTAATATTGGCCAGGAGTCTCCCTAAATCTTGCTTGATACAAGCTATGTATCGAAGTGAGTGCCCGAATGAAAGTGGACATTATTGACATCATTGTTATTATAGTCAATTCATCACTTATTAATAAAATTATTTTACGCTGGGTAATACGGGCACAGGTATTAATTTTAAAATACGTAAAAAAATAATTGAATTGCTTCGGAATAACTGACGTTTTAAGACGCTACAAAAAATATAAAATAATTTTTGGGCATTGTTCTTTATATTAATTTATAATTAGTGTCAACATCCCTATTTCATAATGTTTGTTATAAAACATGTCTTCACATTTATATATTTATACATTTGGTAACACTGCTTAGAGCATAGACAAGTCTAGTCCTATTTTGTCATTGATTGACAAGTGACAACTGCCATTTAAGAATTTGACAATGTCATTAGGACGTGACATTACAAAATCTACATTTCTACAAGCAAGTCAAGCAATGTTTTATCAAAAATAACAATGAATTGAATCTATATAATAATGTGAAGTTTACTTTTATCGTAGTAAATAAACGAGTAATATAAAATTACGATACCTTTGAGTCCTCGTTTTTAAGCGAATGAGTATAGTTTTATCGAACCAATGTGTATTTTGTGATATGAAAAAGTCATCTCAAGAAGATGAATTTAACATCAAACATAGGATCAAGCAAGGAATTTGCCACCGTTATCAAACAATCGCCGAAAATATTTGACGAAGTTCTTTCAATGATGTCGTCTGTAAATAGTTTATCGGAGAAAGAGTTGTTGCTGTTGAAAAAAGATCTACTATTTACGGTTCTTGTTGCTATAACGATAGAAAATGGCTTTCAACCAATATTTAATGATTGTGAAGTATTTGATCTTAGCAAACTCAATGTCCAATGTTTATCCAAATGGAAACTTTCATCTGGACTGTATGAGGCCAAATTTGTTTTATTAGGATACAGTGAAATATCAACCAAACTGATGTTGACTCCTTTGGCTACTGCTGCCATAGTGAATGCAGTCTTACCTGGATTTGTTTCAGAAACATATTCAGTGTGCCTCCCTATTGACAAGTATTTTGCATTAACTAAACATGAGACAGAAGTCACCAATATGTTTTGCAATTTGCAGGAATTGTCAGACACATTTAAAAATAAAATTCTTTCTCCTGTTAAAAGCAAAATCCTGAGTCTGTGTGGTTATCCTGGACCAAGTTTACTGGAACTCCCGGAAGACATATTTTTGAAGATAATGCTTTATCTTAATATCTCAGATATTATAAGCATGACTGAGACTTGTAAGAAATGTAATCAATATCTCAGAGACAATAACTTTTGGCAAAAGTTAATTATGCGTGATTTCTTCAATGTGCAAACCAACCACCAGTCTGATGCTGATGAACATAATAATTGGAGGACATCATATGTAACTTGTTATAAATCTCACATTAAAAATAAAGAAGAGAAGAGAAAAGAATTACTACGAATACAAAGAAGATTTCGTCAATATCCATTTCTACCCTTTTTTTTGTAAGGCTATAAAAACAATTAAATTGTGTATAACATGTGCTTGTGTGGAATTTAAGAATCATTGTATATTTGTAATAAATATTTATATTAATTAAATATAGTTTTTCACTATCTTCCAGCACGTTCACCTTTCCTATTTAGGTTGATTTTCCTGCTTCTTCTTGTACAGTAAATGTTCATAGTTTACAATGATCATGTACTATCTGTTGTCTGTTAGTTGGTTCTATGAGTCGAATATACCCAATGAGTCCTGATTTAAATATTTATTGCATAAAGGGTGACTTGACTTGCTAAAATCTTATCTAAGCATATAGTAATGAATCCGAATTAGAAGTATCCTTCACCCATCTGCTTTATCAGATAAAAAGTATTTTTTATCAAATTATATTAAAAGAAAAGTATTGTGAATGGGTTGCCTAAAAAAGTATGTATTATCATTATTTTAAAATACAGTAATAATTTTTTGTCATTACTTCCCAGAATTTGATCTTTGTTATCAATTCTATCAAATTGTGTGATAATATTTATTTATGTAGGTGATTTTTTTTTTCAAAATCAACAAGTTCAATTCCTGGACAGGAATATTAATTTTTCTAAAATCTAATGATGCAGTTTTCATAAATATGTATATCCAACCAAATTACAGCATTAAGGCTCTGTGCTATGCTGCTGACGGACAGACGAACATGGTGAAACTATAAGAGTTTTGCTGTGACGTTGAAGTTTTTTGTTTGGACCCTTGTTTTAACCCTTTATTTAGAGTTTAGTTATGAACACACGCTCTCGCGCACGCACGCACACACACACGCGCACACACACACACACACACACACACACACACACACAATTATACACACACAGACAGCACATTCTTGTTGTAAAACTACTATTATATATGTATTATTATTTCTTCTGTGGTTAAACGATTCGAACGAACGAACGTTCTCGATTCTGGAACTCTCTCCCCGAGGACTTCAGGAAACCCTCTGTTAAGCTTACCTTTAAGAATAAGCTACGGGCTTATCTACTGAGTTGTCATCCTTAAATCACATGTTCATCATCTTTCATGTGTTTTTTTATTTATTGTTATGTATGTATGTATATATGTATGTATGTATGTGTGTATATATGTATGTGTATTATGATATGTATGTATTATCTATGTGTATTTATATCATAATTTATGTCGCGTTTATATAATTACGTTTTTATACCGCCCTTCGTGTGTCTGTTTGGCCTGGTTTTGGTTAGCTGGTAGAGAATGCATTAAGCATTAAGCTCGCCATTTGTACCGTAATTTTTATATTGTGGTCAATAAAGTATAAATAAATAATAAATAAACTCCAAACCTATTTTGTTATTAGTAATCTTTTTAAGTTATAATTTTAAGTTTAGTCCAATAAATCTTGATGTACAAAATGGAATGGTCCCCCTAACACAGGCATTGCTGATGCCTAAAAGCTGGGTCCCAACAACATGTAAATATGTAACATTTTTTGGACCAATAAAAATTCTTTAATTCTCTAATTATTTAAAAAAATATGATGTATGTGTAGTTTACTGTTATTCCTAACGATCTTTTGTCATGATGTTTTCTTCTTTTTCTTTTTAATTTATATATTTAAAATTAGAGATGCGTGGATGATTCCAATCTGGATAGTGCATACAACCGATTAATGTTCTTCTTTACCAAATAACTTTCCCCATTTATTACAGTATTTACAGTTGAGAGTTGAAGAGTACTTTTAAAGGTTGTCTCAGTTCAAAATTGGGAAGTTGACCCTTACATTTCTATTAGCCTTGAAGAAAATTTATATTTGGCTCTGAATATTGTGACTGTCAACTCTTGCTTACAAAAAAGACTTTCCAATTTCGCTGCGACAGTGTTGTAATTAAAGGCATGATGCTAATACATATTTAAATCCTATCAACTAGGTGACAGTGGTGAAAAAACAAATCTGGGACTACAAGGACACGGTAAAGGCGGAAGGCATTTATCAATACCTCTTGACTCATCACTACCCAATGGTGATTTATGTAAGTAAACTTTATTTTGTGTATTTCAACTTTGTAGATAACTATTAAATAAAGAACAATGCCCAAAAATTATTTTTTATTTTTGTTAGCGTCTTAAAACGTCAGTTAAACCGAAGCAAATCAATTATTTTTTTACGTATTTTAAAATTTATACCTGTACCCGTATTACCCAGTGTAAAATAATTTTATTAATAAGTGATGAATTGACTATAATAACAATGATGTCAACAATGTCCATTTTTATTCGGGCACTCACTTCGATACATAGCTTGTATCAAACAAGATATAGGGAGACTTCTGGCCAATATTACAGACAGAATTTCGTTATAAATGTTGGCATGACAAATGTAATGATGTCAAATTCCCATTTCCGGTTGTCAATCAAAAAACAGTCAGAATAAAATAATGGTAAAAATTACAGGCAGCTGTAAGTCTCCCCTACTCTATGACTCAATGGTTATAAGAATTCAATCTCAAAATACTTTGGTTCTGGGGTGTGTCTGCTGAAAATTCTTATATATCTTAAGCTCAGAAATTAAAGCGGTGATTTTTAGATTTTTTTTTATTATAAGACGCTAAAGTTGAAAATGAAATAAAACGATGTATGGCAGTTGGGCATTGTTCTTTACGGTACAAAAGTATAATTATATATCGCACCACTCGCCGAGGATTGAAGTTCCATCCACACCGATTGGAGTTGTGGAGTACCTCTACAGTCCGATCCGCACGAACTTTTTTGCCACGTACGTGCAAACTGTGGAATGAGCTTCCTTCTGAGGTATTCCCGGAGCGCTATGACATGGGGTTCTTCAAAAAAGGTGTAAAAAGAGTTCTCCTTCAGGGCCCTGAAGGGCGTTGCATAGGCGATTCCTCTGGTATTGCTCATGTCCATAGGCGACGGTAACCACTTACCATCAGGTGGCCCGTCTGCTTTTTCGTCTGACATATATATATATATATATAGATACACAGTGAACATGTTCTTCTCACACCAAGACCACATAAAAAAATCTTATCTTTGACCTGGTTTTTTTTAAAAGGACCAGCTAATATTTACTACAGTAATGGTTTCCTAGTCAACAATAAAAGCCTGTTGAGCATGGGGTATCAAGTTCGATTCCCGGCCGGTGCATGCGGTTTATGATATTAATATTTAATTTTGTATGCTCATAGCCTGTACTGTTTCAAGTAGCGAACGGCATGAAGCACTACATACCATTTCACTCCTACAGACAAATTCATTAACATAATAATAGCATTAATAGATTCAAGGTGGGTTGATCCTTTATGATAATCTTAACTCAAGGCTCCCCTGTTTATTGAAGAGTTCTCATGTGACTATGCTGCTCCAGTGCAGATTTGTGAAAGAGTTAGGGTATCTCACTACTGATCGTCGTGGAATCGGCCGATCAAGCCGATTGTCAAGTCTGATGGCAATAAGAACGAAGACGACCCTATCGCTTCAGTAGTAATATCAAATCTTATAGGGAAACTCAGGGTAGCCCAAACGTCAGAAATTTTTTACTACCGGTACCCCATAAGCCTATGACTTGGATTATCGGGTTATTGTTATTAAAGCCGATGATTTAACGTGCCCTCCTAAGAAGGAAAGTGCTCAAGATATTTTGCCATTGGTGGCAGCTATCGACCCTGTGGGCACTTGTCACTATAAGTACGATTAATATCCATCGGGCTAAGCTATGTTTTCTTTATTTCTTCCACAAATGGTTTTCAGAGGCGAAGGAAATAGCAAATATTGCAACAACTCAAGCATGAAAATCCGTCGATTTCTTCGAATATCTTAGAGGTTCACTGCAGGATAAGTGTTTTTTCGTGATGTATGTGTATTGTATAGTATGTAAAACTTTACCAAAGCGTTCACAAAGGCTGTTGTTGGGGCTGTAGGCAAATAATAATAATTTATCTAACTAAAATAATTTAATAATTTAATCTATACTAATATTATAAAGAGGAAACCTTTGTATTTTTGTATGTTTGCAACGAATAAACTCAAAAACTACTGAACCGATTTTAAAAATTCTTTCACCATTACAATGCTACATTATTCCTGAGTAACATAGGCTATCGGATTTTTGGAAATTCATCCCCTAAGGGGTGAAAATAGCGGTTGGAAGTCACTTTCATACAAACCAACTTCGTCAGTGTTAGAGTTACAAATATGAAATTTTTTATGTAAGTTCATAGTTGTAAACAAAAGTTAACTTTAACACATTTTTTGGAAAATGATCCCTTAAAGGGTTAATTTAGCGGATTGAACTCAGTACGCAACTTCGTCATTTTTGAAGTTAAAAACATGAAAATTTTCATTTTAGCTCAAAATTAGAAACTATATCGCACCTTCGGTGCAACAAAGTCACAAATAGCCAAAACTGTAAAATTGAGTTAGTATGCCAAATTGTCTATAAAACAAGCATTTTACGAGAAACTATAGCAAAAACTATAAACAATTAATAGTATATATATTTTTAACCTATTACAGATAGTAATCCAGTAATATGAAAATAAATGCGAATGTGAAAAAATCTTAAAGTCCTCTCATGTAACATTACAAAAAAAGCTGTTGTGCCTTTGTTGCACCGAAGGTGCGATATATTGATATATTACATTTTTTTGGAAAATCATCCCCTGAAGGGTTAATTAAGGTGGCGCAAGTTAGTATGGGAACTTCGTCAGTTTTGAAGTAAGAAGGGTGAAAATTTATGTATAAGCTTATTAATTAGACACAAAAATAAATGTATCACTGGTTTCTCGAAATTCATCCCCTAAAAATAAGGGTTGGTAGTCAACTACATACAAATCAACTTCGCCAGTTTTCGATTTTAAATATGAATTTTTTTATGTAAGTTTGTAGTTATACATTATATACGTTACAAAAATATTTTTTTAGAATTATTGTACGTCTGTCTGTCTGTCTTTTTGTCTGTCCGGGCATCAAAACCCTTGGACGGATTTCGATGAAAATTGGTAAAGTTGCTACTTATACTCTGGGTCATAGTGTAGAAAACGTTTCATCCCGGAATATTGAAGATTTCCATTAGAAGGAATATATGATATAGGATATATAGGATAGGATGAAAGTTTGTATGGAACATTTTCAAAATGCTTCAAATTTGCAACAATATGGAGTACATATTTTCCAGTTTTTCATAATTTTGAATGAAACAGAAGAAAAAAGAAATGAATATCAAAATTCTTTATTTTTAAAACCCACCAGAAGAATCCTTTGTGATTGTAGTATAGGTTTCAGAACATAAATTCTTAAATATCAGTTCTTCAATAAAACTTCACCGTTTTTTTATTTTATTTCTGTAAGAGGTACAGTGGTTACAATAAATAATCATAAAATCTATAACTCAAGGGGCAAATTTTCTGTACATTTAATATTTTTTCAAAATTTCGATTAGGGGGGACTTCAATAACATGTTATTAGAGCAAAAAAATATATATTTTTTTAAATTATTGTCTGTCTATCTGTATGTCTGTCCAGGCATCTTACAAGTTTCGTGAACGGATTTTTATGAAAATTGGTAAAGTTGTTAGGTACTTATATTTTGTACCGTACTTTAGAAAATTTTTCATCCCTAAAATTTTATAGGTTTCCCTGGAATACAGGATGTAAGTTTGTATTGAATTTGTTTTTTGAACGTCAACTGATTTGCTTCAAATGCAACAAACGTTCCTTGCTTAAATTGATGGAATACATATTTTCCATCTTTTTTAATTTTGCAGGAAAAAGACAGAAAAACAAAATGTGAATATTTTTAATTTTTCAAAACCTGCTCCCGAAGAAATCCTTTGATACAAACAATCTTGGGATTCAGTATATAAATTGCTTAATACGAGTACTTTAATTCTATGAATAAACGAGGCACAAATAAGGTAAAACATAATTTTCGCATGCGAAGCTGCGGGTAACAGCTAGTTAATTAATAAATTTAGTATTATTAACAAGTATCCATAGTAATTGTTAAAAAATTATATGCTTTCATTAATTTTCAATTTAATCAGTCTTAAGCGAGTGTGCGTGTTCGGATTTATATATAGTGTAAACGAAAATTTGTTTCTTTTATCCTGACGGCAGGATGATTTATGGGGAATGAAAGCTAAGAGTAGCGAGGACCGGGCTCGAAGTTTCGGCTCACAGGAAGGGTGAGAGGTGCGCATATAGGATGCGCGGCGCAGCCTCCATTCGTGATCTCTCTCGCCTCTGTGGCGCCGCCATTCGGTGAGTTGAGGCGTGCTGCGCGGACCGGACGCCACGCCAAGGGTGAATCGTGTAGGGCCGTGTGCCGTACTTGTGTGCCATGGTTTGGAGGTGAGCGAAGCCGTGGAGGGCCCTCGGGGGGCACGCGACCGGCCGCCGTGGCGGTGCTACGGACCAATGCTCACTCACAGCAAATCAGACGGTGATTTTCCTATATATGCTAGAGGTGAGCGTACTATGTTTATGGTTTGTGGTACAATTTGACAATTGTATTGTATTGTACTTTTTGAATCGCACTTTATTTGATACTTCGATAGTATAAACACAGGACGACGCTGTCTTTTATTTTAATTTCTTCTGTAATTTGTTTACTTTTAAAAATTAGCTTACCGGCTTTATTTTCATTTACTTACATAAACAACACAATAGACGCTAGACAATATTGTTCAGTATCATTGATATTGCTGAATGTGTGCAGTATTAGTGGTATATATTGGCGTCTATGGCCGGGTAGCCCAAAAGAGATGATAAATCAATAGTCTACTCTCCTATCTCTTGCCGCTTTCAGGATTATGATACGCTTAGAATGGATGTGTTAGGGTAGTCCGTAGTTTTGGCGCGTTTAAGAATGCGTAATGTAAGTAAAACCTTGAAGTGTTTAAAAATAATGTCTCAATTTATAAAATTATGGCAGGAGTAAGAATGGCTGCTTAATTCAATGAATTTAAGCTTCATAGCATAACTTACACGCTTATCTGACTGTGAAGCTTGAAAGTATGGTCTGTTTATTTTGTAGGGCAAAGGGTATCTATAAATAAAAATATTGCACGGTTAATCTAATCGTGTTCACTAGCCTTCGATGGATACTGTGATCCTTGGACCGCGAGCTCATCACGCTACATAACACTTTCATGGACAAGTAGGTACTAGGTATTAAATTTTAATCGAGATATATGTATTAGAGTGTATGCTGCAAAATCAAGTAAATAAATGCTGATGAAAAGTAATAATAAGTGAAGATATTGCTTATTAAAAACATGTTACAGAAAACACTAGTTATTATAGTATGTATTTCGAATTCGTTGATATAATCGTCCAAAGCTATATAGCCGACTATATTCGAATATTTTATATTTGACTCATCTTTAGTCATTCATGTTATATGTACCTAGTTACCTATTATGCAATGTATCGATGCATTTCGATATCTGGGCTAGCTTCAATAAAATAATTATTATAGGTAAGTATGCGTTAAACCCATGGAAATGTTTACCTATAGTTTATATTCTCGATGCTATAAAGAATCTTTAAGAGATGCATGCGGTCCACGAGGGAAGATAATGATCGTAAACTACAGCATAGAATCTAGACTCTATTACATCTACTCTATCGGACAGCGAAGAGTAATCGATGAAGACTGAGAGTCGTCCACTACAGCTTTGTATCTTATTTATTACTAGTGGATACCCGGCGTGTGCTATTTTTATTTATATATTTTGTATGGAAAAAGAAAATCGAAAATGTGCCTAGTGCATTGCTTTAGTGTTACAAATATAAGTTGACCCGAAAAACGTTTTAGTGTTCTCAGATTGTTGGCATTATTGCCTTTCAAATAAACCCATTTTGGGACATATCGTTTTGATGGTTTCAGTCTTTAAAGGACATCCATACAAACGTTTTTTGTGTTTTATACTGTGTGAATTTTTGAAATGGGTGTGGATGGCCAAATTCGAAATACGAGGACTAGTGAAAAGTGGCCAAAGAAGTCTCGGGGCCAATTTTGATGAAAACTAAAACTGCATCATTACATTTTTGAAAAATTTATATTCCTGGCCAGGAACCGATCCCGATGATTTTGAAAAAAAATGCACCATGTATTCGATAATGTGATAGAGAGTTGTTAACAAACATTAAGTTGACCCGAACAACGTTGTCCTCTCAAATTTCCAATTATTTTTCAAATTATTTATTGGTTATTCATCACATTCAATAGCTTTTCCTAGATTTTTCATATCAGTCAGCATTTTAGTATCTCTAATTGTATGGCTGACTACCTAGGCTTGACTTTGAATCAAGTACTAAGTGCCTTATTTTATTATAATAAATCTCTAAAAATTTAGCTGGACTCTTAGTCCTCCACATCAAGAAGATCTACAGTTATAATAAACCTTTAGTAAAAGCTCATCATGTAGAATAACTCTGTCTAATACGGCATTTCAATCACTTATGTAGTTTAGCTGATGCCGGATCCTAGGTATTCCTCGTCCGGTCAGCTCAGACAGTTCATCAGATAGAATATTCTATCTCAAAAAAGTCAACTTTACAGGAGATGAAAATAAAAACATGTTTACTGTTCATTGATAAGTTTAGAGCATAGTAATATATAAATAATAGAGAATTTTCTTACCATTAGAAGAGTACCCAAAGATATTTTTTTGTTCAACTCCTGTGATGTTTACTTTTTTGAGATAGACACTATTGATTCTTAATCATTGATATATATAGCTTTTGCTATCAGACCATTTCAATATCTTTAATAGTTTGGCTGATGTCGAAGTCCCCTGATGTTCCACGTCACTTAATCCAAAACTTCGATTTTTCTTTCCGTAACAACCAACCTTGGCCCATCGCGAATTAAAAAATGGTGTTTTCACGGTTTCTGGTTACCAAACTATGTATCCACGCCCAGTTCATAAAAGTATTTATGACCACATTGTATGTGTATCTGTTTTTGACAACAAATAATATATACATTTTTTTTACTGACCTCGCCTGTTGTTTGATGGTAAATAAAATTATGTGACGTATGTAGAGTTTGTTAGAATACCTACTATATCACTGATAAATTGTTGATATCAACTGCTATCTAATCTACAAAGTCACCATATACTGTCTTAGTTATAATTCGCAATTCAATTCATCTACAGTCTCGAACTGTTGGAAGATGATCAATTTAAAGTTTTTTATGAAGTGTATTAGAAAGAGTGAGGATAAATAGTGAACGATAATGGACGATATCAATGTTATAAGAAACGTCAAAAAGACTAAACACAGGCCTATTAACGATGACACTAAAAGTGAGTGTGGAGATTTAGATAACGATGAAGTTTTATGTAAGTGTAATTTTTAAGAGATAATTTGACCAATATTAATCAGTATGAGCAAGTCCCAAAAGAAATCATTTTTAAACGCTTTTATTTAGCTTCACTTCGGAGCATCAAAGCATCAAATCAAATCTTGTAACGTTAATTTGAATGACTTCCCTTTAATGAAAATTGATGAAATTTGGCAGACATGTGTATTTCCGATGACAATACACGAAAATCATATTTTAAACTAATTTTCATTGTTTATTTGTTGTTAAATTAAAAAAAACGATTTTCAGACTTTAGACGCATAATTCTCTATGTTCTATTTTACGTAGAGACTTGAAATTTTCACAACTTGTAGCTAATTTTATAAACTAAACATTATTGAAATAAAAGCGTTTAAAAAAAAAATTTTTTTCATTTGACTTATACATTATGTGAACGAGAACTGATAGATTTTATAATTATGTATGTTGTCGTTTAACTTTGCAAGACGAAGAAAAAAGTGATCGCCCTTTGATAACTTGTACAGAAGGAAATGTTCTACCCGTGACAAGTAAAATTGAGGATATAATTCTAATCAAAAAACAGAAATGATCAAAAATACATGATTGTACATTTTAAAGTACCTAATAATTAGACCAATAAATGTTTAGAGAGACCATAGATTAAAATTAATGATTGATTCGCTAGAAGATCATTAAGTAAGTTAGGCTTTGTGTATTTCGTAGTGCATTGATATCGATTCCAATTAAATCTTGCCAAATTATATTAAATATCCTCAAGTTTGTTCGATTATTCGTTGTTCTCTTTTTTTAAAAGTTTGTTCAACTTGACGATTATATACGAAAGGGTATGTACTATGTATCCACAAATATAATTTGTTGTTTACTGTTGGGCTCATTCGGGATTTTAAAGTCAAATCACGAAATACGCTTGGAGATCCCAAGTATTTTGGTAAATCTGAATTACAAAATTCAGATTTAATAATAATAATTAATCAAACAATGGTTACTGCCATAAACAGTCATACAGATTAACTAAGAAGAAAGGTAAGGAGTAAAGGAGGTAAAATCAGGAAATCGTTTTTCATTCCGTATTATTTCATGTTTTAACTGACACCGCTCCACACTAAATAATTATCTATTAAATTAGCAGATTCTACTAATTTAATACGTTTACTGGATTTTTAATCCGGTTTAGCCAAACACAATGATTTTTGATAAAAAATTCCTGCAGCAAACAAGCTATATCTTCTTCTTTAGATTTTCGATATTTATACTCTATTATAGAAACGAAAACTTCTCTCCTCATCGTCACACTTTTTAGTTTTCTGACGTTTTTTTGAAAATTTCTCTGTTATTGCTTTCTTTTCCCAGGATTTAAACTGAACATGAGAACATCCTTTTCAATATAATTCGTCTATTCTATAGCATCAGATTTAGTTATTTTACCGATCAATCCAAGGCACAAAGTGTTGCAAAAAACGAATATTATCTGTAATATCATTTCTCTGTTTGAGAGTTTAACCAACAATCAGTAATTGGCCAAAATCCTAAAAGCTAAAACTTGCTCTATTTATGCTATCTGATAGTTCAACTATTGAAATATCCTCCATTGTAGATTTGTCTACGATAGGTAGATAATTATGTTGGGAAGTAGGTAGAAAGGGTGCAGTGCTATTTCGAGCGGTGGTTTTTTTACAATATGACTTGGTAAGGCGCTACGGGGGTGCAGTGGCGCGGGGTGCATACCGCTTCGGGCTTGCTTCGGGTAATGCACCTGTCCAACTGACAAACGAAAAGCGAGGATGTAGTCGTGAGATACAGGTTTTAATCGAGCCTGCATCAGTAATAACTGTTGGATGCGCCTGACAAACTACTTATATTGAAACTAGTTTTTTATTGACTGCTTTTTTCTATATTTGGTATTATGAGATGAATAAATGCTTAACATCTGTGATAGTATAGGTACATTCATCTCCATACCAGAGTACATACAGCTTATCCAATATTTTAATTTCAATACTATTACATACTTTCGTTAAAGGTGAATACGTCCAAAATTCTGCGAATAAAATGTCATAATGTTGTCGTGATCGTGATTTGATTTTAGTGTTTGGTTTTAGTAATGGTAACTTGACTTCCATGTAAATGTACTCCAATTAAAATAAAGTACACATAACATCTTTATAAACGCTTTGAGCTTTATAAACGTTGTATTTTATTTTTAGTTGGTTTACATGTTCATTCATTATTCATCCGCTAACTGTTTCAGGGATAGTTACTCTGACGTAACGTGGTATTTGACTGAATTCGAAGTGTTTTAAGTCACCCTGGTGAATTTCGAATCTTACAAGCAACTTAGATAGTGTTAGATTAATATATTATCTTAGGGCTCCAATAAATCGCTGAAGAGTTGTCGTGAATCGTGATGTCAATTCAGAGGTTGCTAAAAGTCTACCATTACCATGGTGGTTAGGGCATGGTTGGGCGAGCAAAGCGAGTTGAATGCAACATGCAGGCAGGGGCGGCGGTGGCAGGCGGGCCCCCACCCGGCCTCCGAGCATGTCTCGGTCCACGCGCCAGTCCGACGCCGCGCGCCCCTCGCGCCGCAGGTATTATGTTCCGTTGGTGATTGTATTTTATTCGACCGTGCATCAGTAATCGCGTGTGTCTTTGTTAAGTGTTCATTTCGAGTGCAGTGCTTTGTTAAACGATCAGTGTGTATATGCTATACGTGCGATATGGCTGCATGTAGTTGACATGTCGCTGAGCGCGCCCGCCCAGGCGGTGCGCGGGACTAGGACCAATAGCCTCGACCAACTTGATTTTCAAGAGCGCAGGCAGCTGATCGCTAGTTCCTTGTCTCTAACGGATTTCCTTCATGTCGGGGCTAAGGAAGTAGCGGCAGTCGCTGGTCAGTGCTCTATTCCTTCTATCTCACAAATAAACATACACCAACATGCACAACATAACAAAGCTCACAACGAACGGCTCAATCTCAAGCATGACATCGTATATTAGCTTCATCTTCTGTGTATTGCTATAAGTTTTGAATTTTAAAAGCATCATCACGTAAATATATAACTCCTTCTGTAAAAGGTTCGACTAAAGAACTAAGAAACCAAACAAGTCGAATGTTGTGTCTATACAATTTGAAATCCCATTACCTTCAAGAGCAATTCGAATACCGCTTGTTGGTTGATGACAATGATCGCTTTATCCGATCCCATTGTAACCTAGTCAGTCTTGTAAATTATTTGCTACATTATGTTATTGAATACCAGTTCATCACACAGGCCCAGTCTTTACATTCCTTCCAATCCCTCCACTCCATGTCCGTTACTTTTAGTCCTTTATATTTTTCTTCAATTTCTTAAAGCGATATTTAGCTTCTTTCTTAAACACTTAATTGCCAGTTACTTTTTATAATACAGTAGATGTTTATAATACGAATCAACATTATTCACTTACTAAGTCTTTACGGGAATATAGAACTCTACCTTTAGTAACCAGTCAATCACTAATACACTTGATATTTATCCTTTTGTAGCGTTCTCTGTAATTTATCTGGAATTTTTAGCTCTTAACGATAAGAATACTCAATTTCTAATGTGTTTACAGTTTGATTAGACAATAGTGTGATTATTATCTTCTCGTATGTTCTTTTCTATATCTTCGTCTTCAGGTTAACATAACAATATTACTGTAATATTTACATTACTTATCTTGTTCTCTATTTCGAACTATTTCATATTCATTTGGTATTGACATTTTTTGTTCACTGTAAATCTCTTTAGAAGTAGGGCCATGGCACATGATAATCGTGATCATAGCATTTAAATGGAAATTATTAGTATGTCAAGACTCAATTTACCTTGTTTTATGCTCAATTCACATTCGGATGTCAAATAATCTTTTTGCAAGAGTTTTTTCCTCCTTGGCTCTCACTCAAACGAATTCCGATTTGGTATTCATAGCGTTAAACGAAAGAAATTCAGTATTGTGTAAAAATTCATCTTTTTCTTTGTAATTGTTATTAAAAATTTTCGGTGTGATTCACATTGTTTTGATACATTTATCTGTTAGATTAAATTATACTAGATCTATGTTTCCATTAATATGTTGTGTTTTGATAGCAGTTTTATGGAGCTTTACGCGGGCGTATTATTTTGTTCATTTTATGTAACTACATAATTTTCACGCAGAAAGCAACCGCCGCACAGTGGGACGAAAATCAGCTTTCATAGACATAGGAATGTTAATTCTTAAATATCGCTGTTTCTGTTGGATATGGCTTTTGTTTACAGTAACTAAGCCTACATATGTAAAAAAAAGTAATTGGGCATTTATGCGAATGATTTATATTGTTTTCGAGAAAAAATTGTATAGAGCTTTCTTGAAAAATCCGATTTTCTACGGACCTGCAAGTCAAACCGTAATATCCTTCTAGGGAGTGTTACTACTAATTATTTGTAATTTTTTGACATATCACATACAACGGTTACAGCTGCAGAATTTTTTTTAAAAATCGTTAAGTATAATGTACATTTTTTATTTAGTTTAAAGCTTAATTTTTCGGCATCCACTCTAAATATTCTCTAAATGAGTGATAAAAATTGTGTATTATCATTTTGTAAGAGCATGCAACCCAGACACGTTGTAGAGTTAATAAGTTATGAGAAGTGAGGGCAGTAAATAATTATACTTTTGTTCATTTATAAATATCATATATTTATTGTTGCTAGCTTATTAAATTATTTAAATGAGCTTAAATATCAAATACTATGACAAAAAATATCAAAAACACTTGATTAAAAAAATGAAAAAATGTATACTATATAACATTTTCCTATATAATATTCAAATAAAAATAAAGAACTATTAATAAAAAATTAAACTCTCCTACTACACACTACTTATGTATGATAATACTATACAAAACAATACAAGAAATAAATAAATAAAAATGTCTATTTATCTCTACAAACAAGGCCTCTTAAAGACTAGAGTTACAAAAGAAAAAAATAACATTACTAACTAAAGTTTGTGGGAGGGGAGCTGATGCAAGTCAACAGACCCCATGTTTTGTGATCAGAAAAATTTGTACAGGGCAATAAAAAATTTCCTTAAATGATAAAAAAATGTATAAAAAATAAAATAAAAATACAACAAGCACTTATCTACTAATTAATCAAAATCGCTTTCATCTGATCCCAATTCAGAATCAGGTTCCAAATTGGACATATCTACAACTTCAAATGGAGATTCTGGAAACTTGATCAATTCTAAAGTTTCAGCGAAGAAATCCTTACCTTTCTTAGTTTCCAATTTCGGTCTTTGAGAAGAGATTAATGGATCAGACGAAAGAATCAGCATATTTAATATATCGGCATTTGAAGCTTGCCTGGACATTTTTCGCGAATTATGTTCCCGAAATCTCCTAAAGTCTTTGTTGCGGGCCTCTGAGGCTTCTTCTGAAAGCTTACCTATCGGAACAATGTTATTATTGGCGATTATGTCTGCACCATGTATCAGCAGCTTATGAACGGTCGATGACATATGGTACCAATCATATAACTCCACGTATCTTTCTGCAGTTTTACGTGCATATTCTTTAAATTTCATTAGCTCAATTACCTCTCCAGATGTTATTGCTTGAAGAATAACAGCAAATCTTCTGACTAGCTCTTCATCCAACCCAGTGATGGCTGCAGTTATATCGGGGAACTCGAAGAACCTTCTTGCTGTATTCCCGTCATTTGTTGTCCCTGAGCCTTGTTTCACAATATCAATCAATAGATTGAGTTCATCTTTGAATTTATTTTGAATTATTCTTTTTCGATTCTCTAGCAAATCCTTGTGCTCTTGTCCTCGTGCAGCCCACTTTTTGAAGTCCAGTCTGTATGCAATATGTAAAAGGCATTCCATCGTATTTATACGAGCGTGTAACGATGATAGTCCAAATTCGTATACATCACTGTTCACTGTTTTTGACGTTGCAATATCCAAGCGGTTCATCTCTGTAGGCTTAGCTAAGCAGAGATAACACGATGCATTCGATCTGGCTTCCGAAAGATACGTACAAATTTTAGCATCAATCATTGTCATCTTAAGTTGATGGCTCACCTTGTTTCTGTTGCAATCAGTGGGGATAAGCAACTTAATTTCGTCGTCCATTTGCTTTTTGTGACTGATGACCACTTCTTCACTTTCCTTAATAAATGTGAACTGCACTGGACGACAATATAACGCTGAGCATGGCTTGGGATTCAACCACAAAATTTCGTCTCCATCAGTCAGGCTTAATGGCACCAAGGACGTCATAAATATGCTTGAATCTTCTTGTTGTCCATCCATTTTCTGTTTATAACGACTTTGGTTCGAAGCACCATCAAAGCCCCACTTGGATATTAACTTTAAGTCCTTATTTTGCACACTTTCAGGAAGACTTTCCAGGATCCTCTTCACTGTGATGTCAAGCAATGCTTGAAGCGTAATTCTTGCTGATGAATCCGTTACAGTCACTGATTGCTTACTAGGGTAACACTGTTTTTTTACTTGCTGTACTTTATAATATGACGGATAAATGTCAGTTGCACCCTCTCGGATGGTAGTCTCTCTCAGCGTCATATATTGCCACTTTGACAATTTCAGCGAAAGAAGCAATCCTAGTGCTTTTTCTGGAGTAAAGATAACTTTTTTAACTGGTTTGTTAATCATTTCGTTAAATTTTGTTGCTGCTTCTGGATTCTTCAACATATATTCGATAACAGATGCGATATCTTCACGACCTTCTTCCTTTAAAAGAACTGCAGCGGAATATGCCAATTCATTTGGATTTTCATTTTTGTGATCATCAGACCTTCTCTTCTTTTGTTTGCTTCCAAGATCTTCAAATGCTTTCCTTGATGTTTTTGTCATTGTCCCAATAGATGATGTCGATGGTCCTGGACAGATTGAAAGTGCACTAGGTCCTGGCTGTTCTTCTTCACTGGATTGTGGCATGACCATACTGATTGGCACGCAACTTGGCCAATCGACATTAGACTGAAGCCAATTTTCGTACTGCTTTCTGAATGTATCCAGAATGCGGTGAGATTTCTGCCATCTTTGTGATGCAGCACGTGTGAATCTTCGACAAAATTCCTTAAGTGTCACCCGATCTTCGTCCGAAATGCTATCACCAAGTCGATTTACAACTGCACTAAACAATACTTCATAATCGAATGAAGTACCTTCCCTTCTCAGCACAACAAACAAGTCTAAATTGGTACGCAGACTTTCCATTTTAAATATTTCACAGTTCGGGATTACGATTTAATGTTAACAGCACAAAAGTTTGAAATAAACTGAATTATGTGTTAAAAATATTGTTCATTTATAGTTGTTATAGGACTGATTTTAAATGATTAGCAAATTGACGATTTCTTAATTACTCTCTTTAATAATAGTTAATTAGTGCTCATATCTTTACTTCTTTATTATTACTAGAATTCATTCCTAATTAGCCAATCACTTTTCAGAATAACCTACCTAATTACCTAATCACTTTTCAGAATAAAATAACAATAACAATTTTTTTTGGTATGTTCTATTAGAAAATATAATTGTTTACTTAGTTAATATCACTTATTCACACCAGAAAGGTAATAAAATGTAATTAGTACTTAGTGTTTAAAAAACTCAATGCAATAAAATTAAATAAAAAAAGGATCACACATATCGATTTTTAAAAAAAATTCTGCAGAAGTAACCGTTGTATGTGATATGTCAAAAAATTACAAATAATTAGTAGTAACACTCCCTAGAAGGATATTACGGTTTGACTTGCAGGTCCGTAGAAAATCGGATTTTTCAAGAAAGCTCCATACAATTTTTTCTCGAAAACAATATAAATCATTCGCATAAATGCCCAATTACTTTTTTTTACATATGTAGGCTTAGTTACTGTAAACAAAAGCCATATCCAACAAAAACAGCGATATTTATGAATTAACATTCCTATGTCTATGAAAGCTGATTTTCGTCCCACTGTGCGCCGGAGCCAATGCTCTACCGTTTACTCTATGTGTTTAGTTTTAGTCTTAAACATACTTCGGACTGAAGATTAGGTTGATATCTATGTAATGTAATATAGCCTATAATAATATTACCTTCCTCATGTGAATTCATGTGTGAGGTTATCATACACAAAAATATTTTATCAATTGTTTAACTGGCAATTTCAGAGATTAGCGATTAGCGCTTTCAAACGAACAAATAAAACACGCAGTAAAAATATCTTCACAGAATCCATTCGACGTCATTATGATGCAAATGAATAGATTTTGAATTAGTAAACGTTAAGTTTTAATTTTTTACTTGTTCTGTAGTATTTAACTCTATTTTAGTAGCAATTTTTTCTGATTAACAGAAGTTCCATTGTTAAGTTTTAAATATTTCCCATCGAAAGCAAAATTTAGCTAAAATTTAAGACTCAAATTGACCACTATACGAAAACAAAACTATTATGACGGTAAGGTTATCTTATTGATTAGTTGTGTAGCCAAATAAACTCGCCTACACGTATTTCTCTTATTATACATTTGCTGATATTTACCTGCTGATGTCACGTTGCCGGATTTACGATTTCTAACTGTGTTCTGCGTGAATCATGGCATAGCTATAAAAATTATCAAGTGTGCTTAGATTACATTATTGATATGGTGTTATTAAAGTTATTAAGTATATAATAAATATGATATAATAAATATAACAGATTAATAATAAATGACTAAATAATATATAGTTTTGTCCCGAAAATCAATTAAACTGTGTTTGATGCTATTATGATGATAAGCATTACGATTTTTAAAATAATGATTGGGAACGTAATAATTATGAAAAAAAATTGAAAATCAGGCTTACTTGGCAAGTCTGAATAAATGTTAATAATGTTATGATGAGTCATAAAGGCTATTATTTTTGCCATAAATCATATTATATTCATTTAAACGGACTATCAAGTCCCGCCCAGTTAAGAGGCATTCAGTCAAACTAGTGATGAAAATGAATAAAATATGACTATTCTAATTTAATCTTATAGTCGGATTTCTTTAAATTAAAATAATAATCAATAATTACCAAATTACTACACACTCTAAAAATAATTACTTAATTTGTCAAAATATTTGAAACTTGAAATTTCCTTTACTTTAAACGATGCTATTCCTTAGTTTTCAAACTTTATGCATTTTCTCTAGTACCGCGGGATGTCGGTACTCGTTTATAATGCTTCACTATAAATTGGAGTATAATGTAAATTAGGTTAAGCGGTAATTAATATTTGATGATGACGACACTTATAAATTTCCGCAGTACTGTTCACACGAATGCAACGACTCTTCTGAACATGTTTTGAATAGTTTTAGAGAACTTTTACGAAAACGTTATGCTTTCTCACATCAACAAGAAACTGGTGACCAATATGTATTCTACTGTATAAATAAGAACACCTTATGCTCTAACAAAATGGAGAAAAAGCACACTTCGAATTAATGTTGGAGCTGCTGAAGTAGCAGAGAGTTGTTATTTTGTTAGAATACAATTGACGTTGTTTGCATACGAATTGCCTGTAGTATTTACGTTTAGCATGCATACCAGGAGGTTACAGCCGCCCGACGTTCTTCGTCGAGAGATATTATCACTGATGTCTATTCCCTTCACTTCTGATAAATAATATTTTCGTCACGATCTTTGTTGTGACGCGTGTGAAGGAGTAAAAACTTGGTACTGGCATGGCATGAGATAAAGCATTCATTTTTTGTGGAGACAGGAGTTAGCTGTTTTTGTACACGCGTTAGAAAATAGTTTGAATCATATTCAATAATACGTTTTTAGTCCGGTTTAGAAAAATACAGAAGATAACGATATCTTCCAAAAAATAATTTTACAAAGTGAGTTTTTCATGTGTGCGTGGGCGTGGATGGACAAATTCGAAACTGTGAGGAAAAGCGAAAAATGGTCAAAGGAGTCTCGGGGCCGATTTTGATGTAAACTAAAACTGCAGGAGTCTTCCTTTGACCGCTTTTCGCTATTTCTCATAGTTTCGAATTTGCCCATCCACGCACACTTGAAAAATTTACCCTGTATATCGTTTTTTCTTCTATTTATGACAGCAGATTTATGATTATAAAAGTTAAAAAAATATATATATTTCAGTTCGCTGTGATTTTTTAAGATAATTCAAAAGTTTTCTTCACTTGTCAGGTAAAATTGTTTTGCTGTCTTTAAGCAACCAAGTCGCCATTTTTGTGCTAGAGCACTGAAAATGTTCCTTTAAAAGTCCAAAGACGTATATAACAATGGGTGAAACTGTTTGTCATATTGTGCAGTATGGGAAACAAACGTAAACATTTGTAGAATGGAATACAGAATTGTAAGCAAACACTGTCTCAGTGGGTGCTGCAGCTTGTTGTTCTATTACTCTCGTTACGTTGCATTACGACGTTTCCCTTTGTGTAAAACAAAGATGTATATTTTGACAAGTTACTTATTAGATTGTTAGTTCTTTATGGCATTCCACAAATTCGGGCACGTGTACCCCTGGGAGTATGCCAGTTACTTTTAAGGAGTAGGTTTGAAATTGTCCAAAATTGCATGTAGAGTCGATTCAATTAGCGATACAAAATAAGCCACGCATCTTATTATTAATAGATTGGGTATCTTTGAGGCTATTTATTTAGTAATTAAATTACTTATTCATTTCTATACGCCATTGTCCTGATATTCTAAATAGGGGTACGTGGAGCAATTAGTTAAATGAATCCTTAGAAGCTTAGTAGCATTGCGCAGCAGAATGATAACAACAGGTTTGAAATACAGATTTAAAAAAAAAATTGACTTTAATTGGCTTGATTGAAATTGATGGATTTTGGGCCAGAGACGAGATTTAACCCTGTAGGTATATCACGTGTGCTATTATAATACTATGCTATATAGGTAGGTACTATCTTACTAACGTCGCTCTTTGTCTAGGATAATGAAAAGAGGTTGTCTGTGATTTTGAACTTTTGTCATCGCGAACACTAAACATTTTACTGTACCAGCCACTCACGATTTTTTTGACTGTCTCTCGTCAGGCAGTCACGTTGTGATCATGAATCGTGATCCACCTTGATCAATGATAATAATATTAAATCTTCACATAGGTGCTCATGCCCCTGCACTATAAGATGGGGTTCATCAATTAATACATTACAAGCATCTCGCCATAATTTATCTGTTACATAAATGTATGCCCCTGAGTAGGGTCACTACCTATTAGACTACGGAGTACAGGTGTCTTCAAATGTATACCTGGGTCAAAATATCGGTAGACGTAAAGTGTCGTATTTGTACTAATCGTGAGTACTTACCTTTTAAAATTAAAATGTGTTGCAAGAGCGGGAATCGACATTTTGTATTCGAAAACGTGTTTATTGAACTTTGCTTCGGTTTTCATACAGATCGCTATTTGCCTAAGTAATAAGTAATAACAATGGAACATTCCATCGTTAAAATATTTTTTTTAAATCGATCCAATACTTACTTAAAAAAAACTTTCATCTTTATTATAGTAGTATAGATAATTAATTCATGTTACTTTAACAACACTCTGTAGATGCAGATGACAATAGACATAGTATGATAACTACACCATAGAGCAGATGTAAGTCGATACACTATGTGGAGTCAACTTTGTTTTGCGGGTATTGTGTGCGCGGACATTTTTCGGACAATAGTCTCTCGACTTAATAGGACCATTGATTGTGTTGATGTGTAATATGTGTATGAATGGTACTGGTTCCTACTGTGTCGGCGCGGCGTCGCAGCTCGTCGCTGTTCACACCAAGGACATGTTATTAGCGATGATATTTCAGACTGATAGCAATCTGTTATTGTGAAGCGTAGTTGTGCCTTAATTGTTGTATTATTTTTATTTATTATTATGCTTGTAGTAAATGCAATGAATCGAAACATCGTTATGTCAAGGTTCACTAATAAAAACTATTTAGTGGAGGTCAGGTTTTCTATTAGGTATTATAAATGTATAGCAAAAAAATTGTCTACTTACGATAATTAATTACACGGACGGGAGAGTATGAAATTTGGCTCCGTTAAAGTTTACATGGAGAAGGAGTGCAGAAAGCTGATATTTTTTATATAAATTAATAAAAAAAACATTACAAATCCTACCATGCATTTGACACATAGACGCATACCTATTATTCACAGTGTTCACAAATATTAATTTGAAGTAACCCTTTGAAAGTTATGGTCGAATTTAGACCGTAGAGCGGTCTCTAGTATTATTAAATTCATGGTTTTATTTTAACTTCTAATTAGCTACGCAAGTTTGCCGGCGTTTTCCGGGATAATAGTATGTTATAGCCCTTTATGTTATTCCATGGTCTACCTGCGTGCAAAACTTCATGAAAATCCGTTGAGTAGAACAAACATTCATACATCGTTACAAACTTTCACATTATTAGTAGGATGTTCAACGATGAGTTCTACCTTCACTACATTTTTATATAATAGGTGTAATAATTCAACAACTCCTTTATTTCAACAATTCACTATCGAAGTTGTACTGACAATAATGGATTATCTAATGGCACCGTGACTAAAGAAATAGTGTAGAACTAGAAGTACGAAGGCTAAGGATAAGTTGTTTCCCGATGAAATTACTAGGTTATCGATAAAATGTAGAAGACTTCGAACAACTTTCCATCTTATGTACTGGAGCCGCGTAGTGTATAAATTATAGGTCTCTTTAATTACTAAGGATAGATAAGTGTTATGCTAAATGATTAAACGCATGTAAATTATGCACTGAAAGAAACCTAACAAACGAAATCTCCCATCTATTACAATCCATAAAACACAATATGATGTACCTGTATATATAAATAAATAATTGTTTGAACTTTAAAACATGAGTTTAATGAATCTCTTAAATTTTGTAGACAAACGAAAGATTGACGATTGATTCGAGGATTCTGTTCTTGTAGTTACTATAACATGTACTTGGAGTTACCTAGTATTAATTGAATAATTTTATTTTCAGCCAAAAAACAGAATGGTTCAGCAGTTCGAACGAACAGCCTGGGCTCCGGCGCGCGCACGCCGCCCGCGGAGAGGACCAAGTCCAAGTTCTCAGCGTTCGGCAGACTCTTCAAACCGTGGAAATGGAAACGGAAAAAAAAGTCGGAGAAATTCGAAGCAGCTTCTAGAAGTAAGGTTTTTGCTTGATTAGCTGAAATGATTGATTCAATCTGATACCCTATGAAGCTTGTGAGGGAGAAATTATAATCTCTCCCTCACATGAATGGGTTTTAATTATAGACGCTTGGATATTACCCGACAAAACCATTAATGATGACGAGACGTAAGACGGACGTAAAATCTACATACGTAAAATTGTAAGGACGAGAGTAAAATCTAATTGATTAGACAAGATTCGTAGTGACTTTATAGAGTGCCAAAAAGAATAACATTGCAAATTTTTTATCACAATAAGGTAACGTGCCATTACTGTGGGACGTATCATTGTAGACTGACTCATCATAGCATATAACAGCATAGCATATTCCGAAGGATTGATTGATTTATAACCGATTTTATCGGGATTTGTTTTGTAGTATTTAATTCAATAATTAAAGTTACTTATCGACTTAAATATATGCAGTTAATCTAGACACGCGGCAGCGTGTCAAGCCAAGTTCAAGCAAAGGAACTGGCTAGCCAGCGCCGAGTGTAATATTACACGAACCACTTGGTGCCACTTTTGACCCTTTTATAACTCAAAACCTCTTTAACGTAAACACATAAAACTACGTGTGTTTAATTATATCCATAAGGACATGTAGAATACCAAATTTCATGAAGCTAGCTCAAACGGTTACAAAGATATGAAGGTCAAAAAGTCGTAAATTTTAGCACTGACTGACTGACATATAGTACCTAAATCTAACCTACTTCCAGATAACCTAGAAGGATGAAATTTGGAATCCAGCTCGGTAATTGTGTGTAAGCGTAGGAAAAAATCAAAAAATTAAAAAAAGTCGAAAAATAAGTGGTGTCCCCATACAAAATTAGTATGGGACCAAAGCAGAGCCATCTAGCGGCAGTGAAAAGAAAAGCTTCGGTCCTATACAAATCTTAGCCAACTCGCATTTACATTGTGAGCCCGTTATGTCACGTGAAACTCGCACTAAGGCCTCTGTGCACGCGGGGCTCAATATGACATACTTCAGCGCATGGAGTATTGAAGTAGAACGAGGGCCATCTAATATGAAGGGAAAGTTGAAAAAGTTTCCAGCTGTTTACAAACAATAGTGGTTCCAATAATGGACATTTCTAAATGGCGCTAGTGTGTGACAAATAGATATATGAACATGGCTGTTGTAAACAGAGTGAAGTTTGCTGAGTTATGCCACCCTAATCAATGGCGCTAGTGTCCGCCAAATAGATATTGGATCACTGCTGTTGTAGACCGCACCGCAGCCCCACCCATAATTTTACGCGTTTCCACCCATGAAACGTCAATTTAGTCGTCAGTTTAATAGTCTCTAAGATTTGTGAACAGGGTATATTTTTCTTTACAAAAAGTAATGATATACCACCAAAAACATAAATGTAAAAAAGGAGAGCCAAGTTCAATACAAAAATTATGCTTGGCTGTGGGCTTCGCCGCAAAAAGAATGGAGATCTAAATGAGTGCCAAGTTCTATGCAAAATCTAAATATGTATTTATAGGAACAAAATAACATTATGAACAAGTATTAAACTCTATTTCTTTGCTTTATTGGATACCTATAACAATTGCTGTTATTTAAAAAAGTGAGATCTCAAAGTAGGTTAGATTTGACTTGGCCAGTTTTCATTACATCAGTCATAAAAGTCAGTCTGATAAAAACTGGCAAAGTCAAATCTAACCTACTTTAAGATCTCACTTTTTTAAATAACAGCAATTGTTATAGGTATCCAATAAAGCAAAGAAATACAGTTTAATACTTGTTCATAATGTTATTTTGTTCCTATAAATACATATTTAGATTTTGCATAGAACTTGGCACTCATTTAGATCTCCATTCTTTTTGCGGCGAAGCCCACAGCCAAGCATAATTTTTGTATTGAACTTGGCTCTCCTTTTTTACATTTATGTTTTTGGTGGTATATAAAGTTACTATAAAGTTAATGTTACTGTGATTTAAATCTATACCATTTACTCTGGACTTCTAGAGCAAGTAACTTTTATATGTACAGTCAGCAAAATAATTAGGTATGCAGGGCATGATACTATAACCTTCTGTAATTATTGATATTACAGATTGTTTGTGTTATTATCAATGGGAAATGATACCTGTTTATGTAAGGTATGATTTAACATTGAAAATAACGAAAACAATATGTAATATTAAACATTATTGAAGGTTTTATAATCATGTCTTCTATAACTTAATATTTATTATTATTGATTATGTGCCTTTTTAATTGCTGTTCCGATTACCGATACTGTTAGTGTTGCACAGACTATTAGAGCGTGGGCTGTGCGTGCAGAATCTGATGTCGTCATTAAAACTTTTTGACAGTTTGATAGATGACTATATTGTTGAATTATCGACTCTTGATAATCGCATTACGGATTGCCTCATAGTATTTATTTTGACATTTAAAAAATGAATAATATTATTGATTAAAACCACATACAATCGTTTTTATGGTAACAGCGAACAAGCAAAAAAGCAAATATCCGCCACATTCTTAATACCAGCGGCAACGACAAAGATTAACGATCCACAGTCCACTTGATGGTAAATCGCCACTGTCGTTCATGGACCATCATTCAAAGCGTCATCGAAGCTATGCCGACCAAGAAAGAAGAAAGGTAACGAAAGAAAGAACTGGCTCCCAAACCCCAGTTGGAACACGATGATGTTGATCAGTGAGGTTCACAATGCATTGACGGTTGGCTTAGACTCGAGCATCGAGTTAGTTTCCATAGTTCCTAACACCCGAAATCATATTTAAATACATCGGTTCTATCGTATTTAATAAATTTAATTTTGCAGCTTTAGAAAGGAAGATATCCGTCCGAGCTAATAGAGATGAATTAGTGCAAAAAGGAATTCTTTTACCGGAGAGTCCAGTGACGCCTGTACCCGAAGCAAGTAAGTAAAATTATGATATTATTTGCTATTATCACTATAATTATTATCAATGATATGGTTGACAAGTCGACCTAAGCCATATTTTCTGTTAGGACCTTTATCAAAATTGTCAAGTGGGCCACATAATTTATTAATTAGATGTTGATGGTAAGAAAACGTACTTTGATATTTAATTTAATAAAACCGGTGTGTGTCAGGCGGCAGCCCACGCGCAATGTAGGGTTCCGTAGTTGTAAGTTTATCGACTACTAGCTGACCCGTACCCACTTCGCTGATTGTCATACATTTTTACTTGTGATGATTTAAAAAATATTATTAATAACAATCAAATATAGCATGTCACTTATACTAGTAATAATAGATCAATGATGTCACTTTATATATTCTAGTATGTATACTCGTACTACTGGATACCGGGCGTGTTCCACGACACCACAGAAGATATAATAGTACATAACTAAAAACTTTTCTGATGAGAATGACAGATCAGTGTTTTTGTGTTGAAGTTGACGTTGATGCGCCATCTTTACATATTTTCTTCAAATTGTTGTATGGGAAAAGTGGAAAATCGACTTTATCAATGGACTGAAATGCTTTGTTTAGAAGTCTCAAACCATCTTCGGATTGTTGCCTTTCAAATGAAACTATTTTGGGGCATATCGGTTGGATGGTTTCAGAGTCTATAAAAGACATCCGTAGAAACCTTTTTTTGGCTTTTATATATATGTATAAATTACTCGTTATAACTACTTAAGCTAGCCTAGCTGAGATAGTGTTCCTTTAAATTCATAATTCATACTACTGCCGTGATTTTTTAGCATAAACACAAGAATCTTTTAGGAATCCCTAAGACAGCACGATTTAATTAAAATGACATAAATGCCAAGAAATTGCTCATAACGGTTGAATGAACAATGAAGATATTACCTCTTCAACAAAATTAACATTTCAACTGAATGGTATTAATTTCTTGGCACAAGTTCTCTACCTGTGGAGCATCGAATTTAAGCATTGTTATTCTCGTTTGAAATAAAAGAGGAAGGTGAGTGAGTCACTGAAGTTTTATATTGTCGACACCTACACACTGCACCTTTTGTGTCGTAGGAAGACATCCTCTTAAAGAAATTTCGTTTACTTCATCTCATTATAGGAGGTTGTTGATAAATACTGACAATAATCATATCAATAAACTCTGGTCCATGAATAGTTTTCCAATGTTAATAAGGGCACGAATGATTTCTTAATTTTTCTAGACTCTAATATCTAATCTAATACCTTTAAACGAGCAATTCTTGTATATATATTTATATATATATATATATATATATATATATATATATATATATATAATTGGAATCTCGGAAACGGCGTCAACGATTTTCATGAAATTTAGTATATAAGGGGTTTCGGGGCGATAAATCGATCTAGCTAGGATTCATTTTTAGAAAATGTCGTTTTATCGGTGTTTTCAGGCAATGAAAAACGGCTACAATAGACTCTTCCTGACATCTATTGGCGAGTAGCTACACTAAAGCTAAAGCAGATGGCGTTGCTAAGCAATACTAAACCGAGCTAAGCTCGGTCATCCGGATATTGTACATAATACAGTGAAAATATAGAATTAGTCATACCCATAATCTTATTGTTCTCAACGGTAAATACTGACTTAGAAATGTTGTCTAATCTGTTGTAGTGTTTGTGTAGTATTATGACCGTTTGTGTACTACTGAGCTAGTGTTGATGTATCGCCCTAATGAATGTGATTAGGCGGTGTATTTCTCGAAGACATTACAGAACAACAATGCCTCGGCTTTATCTGTGTGTCGACAATGCATAATGTTTGTTGAAAGCTGTTATGTTTTGCCTCATTTTCGTTTATTTTATCAGTAACAATAACTCTGTGCTCATTAGTCATCCTTTTATGTTATTTACTTAAAGATGAAATTGAAATTTAGATTTATTAAGAGTCAATTTGTAACTTGTTGCAGTGCTTAACAAAATAAATGATTTCTTTATTTCTTTCAAATTTTAAATACATACTGTGTTCAGACGTATCCTTATATAAGAGTTGTAAAGTATATCTAATAATAATACATGTTAATAATACATATTTCTTAGGAAAGAAATACAATCATTCATGCTTTACATTATTCCTGATTTGAAATTTATGTGCACTCTAGATATATGATTGGTACCTAAAGTTAAATAAATTTAATTTAAGAGATGACATGAGCTGACCCTAATTGTAGAGACATGGTATTTCAGTACATTATTCCTGATTTGAAAGGACCCCGCACTAATTGTTTGAAAATTGTGTTTCAGCGGATTGGTCTGAATTTTTGGTATGTTGTAGCCCTAACCGTACTGATCAAAAGTCCCAATGGGCACGACCCCCCCAAATGCGTATTTTGTCCTCCAGGGGGCACTTTCCCCCAAAGTCTATTTATTCGATTTCTTCGGAATCATTCTGAATTTTTAGTATGTTGTAGTCCTAATCATGCCAAACAAGAGTCCCAATGGACACAACCCCCCCTAAATGCGTATTTTGTCCTCCAGGGGGCACTTTCCCCCCAAAGTGTATTTATTCGATTTCTGCGAAATCATTCTGAATTTTTAGTATATTGTGCCAAACAAGAGTCCCAATAGGCACGACCCCCCATATTGCGTGTGTTCTCCTTCGTGGGGCGCTAACCCCCCCCCCCATGTTCTATTTATTTGATTTTAGCGGAATAATTCTGAATTTTTGGTATGTTGTAGTTCTAACCGTGCCAATCAAGAGTTCCTATAGGAACGAACCGTATTCCGTAGGCGTATTTCCGCCATCTGGAGAAAGAAAAACCCCCCAAAGCTTTAATAACACTAAAAATCTTAAACAGCAAGATCTGGATTTTGAGTGTGAAGAAAAATGTTGAAGTTCACACGAAAAATAGGGCATTAAGGACTTTCAGGATTTCTGAATAAATATATGCAGTTAAGAGATCGTGCCCATTAGGGATTTACATTGCATTAGTAAGGGCTACAACATACTTAAGAATTCGGAACGATTCCACTGATATCACATGAATGAACTTGGTAGGGGGAGGTTGCCCCTTGCGAAAAAAACGCTCAGAAAGTTATTGAAAAAATGTAGGTTTTAAATGAATTAGCTTTGGGGGGTTTTTCTTTCTCCAGGTGTTGGAAATACGCCTACGGAATACGGTTCGTTCCTATAGGGACTCTTGATTGCCACGGTTAGAACTACAACATACCAAAAATTCAGAATTATTCCGCTAAAATCAAATAAATAGAACATGGGGGGGGGGGTTAGCGCCCCCGGAAGAAGAACACACGCAATATGGGGGGTCGTGTCTATTGGGACTCTTGTTTGGCATGATTAGGACTACAATATACTAAAAATTCAGAATGATTCCGCAGAAATCGAATAAGTAGACTTTGGGGGGAAAATGCCCCCTGGAGGACAAAATACGCATTTGGGGGGGTTGTGCCCATTGGGACTCTTGTTTGGCATGATTAGGACTACAACATACTAAAAATTCAGAATGATTCCGAAGAAATCGAATAAATAGACTTTGGGGGAAAGTGCCCCCTGGAGGACAAAATACGCATTTGGGGGGGTCGTGCCCATTGGGACTTTTGATCAGTACGGTTAGGGCTACAACATACCAAAAATTCAGACCAATCCGCTGAAACACAATTTTCAAACAATTAGTGCGGGGTCCTTTATATGCACCCTAGATATATGATTGGTAAAGTTAATTCAATTCAATTTTCAATTTATTTATTTGCATTAAGTACCTGCTTTGAGGCACTTAGCCTGTAATAGGCATACAAATATTGTCTAGTACAAACATAATTAAATAAATTTAATTTAAGAGATGACATGAGCTGACCCTAATTGTAGAGACATGGTATTTCAGCCGAGATACCTGGAATTACTAGGAGGAATTTTATTTAAATAATTTTAAATAGACGTTGAATTGTTTAAATCTTAAACATGAGCCAAAGTAGCCACACACCATCAGACCACCAAAGTATGGATTTTATCTATTGGTCAATATATCTAGGAGTAATGTGGTTACAGCACACTATGAGCATCTGTTATTAACCACAAATAACCTCATTTTTTGAAACCAAGGGTACAATGGGGCCCATTCTTTTCTATATCTTTGCTGCTTTTGGTGCACCTTACTGAGAAAAGTAATCCTAAGTAAGTAATCCTAAGTATCCTGTCGAATAAGTGTCCTATTCAAGCTCACTGGCTTTTATTTCACATAGTATTTCCAACCTTACTCGAATATGATCGTACAGTTTTTTCTGTCGGATTGACTACTCATCTTCCTTCTAGAAATTTCCTTTTATATTTTTCGTCTTTAGCAGTGTCACAGATCTTAGAGAGTAGATCTGCCACTTGCATTCGCAGATATCTTTATTGTTACGGATGTCCCTTGGCGGCGAAAACTATTTACCATCAGGTGACCAGCATCGTATGTTCTCTTTTTAGAGTTTAGACAAACAAAAGTCACAGATCTATTGTCCGCCCGTTAGAACGAGGTCATGATACCGCTGCAAGCATAATGTACAAACGTACCACTTAAAATTTTAGTACATAGTAGAGTACTCTTTTGTGTACGAGTACAAAAACAATAACAATAAACATAGTAACTGGTAATATTGTAGATAGATGGAGATATTTTCTAGGCAGATTTTTTTATAAATGTGCATATATACATAACTAAGAAGTATGTATGTGTGTAGATGAAGAGTCATCACCGGAGGAGTCTCGCACCGACGGCATGCAGTCGGGTGGCGGGGGTGGCGGGGGTGGCGGAGGCGTCGGCGGGGGCGGGGTCGGCATGGACCGCGGGCTGAGCAGCATGCACGCCGCGCTGCAGGCGCAGCTCCAAGCGCAGCTGGCGCAGCAGCAAGCGGCGCTGGCAGCAGCCGTCGCCGCCGCCGCTGCGCACCACCACCATCAGAACAACAACGTCATCGGTATGTCCCTAAATATAGTTGATACGATAATAGCATTCACATGCAGCTTTCATATCAAAGATGCTACGAGAGAGATGGTAAACACATTATTGCTTCCTACAAATTAAGATTGCCAACAATTTTTTTATGAATATCGAATGGTAAGTAGCTATCGACGCCCATGAACATCAGGAATACCAAAGGCATCACTGATGCGTTGCCGGCCAAGAAACAGAGATGAAAAAGAAGAAAACTGGCTGTCTAGCCCCCAGCCAGAACACGACGAGTCGTTTGGCGGCTGACTCAAAAACTAAGTAACTAACTAAAAACTAAATTAACTTTCTGTAATTAGTGTTACAATAGCGTTGTGAATTACAATGTCTTTCAAAAATTTTAAGGATAGTATTAGCACAAAGAGAATAAACGTTAGTGGAGCATGTCGACGGAGCCCCGTAGAACGGAGTCCCAAATTGTTGCCCACGTAAACCTAAAATATAATCTGTAATCGTAGGCAATGAGGTATATAATACAAAGGGAGAAATAGTATGAAAGTAAAGTAACGTGTGAAAGACTTATGATAAAATATAATCTTTGGAGAGTAAGTAGTAGAGCAACGTAGCAAAGTGTTACAAGGCTCGATATACGGATACGCGACGCTAGTAAAATTGTGATGTCTGGCAGTGGGATTCTATGTAAACCCTCATATATCTTTACCAACCAAACAATTACTTTATCAGTAGGTGCGTTATCTAAATTGTAATGTGTGTAACTATTTGTACGAATGTACTCAACCAAATTCATAAAGATAACCATGATGTCATATCGTCTTTTAGGAATGTCAAAGGACTGATTTCATTCGAAAGTGTTTTTATAAAATACTCGGAAATCGCCCTTGCTTCGCTTCGGGAAAAATAGTTAAAATGTTGCGATGTCCTCCAACAGGCGACGTCCTAAGCCGAGGTCCGAACCCCACAGGGGGTGCCCTTAGGACGTCGCATGCCCCTACTTCTCGAGGTGTGGAGGATAACTCCCACCTCGCAAATATGTCTTCTCGGCTGAGCCTCTCCAAGCTTGCCCTCCTATCCGCGTGAAGTTTTAAAGGCCAGTAGGGCTAACAGCAACTATCCATTTGAAAAAAAAACTGCCTATGTCACCTGGGGATGTGTAGCTTCCCAAAAGTGAAAGAATTTTTCAAATCGGTTGGGTAATTTCAGAACCTATTTAATGCAAACAATATTAGTATATATATGTTCCACCGTGTTAATTTATTCCAAACGTAGTTATGGAGTTATATCTCAAAACTGTAACTCCATGGATGGATGGAGTTATAGTTTTGAAATCCTAACATAATTTTTCCAATAATAATGATAACAATTTATTTACTACACGTTTACCGCGAGTTGCGACAGTGGGAAAATGATAAGCGTTTCTAAAGGCACTATAGCATCTGGTATAGCCACAGTACTCGTATAATTATTATGCTCCCAACTAGGATGCACTGATAGGTAAAGTTGTCGAATCATGGTAGCTAAATCTATATCGATACGAGTCTCATATCTGTCCCACTTCTGGATTCCGGATACTCTCGTAATATGTCTCGTTACATAAAAAAGGGATAAAGTCCTACAGGTATAGTCCGGTATACCTAGAAGCCTTAAAAGTAATGAAAATTTATAATTTTATTTTTCCTCGCTTTCATAGGTCAAAATTATTAATTTTTTGCTTATTTATAAGAACCGATGACGATAGAATGATTTCGTATCCAGTGTTATTTCTGAGAATATCATCCTTAAGTGATTTAACAGTTAACAGTCATAGTATATAACTTATGTCACCACACATAGGGTACGCTAGGTCTTAGCGACCAGGACATTTGTTTCTGTAAAAGTGTATTACTTTTTTGACGACGAATGATTAGTCTGCTTAAAGTACTCGTATTTATATGATTGACCTAGACAGAAAAGCCATTATTCTGTGATTCGGAAGATGGCGCTACAGTCAAGACAAAAACTGTTTCTAAGTTATCCAAAATTATTCGTATTTAATAAACTGCCATACTAGCTAGTTTTGAATCAAAATTAAAGTTAAAGCAAGTCGTGTCTATTACGCACTTGTACCAATTTCTTGCATCTGAGTCCTACTTATCGCAACATGACTGTACCGTCCTCGTCAATGATTGTGATTTATCGGTAAATAAACAACAATGTGAAATCGAGATCGTTGTTTATTATGCATTTTGGGTCGACGATTCAATAGATTCAACTACAATATATTTTGGAAAAGTACATATTTGATATATATAAAATTGTGAAAAATTAATTATCGTTATGCGTCATAGAAGACATCTTGATGCATTTAGGCCCATTTTTGTGTTGAACATAAGTTAGCGCTTAGCCATAGTCCTACCTGATGTTATGTGAAGATGACGTAGTCAAGGGTTGTTAAGCGCACTAACCTAGTAAGAGCACTAAGAGCCTATTCATTCTTGCCTTGAAGACGCTAACATTATAATCAGACGGAAACACCTTCAGTTGTGTTTGGATATTCGTAAAAGTTGAAGTAGTGAGTGAGTAGTGAGTCGGATATATTGTTCTACGAGTATTTGTGTATTACTCTTAATCCGAACAGCACAATTTGAGGCTCACTCTGAAAACTAGCGGCCGTGGTTTTTCCGCGACCAATATGCTGAGTCGGAACCCTTTTCACCTATTATTTTATATCTAAGTGTTGTATTGTTTTTGACTATAATTTGTTGGTGTAGATAATTTAGGTGAAATAAACATTTCTTTCTTTCTTTCTTTTTAAAAAACTTTATGCTTGAAACATAAAGTTGGGTTTGGCTATGGTCGGCCATATTGATATTCCAAACACAATTTTTTGCCAAGTAAGGCAGCAAAAAAGAAAGAACCACGTATTCATAAGCGGAGAAAAGCACCGCGTGGCAGGAATTAGCGGCTTCCTGGCAGGACGAGCCCCGAGCGTTGACCCTCCGCCGATCGCCGCCTCGGCTTACTGCCGTCGGTGCCGCCATCAATCCACTCACGTCTTCATTCGTTACACTTGTCATAATATAGTTAATATAACATAATATATCATATCGAATCACAGTCGCTTATCGTAGTAGTTCACGAAGTAAAACGAGTTCGCGATACCTCCTAACGAATTCACGTCTTTGGATGAACTCTACGAACGATCGACTAATTCGATTGAAAAGTGTATCGAAACAAAACCGCCCTCGGCGCAGGGAATATTGCGGCGCGATGTATCGTTTGGAAACGAACGCTTCTGGTCTAGAGGCACAGGGGTGGTGTTTGAAGTCTAGATCGAGTGGTTGGGCGGGGGCTGCGGGGTGCAGGGCGAGGGCAGGGGCGCGGGGCGCGGGGGCGGTGCGCGGCGCCGCTCAGTGCCGGCCCGCCCGCGCCCGCGCCCGCCCGCTCGTCCGCCGCGCAGCGTGCCGCATGCCCGCTACCCTAACCTCACTTGAACGTCTACCCTTAATGCACTACCTGTAATATCCCTCATCGACGACCCCATCGATGCTTTCTCATCGGGCCCTCCGCTCGTCCCAAGCATGTGACGATATGACGTCACCGTTAATGGCTAATTAGAACGCCCGGCTTTAAGTTTATTGACTCTGGAATTATCTGCCCTAATAGCCACCGTTCGTTTATATCTGTTTGTTATATTCGTTTGTCAAGTGTCTGCGTGCATATAATTAAGCAATCAAAGTTCTGTCAATACAATTAAACATAAATATTTAAATCTTTGGTTTGACGGAGGCGCTCGTCCCGAAAAGGATTAAAAAATCCATCGGCAAATAAAGTTTACATGATTGCGGTAGTCATTTCATTTTGTTTTAAAATCGACGTGTGTTACTTTTAGTCGGTGGCGGGTCGCGAGGCGCGAACTTAGCAGGCTATATCGATCGACACCGGCCGCAGCACGCGACCGCGCTCGTTGCACCGACGATCAAGTACCACGGCGTTGGAAACGTTACGTTCTGTTGATTATCCAATTGGAATCATAAACCAATTTCTTGCAAAGCTTCTGATTATCTTCTGAGCATCTTTTATTAATATACATTCGGTGACGTTAATAACTTTAAGCCAGGGCATAAAATTTCTGCGCGCATATTATGAGCGAGCCGCTGCACCCGCGCACGTAACGACCATAGAGCGAGCGTCCGGTCTGGAAGTGTAGCGTTTGGTGTGAGAGTGCGGGTGTCTGAGTGCATGCGATGCGGGCTCGAGCGAGCTGAGTGGTCGCGTGCGGGTCGGGCGCGGCGGGAAACGCGGGCGCGGTGTCGCGAGCACCGCCGCGCGGCAGGCGCGTGCCGCCGCCGCCGCGGCCCCCGCGCCCCCCGCGCCCTCGGCCGCCGCCTGCGCCGAGGCTGTCTATGATGGGCTACATCATGGGATGCGCATGCTTAAGAGGTGTGTTGTCATCTGTTACCAATGTTACCTACATGCAAATACAGTATCATCACACCATCTACCTACATGACAAGTGGATAATTTTTCCAGCCAAAAATTATGTTTAGCTCTATAATGATAGAGCGGTGGCAGCACAGACATATATATGTATATGTCTGTGGGTGGCAGTATATCGTTTTTGTGTTGATTAATAAAGGCTCACAGGGTTCTCGGATCAGCCAATTATATGGCTTTGTAATTTTTCTTGGGTATAAACTATAATAAATCCTAATAGGTATGTGCAGGTAGCATATTAATTAAGTATATAGTTTTATTTTTATTTTTTCTGATAGCTGTACAAAATAACTTAGTCGGTTGCATAGCAAACGAGCGTTAAAGTTAGTTACGTGGCACGTAGTACGTAGACAGTAATGTGAGCATTGAGCGTACAAACAACTCACATTTTGAAAAATGTATCAAAATATTAAAAATAAACTAACCTACATTTGGACAGGAATAAGATACGTAAAGTGGAAATACCAACTATGTACCATAAAATATAATTAAATGATAAAAGCATACTAGCTGGCTGTTCAATTTAAAATAAACTAATCTAATTCTTGAAAATCGGTCGAACCGAGTTGTAAGATATAATAAATAACGCATAAAAATTGGAAGTGTACAGCTTCTCACAAAATTACTGCATCAGAAAGTCCAGACCAGAGCGAAGCATAGCTAGTTGTAGAGTTCGTTTGGTAGCCTGCTTCATGTCCTTAATGAAATAGTGCCGAGAGAGGTTGCGCAACTTGGATTTGATGCGGTACTTCTCCGAACTACGGATGGTATTCTCTGCGGATATGTGATGTGTATTGAACACTTGGACATGAGATACCTAATTGAAAACATTGTGTCTTGTAGGAACCTATTTGATCAATACTTAAACATGTTATCAGTAAAGTATGAAATGTAATAATAACAGAATTTATAAGTAATTAAAAATGCACGTATATAATATGCTACGTATAATTCAATATTATGCTATATTCTAATTTTAAAATTGATGAAGTTCCATACTTTCATTCCCTAATTTTACCCCTTAGGAGATGATTTCCAAAAACCCACGATACAGATAACGTTTAATCTTTACCTTGAGCTAATATACATTTTTTTACTTTTTCTAACTTCAAAACTGACGAAGTGTCCATACTAACTTACATCCCCTTGATTAACCCTTTAGAGGATGATTTTCCAAAAAAACGTAATACTTCCAAATTTTGTTTCTTATCTGAAGCTAATATATAAATTTTAAGGTTTTTAAGTTCAAAAATGACGAAGTTTCTTACTAAGTTACATCCCTTAAGTTAACCCTTTAAGGGATGATTTTGCAAGAAAACTGCAGTTGACGTTATGAAGTGTCAGTTTATTTTCTTCTTATAACTAGGTTACATACATAGTTCCAGCATTACATTGGCCATATAGATTTTGTTAATATATTTATAACACCTCCTCTTAACAAAATCAGAAAATAAACCTGCAATTAATTATACAGTTAACTCGAAATACCTAAAATTTTCAAAAAATAAAAATTCTACAACCATTGTTATCTCCTGAGCTAAACATCTGAGCTAAACATATGAAATATATTTTCCTGAGATATATCTTCCTCTTCTGAAGGTAGATTTTCATTAAAATGTATTTGGTTTCTGACCTCGTCCAGAACTTTATCTAAATCAGCATCAACTATTAAACATCTAGCCTTTTCAACAAATGACCTGTTTAACCGTTCGTATAGACCGTTCTGTTCAGGCGTTATGGGATTACTTCTATTACTAAATAAATGCTAAATAAAAATATTTTTCATTTGGGCTGGGCCATAAAGATTTTGTTACAACATTTTTGAATTTGAATAACAGTTTGTGCGAAACTGACTTCGAACCCCTATTTTTACCTTTTAGGGGATGAATTTCCAAAAATCCTTCTTAGATGACGTCTCCTGAGAATAAACTCCCTGCCAAATTTTAATGGGTTCGGTAGTTTCTGAGATTTTTTGTTTAATCAGCGGTGAGACAGGTGAGTCTCTTTTCGCTATTATATACAGGGTGAATATTTCTAGGTTGCGCCTGTGCGTCGGGGCAGAATTTGATGAAAACTAAAACTGCATCATTACATTCTTGAAAATTCAATACTTCTAGCCAGCTATCAAACCCGTTGATTTTGAAAAAAAAAACACCTCCTGTATTATTACACCATTCCATAGTGTCGCTATCAAGGATCGAATTCTGGGAAGCAATGACATATGAAAAAATTAATATTTTAGGCTATGAATCGAACCTATTGATTTTGAATAACAAAAACGCACCCATATTCCACCATTCGATAGTTTCGCTAACAAGGATCAGATTCTGAAAAGTAATGACATACGACAAACTGTTATTAGTTTCGAGAATTTGATCCTTGTTAGCAAAACTATCGAATGGTGTACCTAATAATACATAATGAGTTTTTTTTAAATCAACGGGTTCGATTACTGGTCAGGAATATTAATTTTTCAACAATGTAATGATGCAGTTTTAGTTTTCATCAATATCGGCCCCGAGACTTCTTTGATCATTTTTCGCTATTCCTCATAGTTTAGAATTTAGCCATCCACGCACACTTGAAAAATTCATCCTGTATATACTCATAGATTGTATGGTGCGAATATTCCCTCGATCAAGTCGGTACAGAAGTTTCAATATTACTACATACTAACTGATAAACCAGCTATTTTATGTATACGTACAGAACACGTATACGTACAGAAGTGTATGTTTAGTGTATTACGGACCTAATATACTTAATGAGTTAACCGTTTAAGAGTTTCTCTAAACAGATGTAATAAGCCGAGCGTTACTTAAACGTTTGCTCAGAGCGTGGCATGGCACAAAACGCACTTTCACATAAAAGTAATTGATCATATCAGACTTTCTGTTTCGCTATTGTTCTATTTGCGCCACTCTCACAAATCACAATACAAAGCCATCATTGAATAATACTTAAAGGTCGAGTCTACACACTTCCAAAAATGGATAAGTTCTCAACATCACGGTGATAGTGATTATAATTAGTATTGTGATTCCAACATCATATTTTATTGCTTCCTTGGTTAGTACATACAGGCAACCAGGTTACTATTTTGTTACCGGTATGTATAACATAAATAAATAAAGAATCGGCCAAGTGCGAATTGGACTCGCGCACCAAGGATTTTGTACGAACCCCTTTTTAAACGCTTTTATTTAGCTTCACTTCGGAGCATCAAAGCATCAAATCTTCAAAGCATCAAATCTTGTAACGTTAATTTGAATGACTTCCCTTTAATGAAAATTGATGAAATTTGGCAGACATGTGTATTTCCGATGACAATACACGAAAATCATATTTTAAACTAATTTTCATTGTTTATTTGTTGTTAAATTAAAAAAAACGATTTTCAGACTTTAGACGCATAATTCTCTATGTTCTATTTTACGTAGAGACTTGAAATTTTCACAACTTGTAGCTAATTTTATAAACTAAACATTGAAATAAAAGCGTTTAAAAAAAAAAATTTTTTAGGATTCAACTTATTTCTGATAATGTAATTACAAAATTAAGGTTTTTAGATTTTTCTCTTTACTTACACTGTATGTCATTGCTTCTTATCAAATTTAATGTTTTTAGGTCAACGGGAAGTATCCTATAGGTTTTTATTATTGGATATGAAATTCAATTTGCTACCTCTACGCGTTCTCAAGAAAAAAGGATCTTGACAAATAGACGATAAACGAAATGACCCGATAAGTTCTTTCTTTTGTAGTACGGAATCCCAAAAAAGAAATAGGGAGGCTGAAACACGTTTTATCGTAATGCAAGATAAACCATAAAATGTGCAAATTTTTATTGCCACAAAACACAATAATTATGTAATAATATTACTATCTATATAGGTATATAACTGCATGTATTATGTATTATTATTTGATGTAAGTGGTTGGAACTTGGGAATCCCTATTGTAAAACAATGATTTACTTTATGAATCATCAACCAAACAAAACTCCATACATTATAAGAGAACACCACTTAATAGTTAACTTTAATATTTTCCTGTACAAAAGTACCTATTTTTGTTTAATGTGTTACATCTAAATCCAATGTTGTATACCTACGCAGGTAACTAGATATGTATCTGAAATTTTTTAGCACATTGCCTGTGTTTTGTGCGTGATAAAGTGTATGTCAATTGTCATGTCTCATAAACGTAAGCAGAGAATACTACAGATAAATTGTCACGTTCCTTTCAGTCGCACACGAAAGAGACAAACGTATGCGTCGTCCTTGCTAAGGACATACTTAAATAGAGCAAGTAATATTTTTTTGTCACGGTACGTGCGGACGTTAGTTCTGTATTCTCAGGTGCAGACAATTCTCAAATCGATTTGGTAAACATATTAGAAACACCATTTAGTTAGTTTGCCACGGGCACGAACTAAAGGCATAAAGAGCTTTTCTGACATACGTATGTTTACAGTGAATCGTTGATATTGCTCATATCGAGGGTGGGTTAAATCATTTCCAATGAGGCGGTTTGTGTCAGCACTTCACGCTATTAAAAAAGTTTAAATATACCATCATCTATGAGCATTATTCCAACCGTGGGATAATGATCCCATCAGTTATCTGTAATATCCAGTCACTCGGTCTATGCTCCTAAATGACTAGATGTGATCTGGCGGCCGATCTCGTCTTTGAGACGGTCGATGTGAAAGCGTTGTAAGGAAGGCAATTTATGAATAATATTAATCTTGAGCCGGAGATGACGGCTGCGGTCTGCTCTACGTTTCCCTTGGGAAACGTTGATACCATTTTATATTAATCCGGGAGATAGTCGCGTTATCGACTTTTTAAGTTTCCCTCGAGGTTTGTAGAAAAGCTGCGCGTAATAAAATTCTTTACTATTTTATTCTTTAGTGCCACTTTCTATCCTGGTATTGTAAAATATTGTTCCTACATGGAATTCAAGATTATTGTATTTGGATATATCCCAAATACTTCATCCATCCTAGAGTCCAAGCCATGCTCCCCTGCTTGTGGTGCAATGCATGCATGAGCAGCGAAACAATCAAAACGATGGCGCCCATTTGGCCTCACAGGTATCAACTTAGCTGCCACTCTCCTTGTAATATAAACCATAAAATGTTTTTAATTTGTTTCGGTTTGAGAGTTCTAGAAACAGATACTAAGCAAGTTTCCTGCTTCTTACTTGCCTTATTACGCAATGTTCATGGACTTACCATAATATTTTTTTTTGTTATTGACACAACAAAATCTTTTCTTCTTTAATACCTAAGTATTTCTAATTAAGATCAGTTATTTCTATCGTTTCCCATGTATAACTTTATAAACGTATTAATTTTCATTATAATGAGATTTTCACATATTATTTATTAATTTAATATTACCTATAACCCTACGTTAAAACATGGACGCACCTTGCTGCACCCTCGGTATTAACAATTTAAAGGCATATTAAACGCATAACTTGGAAGTAGTTACATTATATACATAAGCGATCATAACATATTCATTGTACTCTGTTGGCGCAACGCGCAACCGTCACATGGGAGGAATAATAATGAAGTTAATCATCACCAATGCATTTGCTCTTTAATATCCACCACTGACGTCACTACGAGTGGCGGAGTGAATAAGGGCTTAATCACACTTGGCGCCGAATCACATAATTTAATATGTTTTATATTTAGCTCCATTCTTACAAAGTAAGGAAACAAACTATTAGAATTTTTAAATTTAATTAAATATCTAACTAATTCAAAATAACGATTTGTTTTTTTTGTGACGAATTAAGTTCTTAAACCATATTTGAATCACCATCGCAATGATTGTAGACGTAGAAGTGAAAACGTAAGCTGAAAACCTAAAGTTGTAAAGCTGAGAAAAAAATACAACTCTACGAACGATTGGATTAGCTGACATAGTACTATTTCAAATAGGATTTGCAGATGTTTGAACTAGATATCGATAGGCTGGAAGGCCACTGAGGTAACATAACACTACCATTACATTATAAGACATGTCCTGTTATAGTAAAATTGTAAAATCGTGTAAATGTGGGTGTGGTGAGTCCCTTCACCCTGACGTCATGGTGCATGACAGCGCGGCCAGTGGGAATAACTAACGCCGCACGTGGGATGATGACGCCCGTGCCAATGTTTACACTCGTAATATATTTACAAACGTATGATTATACTACCCACATGCACTCATAGGAAGGATGTTATAGAGCTCCAAAATTGTGGAATATCCGAAATAAAAATCTATCCGAAACGACGATATAATATATGTATATGAGCCGATTAGCTTGACCGTTCGCAAGACTATTGGCCTATTGCATGACATTATAATGCAAAATTTCTTACTACGAGTATAAGTTCATGGGCGTGTCTGTGTCTGTGCGACACATTAGTGTTGGTAAGAGTAACGTTTGTGGATTCAGTGGTGCTAAATTCAGTTATTTCAGTTACTTATTCAGTTAACTCAGTTATTTCCTAAAATAACATGTAAACTTTATATTTGATAGACAATCATATGACTCAATCATATGAATCATATGAATCAATGACAGTTAATAGATAGTAATAAATATGAAGCGACTTCTATATCTAACTTTTGCTAGTTTAATCAATGGTTCAATTTTAAACAACTTCAACTTCTTTTACTTTTACTAGATTACTACAATCGATATAAGTACTCACGATATTGAAACGATGGTGATTACTCGATGTTGTATGGATAGTGATCTTGGCTATCCATCCATCCATCGGTAATCTATGATTGTCTAGAAAAGCTGAGTAATATAGACAATGCAAATTTAATGATAAAGCACTTTTGTGTTTGAACATAATGTTAAGCAACATATTATTACTTATTGGTACATCATCCCATTACACATATATAGATTGTATAATACGTATAGTAAGTCATTTGCTTTTCTAAATTATTTAATTTTACTTTATGTTTTCCAAAGATCGTTTATTAGAATCATTATCATTTAATTTATTACATTCCTTACTATATCAAACTGAAAATGAAGGGAAAGGAGAATCAATAAAATTGTACGAGTATTACCTACCTATTTTATACTTGAAATTCAATGTAAGGTGCATCTTTTTCAACCACAAGACGAAGCGTGGTATCACTTTATTCATATATCATCTATTCATCTATTCATACATTCTGCTGATCGGCAGTCATTAAAGTTGCTAAAATTCAAATTCAACATACAGTCTATTTTGGTATGGTTTAAATGCTTCGTATTTACTTCAACTAGATGATATATGTACATTCACAACCTTAGGATTAGTTAGAGCATTTGATTTATTTTCTTAGCTATAACTAAAACTATAGAACAACAGTCTTAGCATTCCTCTTATTTATTGCAATCATTTCAATTACGTTATTACTGGTATTGTATCATGGAGAACATTGAAAATTGATACTATAATTTTTTTATACATACATGCAAACCATAGACAACGATGCAATTTTCCGCGCAATATACCTAATTGACACTTGTAATAAGTCCACGTGATATAATTAATTGTTATTTCTTTACCATTTAATCAGTCTGCAGCCTCTGCTGCCTCGCGTTTGCTCACTCATGTAGCACAGTACTTCATATAATAGATATCATTTACATTTACGCAGAATTAAGTTTATTTAATACAATATATATTATTTAGTGTCTTAGTAAGCATTTTAATCATGCTAATCAGCTATTTAAGGGCTCGTAAAAGAAGTAAAAGGGAATTTTGGTAACTTTTTAATTTTGTATGAAATATGGTTGGGGAGGCATATGTCTGTGGGAGGCATAATTAGAAGATGACTAGGAAATCGCCCTCGCTTCGGGAAAAATAGTAAAAAAAAATTATTATAAGCCTATGTCACCTGAAGATAGTGTAGCTTCCCAACAGTGAAAGAATTTTTCAAATCGGTTCGGTAGTTTCGGAGCCTATTCAATGCAAGCAAACAATCAAATCTTTCCTCTTTATAATATTAGTATAGATAAAACTCCAACTGTTTGATCTCATTCTGTTTTGACAGTATGACCAACTACACAAATTGTCACGCTCTACATAACGCCAGAGCCGTTTTGCTGATGCTCTTATGCGCTTTAAATTACTTTCTGAAACTCACTTGAAAATAATGATGATTGATTGTGAAAAGATGTTCGAAGCTTTCTTGGAGTTTTAACTTTGGATATGTATTAATTTAGGGTAAATATAATATTTCATTTGACGTTAGGCGAAGTGCAGTCCACGTCCATTGTACGATAACCTTAGATATTGTGAAGTACTAGAGTTCGCCGATACTCGTGCCGTCTATGCGACGAAAACGGACGGCAATAATTCAAACATTATCGAACCCCTACAATGCTTGCTTTGTTTGCATGTCATGTGTACTATTCGGAATTAATTAATGTTGACTATTCTCTATTTAAATTTGTATGAAAGTACTTTATAACAATACGTTTTGGACATAAGTGACGCCATACAAACATGTTGGCTTCAACCCATTAATGGCCCACTACTGAGCACGGGTATCTTCCCTTGAGGAGCCCTCCACCACGCTGCTCCAGTGCGGATTGGTGGAGGGGTTAGTTGCTAACCCGAGTGTCAGAAGTTTTTTTAAGCCGCCCGAGGGCCTCCGACATGGCTTAACGACTGTTATCATATGATAACAACCGGGATCGACAGCTTTACGTGTCCTTCGAAGCACGGAAACGCTCAAGAAATTACAACTAGCAGTCACACATCCAACTACCGACCGCGCCCGCTCTTTTTCGATCATTTAGGATCGACACAAGCTGCCGGACTATGAGCGCTTCAATACATACAAACATACATACATACAAGATACGCGCGAAAAACATAACCCTTCCTGGCAGTCGGGTAAACACATGTGTAAGAAAAAAATTATTAAAATCTTCAGACGTTATTAGACTAATCAAGATGAGCATGAGAAAGTGATTTCAAAGTAATATAATTTTATTTAGAATTTTTCTGACCGGCTTTCAATTTTCCTGAAGGAAGCGCATAATTATTGTCATTGTAATTGATCATTCAGAGTTCCTTTCAATACCATGTTTGAGCTTATTCATCCATTCCATATTAGTACTATTTAGGTTTTTATGGATAATGAGACGAAGTTATATCCTCATCCCTAAATAACATAGTAGTAGAGAAAAGACCAAACATCAGATCCACTTGGAATGTTAATTTTATTGTTAACGTGTATACTATCTACTTCCGTAATGGTAGGTAAATAAATACTAATGCGTACATACGTCTAACTTGAAATAGACTTTCCAATTTCGTATGTTGTTCTTCAAAACATATTATAATTTTTATATACATATTCTATTGCTACAACGCAGATCATATTTGATATATCGTAATCGTAAATATGTAACATTAATCATTTTCTTCTTGACAGGATGTGCGAGTGTTTCGTATGTATATGGTTGTCCTAGCGATACATCGGCCGCGCCATATTGGATAAAATGACACTAGATTTCTACTATATCCGGTACGAAAGACCTTTATCGGACTTTTACTTTTTGAGTTAAAAGTAAGCGCTGAGTACAATAAATAGACGAGTCTTGTCTTGTCCTTTATTGGGTTTGTTAAAAAAGTTTGTGAACTTTCCTGGTACAGTTATGTAGGCGTACTGTAGGCAGGCTTTTGAAGGCTTCGAAAACCCTGGTAATGAGTATTCTTCTTGTATTTATTCTAATACATTTTTCTCTTTTATCTTAGGTGCGGTAAAATTTATTTATTTTATTTAACTCTTTATTGCACACCAAAAATAGGACAAAAACAATGTAACGGAGGCTAGTATATAGAGTATGAAAAGGCGGCCTTATCGTTACACAGCGATCTCTTCCAGACAACCTTAAGATGCGGAATGCTGTATATACTTAGATAAGATGAGGTAATTTAAATGATCATATCGGGATTTTTATTATATGTATAAGATCTAGCTGTAACTTAATACGCGTTCATATATTTTGTGTTATTGTACTGGAATTAAAGAATAATATAGGCACACTGTATGCATATTTATAAAGGTCTTGCTAACCCTCAAAAGGCAATTTGATGTAGACAAGTAGATAAAACAATGTAAGAGACGTAGAGAGCAAATTTTATTAAAGTGCCCCTCGCTCTGAATAACCTACAAAGTTTCTCAAGGACATTACACTTTGTTACCTCCTGGGTTCACTGATCTATGTATTGTACTTTATACCGTGAGACAAGGTAAGCATCCTTGGATTAATTCAATAAGTTATGCATATCGACACGACTTTGTCTTTTGGTTTAGTCGACCTCATGCATCAGTGCCACCAGTATAATCGCAATAGTCTCTCAATTTGCTCCATACTCATGGTGGGCTCACTATGATTCATGCATTGTGTAACAATTCGTGGTTACATATCTCCCACAAAAAAGTGTCGGTCGTTGAACTTTAAAAACCATAGTGGCTCTAGTTTTCTTGTTTCACGGAGCTCGAGCGTGAGATGAATGGCGTTAAATTAAAAATTCAAAACAAAGCGAAGCGGCGTGTGGGCGGTTGGACGGCAAAAGCGCGGAGGGCGGGCGGCGATCGAAGAGCGCGCGCGGAGCCGAGCTCGGGGCGGGCGGGAGCGGGCGGGGGCGGTGCGGGGGTGGTGCGGGGCGCGGGGTAACGATCCGCACCGGCCGCAGTCTTCCAGCCGCGAGCGCGCCGCGAGCATGAGCGACGTCGGGACGCTCGCAGCCATGGACGCCTTCGCCGGCGGTGCGAGGCGCCGGCCCGCGCGCCTGCCGCCGCCGCCGCCCTTCGTGCCGCCGCCGCCGCCGCAGCGCCACGACCACTACTACGTGCGCCGCAAGTCCCCCGTGCCCAGGCACTCCTCCAACCTGACGCTCTTCACGCGCACCGCCGGTACCCTCGTCAACCCGTCACCCCATCACCCCGTCATCCACCGCTACCATCCTGCGCTCACCTCGCAGTTCGCACCACCCGTAGCCCGCAGCCGGCGATGTGTTCACCGCACCCGTGACCCACATCTTCAATGTCAATGTCTCGATCTCATCACCGCACGCACGAATCTATGGTTTCTTTGTTTCTTTAATTTAGGATTTTGTTTGTTCTCATCAAATCTCAAATGACACAACTATCTTGAATGCGCAACTAATTAAACAATTCCAAATTCATGCACATTTTGCATTACTGTAGAGTGTAGATTGACTTGATTGTGATTCATATTTTTTACACATACACTGTATAAAACTTTAACACATCGAATTGTCCTCATTTGCGAGTTTACCGACAATACTTAACACTTCATTAAACTTCGATATAATTGTAATGAATAACAAATGACTGCATTTCCCGTTACATATTGGCGTACAATAAAGTGTGGAGTTGGTTATTGATAAGAGCAGTACGCCCTGCGCGGGTAGGCGCACCGCTCGCACCTCGTCTCAGGAGGTCAGTTCAAGGTTTGACCTTATAAGTGTCAACCTCAAGCGCCTCTGAATCATAATTTCGATTCTTATTTACGAATTTACGAAGTAAACTAATATTGCACCTTCAGTGGAAAAAAGGCATAAGATGAAAATTGCAATTTTACAGGAGAGCAAAAAAACTTAAAATATCAGTAAGTAGTCTAAAGGAATTTACATTACGATTTCTTGCACAAAACCGTCAAGATTAATGACAAAAATTAAAAAAAAATTGAGCGTATGCAGCTTTTGTCCCTCTTTCCAATCATATTAATAACTAAAATTCAACGTAAGATGACTTATGCTTTTTTTCCACTGAGGGTGCGATGTGTCGAACTCGTTTTCGTAAATAAATAAGTTACTACAAAGTTCAAACAAGATATAACAGATATAACAGATTTTATAACAGGAAACTTACTTTTACCAAAACACGTGGTGTTTACCTACTACTCGTATAATATGAATAGCTATGTTAATTTTAATGAAATTAATTAAGTACATGTTACAAAAGGATAATGTAAAATGAATGGTAGTGTGCCGTTAGCCAAGGTGTGGTGAGGACCGCCCACGGCGCCCACAATCGAATGCCGTACGTAGTCAGAGCCTTTCATGACTAACATAACTTATTACCATACATTCTTGGGCCGATATATTCGAGCTAAGCTAACCTCTACAGCGCTTGTAAAATTAATTATTCACTGTCGCTTTCAAACTCTGAGCGGCTACAGGGTTGTATTACATACATTTTTAAAGCAATTAACCCTTAGGTACCTTGCCAAAGCACTGGAGAAATTTCATATTGCGCTTTTAATTATTTATTAGCTACGAACTTCTAATTTACGTAGGTATTTTTTAGAAGTTTGACTTTTAGTTTTAATTGGCGTTTATAACACATTGTGTTGATAGAAGTTTCGTCAAATTTGAAAAAGACCTTAATTTGCTTTGAACTTGGAAATGAAAATAATATTCATAACGATCATTCTTACAAAAACTTTGAAGGTTTCAGACAATGTTTAACTAAAAGTAATAATGAGTTTTTTATTCTTTTTATAACAATGAGTAGGAATTATAATAAATAAATATATTTTCTTAAATTTTTTTGTAAAGGAAAATTGTTCCTCGATAGATCCCTCGGTAATAAAAACTTCTAACACATGTGGTATTTTATCAATATTATTGCGGATGGACAACGTTGTAGGTAATAAAACGGTAACAAAACGTTGTGTAATCTATAACTAGCTGTTGCCCGCAGCTTTGCATACGGAAATTCTGTTTTAACTTATTAAAACTTTTATCCTGTTTTCCCGGGAAACCTTTTAATTTTCCGGGATGAAAACTTGTCTAAAATATGACCCAAAAACACAATGTTCAAGCTAGTTGATATCAGAACAACTACATAAAACTCCTTGACTAGTTGACAAGCGTGATATGCAGTTTTTTTCATAGCTTATGAATGTTAGTTGCATTCCGGATATGTCAATTAATGGAATGTTTTCCATGATAGAATATGGTGGTATGTGTATGGTTAAATAAGTAGCTGATAAATGACGAAGGCGCCGCGGCTGGCCTCGCGCAACTATTTGCGTGCTTATGCCGTAGCGTCGTGTGCGCCGTACGCCATTTTAATGCCTCTCTTGAATGTCAGTCACCACATTCCAAACCTAATATAATCAGCGTCTCATTTATTAGCCTTGAGAGAAAACTAACAGTGCGTACATGTGTTATCAGGTGGCGTCCGTTTACACATGGATGGCGAATCTAATCTAAGTATTTAGTATAACTATAATTAATTAGTTGCGTAACATTTCGATTATCATCTGAACAATATAAATTCTAATTACTGATATGGCTGTTAAGTGTAAGTAGATAATAATGCTGCTGGAAAATTTATGTAAAACTTAGCTGGTTTTCGGCTAAAGCACAAAGAATGGTGCATATAGAAGAATACGAGGCAGCAGTTGTGAAGGATGGCGGTCGCGGCCGCGGCCCGCCCTTGACCCCTCCACAGTTTCCGCTGCTCCGCCGCAGCCGTGGTTATGATATCAACGCTCCATTAAATCTTTTGTCCACGATGCACATCATTTGTAACCATTCTTTTTCAAGATCGGATCTTTAAATAAAATTCTATTCTCCGACGTACACAATAAAATACACTTTCCGGCGAAGGAAAATATTTCTTTTATATTCTGTTTTACTGTCAGTTAATTAACCAGCCAATTGGTTTCATTTTAATATTCAATACTTATTTTACCTTTGAAGTCTATCGCTTTATGTCGCATGATGTCGAATTCCTCTCGCTGTTGCGTATTTTGGGGGCGCGGGATGACGGATGAAAATATTCCAGTTATTTCTGGCTCACGCAATTTGTACGGTAAATACTTTAAAAATAAATCCGTACTCGTACATAACTAGGTCGAATGGCGGTGTAGAAAAATTAGAGGGACGGATAATGATTTGTCACATGTGTAACATAAATAAGTAAATTTAACGTAACGTAAAGAGATTGAATAGGTAATAATTTAAGTGAAATAAATAGCTGACAAACATAACGGCAAATTATCTTCAATTGTGTTCACAGATTTGGATACTTTTTTTTCACGTCATGTTTGTGGCCTTTCATAGAGTTTTTTCTGTCTTTCAGCGCCACAGCTTGTCACTTGTCATTGTCCGCCCACACGCAGCTCATCATTGTCATGATTGTTTTAACAAAGCCACGTACCACAGACATTTTACTATGTATGTCTGTGCCACGGTTGTATTATGCGGTCCTTAGACGATCATGCGGCATGACGTGCATTTACGTGAATGTCTGAATGATCATGCTGCAAGATGGACCGTCATGCTTACTATCAATAATTTTAATTGTTTTAGGAGTTGATTTCGCCGATTGGACAGGATGAGTCCTAATATTAACCAATTATTGAAAAATATACTTTTATATCTTACTTTAAACTTCTTGGATCCTTTGAAGACCGTAAAAATATTCAGTCACGGGTTCATTCAACAGTCCCGTGCAAAAAGAAACATGAGTAGAGTAACTGGGCGTGTTTTTGTTTTCGCAGTGAAATATTCTGCATAGTGGTGTTTGTATTCGAATGGCGATGTATATTTTTAACGAGCTAGTGACCGACGTGGTCGTGTATATATTATATGTATGTATGTATTTGAGGACGTAATTTTACGCGCACGAGGTACCCGCGATCGGTGCCAGAGCGTGCGCGTGCGTCTCCAAATACGCGTACTCTTGACATTGTATATTGCTATTACGAGAGGAGTCCCATCCTTCAAATCATTGGCATGTTTCTCTCGTTACGTCAGCGTGCCTCAACGAGATTTGAAATGAGTTCGATGATGGATGGCCTGAACATTATTTTTGTATTTCCTTGTTATTTTCTCTTGAATACTAGAGCTGGAGCTACTGGACTAGAGTTTATACTGTTTTTTATACTTATTCTTAAATACTATATGTATTTAAGGATTATGTATTTATGCCCTACTCCCAAGGACATAAAAAAGAAAAGGTATCTAATTAGTTGTATGAAGTAGTACACTAAGTTCTCAAAATTACGTCCTCGGATAGAGGAAGGAAATTCATCCGTGCTATACACAAATTAATTGATGAGTACTAATGGCAATCATAATGCGGACAGGTTCAGGAAGTTATGACAGGTTACATAACGGTTACCGGATGATCTTCGGGTTTCAGGGTGCAGGGTGGGTTGTCCAAGGGCGACCGCATCGATCCGATCCGCTGCCCGCCCCCGGCTCGCTCCCACGCGTCTTTGTAGCCTGTTGAATAACCAGCCACAAAGTAGAAAGCACAGAACTATTCGACGCGGAATTGCACAAGAGTTCAAGGATAAAAACAGAATAATAAAGCCATTAATCAACAGCGACGAGACGTACACGAGCGAGCTGCATTAGTCATCATAATCAATTACAATACAAAATGTAAATATTAAATATCCAAGGTTAGCTTAAAATAAAAGATTAAGATCAAGTAGTAAGAGGATAGGGATTGAAGACAGGGTCTTAGGCGTAAAATCAGTGATGCGTAGTAAAGTAGGGTCAAACTCCGTTATCAAACCAATTATATTATAATAAACTAAGAAACATTGGACTATAGTAAACAACAACGACATTAATTTGATTGAAGTTGAATTTCTATATAAATATTTGTGCTCGGATCATGGGTGTTATTGTGATGTGTTAAATATGTCCTAAGAAACAAGAAATTATTGGATAAACTGTAATAATGTACTCGTAATACTTTACGACTTTACGATTATCTACTGATAATTTAACAAGTTAATGAAATACTTTATTTTATTATTTATTTTATTTTATTTTATTGGGAAAGCATACAGTGATACTTAACTACTTACAAACACATACTTATAAATCTAAACACCATTTACTTGCTTTCGCATATTGAAACTAAAACTCGAATGCTTGTTGCTTTATGGCAAGTCTCCGAAATTTTTTTATTTATCTATGCATTTTTTATGTTAACAAACATCGAATGAAACGTGCAAAAAAAGTTTGCATAACTTCTCAGTGTAATCAATATTTCCTGTGACTATTAATTCGAATGCGGGCGAAGCCCTGGCGATAGCTAGTGAGTAAGGCTATATGATTCCTAAATTGGCAACAATGACCTCTCATGTCGGCACCGAGTTAACCTTTTAAGATTTCTTGGAGTCGTTGAAGGTTGAACTGCACATGTAGGAACTCGCTAAAGGCTAGATCTCATGATTCTTGTATGTGACTCGAGTTTACCAGCGACCGTCTATATAAATTTATTCCCTCGTCCTTTGATAGGTAGGTCTTACATTATTCTCTTAGTCTAAATAAATTCATACGTAATAAATCTGAAGTAGTATGTAGTTCTGCACATTTTGCGCGAAACTCAGACCAATAAAGCAGGACAAACCAGTAGAGAAAAATAATAATAAAATATTAATTTAGACTCAAATTCAAATATATTATTGTTCAGATAGGTACATATTTTCCTATTTATCTTTAATTCATATAAAACTGTGTCCTCACATTTTTGATAGCTAGTCAATAGGTAGGTAATGTAATGATTTTATAGCAATTAATCGATTAATTATTGCAAACACATTTGATTTGCAAAATACCTGTAGTCTAACGGGTGCGCGTATTGCACCATGCAGATTTCTAATCGTTTGATAACTTTTATTGAGACACACTTAACTAGATCAATGAAATACCGGCTCGAGCAGCTCACATTCATTTGAATAGTTTACTCATTAAGCTACATATGAGGTATAAAATTATAGTGAAAGGATATAAATTATAATGAAGTGTTCTTACTGTTTCGAGTTTTATCTATTTTCTATTTATGTCAATAGACAATTAAAGAGTAGAAAGGTTGTTGTTTCATGATCACGCATAAACATTAGTAATGCCGTGGACGTCATCGGGAACTAACCTGACCTGGGCCCGTCGCTTTGTTAACTAGTTTTCTAACGCTGCTAGGCTACCCATTCGAAATCTTTTCACGGTTGAGTAGCGGTGGTAGAGTGGCGGGAGGTAGCTACTGAAATGCTATTATAGTATAATAAATAAACAATCCCGCTGTACATCAGCATCTTAATCAGGAAGCTACCTTGAGTTCGGGGAAGAGTGGAAGAATGGTGTCCTTAAGACTTACGATGCTGTCTAGAGATCTAGGATGAATGTCCTTTAGGTCCTTATTATGTCGACATATTCGATTCTTCCAAATGTGTTCAGTTTAGCAAAACCAAACCACAACGCTAGACGAGATGTCATTTCGGAGAAAACACGACGTGGTATGTTAGGCTGCGAGTCAGGACGAGTTAATAATAGGACTCCATGCGGCCAAGGCCGCGGAGCCGGCGCCGGCGATGAATGGGAGTCGCGTGCCACTGGGAGGCGGCCGACAGTACCGTCACTCGACTATCACCTATTAATAGCATAACGACGTCGCGTCAGATGCTCTCGCTCCTGCCGGTACTGATCACTACAACAACTCACTTGGGTGGATTGTGGTCGCTATTAATATTGATACCCTTAAGGAAAAAAGTTATTGTATAATTTGGACTGATGGACGGCCTCAGCAACCTTTAATGGTGATACAGGAAATACAGCGCAGAGCGACTTGCTCCTTTTCAGAATTATCAGACGGACACCGCGCCGGGCTGTAGCGAATGAGTTTCCTTCGCAGTCTCATCTCAAAATTAAAGCTTCTTTTTTAAACAAATGTAATACAAAAAATATGGTGTATAATTCACTATTTCTCATACAAATAAATAAATGTAAATATATGAATTCCTATACTTATAAGAGGTCATTGTATAATCGAAGTTAAATTAAAACTAACTGGTTGGTATTTTGTTACTTTCAGAACCAAAAAAAGACAAGTTGGAGAATGGCGGTGAACTGGTGAGGCCTGAACGACCCAACTCCTTGACGGCGGGGAAGCTGCCGCGGAGGATATGTTATCCGGGAGATGGTTAGTTGTATTTCATATTTCAACACTGTTGTATTACGAGTATATAGAATTCCCTGAGATGCTAGTAGCAACAACGTACTTAAATGAGACGTCACAAAATATCCACTACCTGAACACAACAATTTTTTTCACGTAAATGTCTGCTGCGGCATGGAATCCTCACTTCGCAGATAGTCATTGCAAGGATGGCGGAATAATCCATTATTAAAATTTTAATATTTACCTACATTATGTTCGGGGTAAATTATTCAGTACCGTATTGTGTTGGAAAGAACAGAATAACCGGAAAGAGATAATTATGTTAATTATATGGTATTATATAATTATAACCACCGGTTTGTTTGGGTAAATACAATAGTAATCACACACACAAAGAAAAAAGTAATAGAATATTTTAAGTTTTACGACTACCGAATAAAATAAAGTGTTTATTCTAATAAGGAATAGTTAATTTAAATTTTAAAGTTACATCAAGTATATGAACATTCCTTTTTAAGTAACATTAAAGAAAAACTTTTTTTATTCAATCAAGCATTTCACCTTTATCAATTTATCTGACACTGTTTCAGTACAGTACTGACTGTTGTTATAATAACTACGGTTTGAATTACATTAGGAATTGCTATGTAAGTTGCTTAAGACTACTAATTATTATTGAACAAAAATTAGTCATAACACTCATGACCATCGCCATAAAAATTTTGATTAATTAAATTATTTTACGACCTTTTTATTATGTCTCACAATATTACACTTTGTAAAGTTCCTCTATTCTTATTGAAGTTTTTATATTAACAGAAGGTTGGTCAAGTTCATTTTCGTACAAAATTTTGACAACAATTTAAAGCAATCCAAAAAGGGAATTTTTTTTTGAAACACTACGCGAAACAATAAAATCATTTTAATATGTTTCTTATTCATAATTTTGTGCTACGTACTTTTATGTTTGTCTTTCTGTGGTTGTCTATGTGTGCGTGGATGAGTGCTTGTGTTTGTATTTATCATTTTTCTTACCTTTCTTTACATTCTTACACCTAATTCTTCCACCGCTTTATTTTCCTATGCTTTTATTTCAAAAATATCATATTTAACATAAGACTATTCATTTTAATTAAAAAAACAGTGTTGGATGAGTTTCCAATACTTCCAAACTATTTTATAAACAAGGCAAAGAAACGCACAGACTACACAAAACACCTGTATCGCCGGTGACAATCAGAGTTGACAATATTGTCTATGGTAATTTCAGTAAGTGGTTACGGTGGCGTGGGTGGCATGGAGGGCGGCGACGGCAGCGCGGAGGAGCAGCTGATGCTGTCCGACCTGCCGGAGCCGCCCATCGCCGTGTCGGAGATCGGGCCCATCCCGCCGCCGCCCATGTTCAGCTCGCCCAGCCCCACCAGGCACCACCACCACCAACAACACCTCGCACATCACAACCTGTCGGACTGTAAGCACAAGTGATAAGCGTCGCAGCTTGCTCGAACTAGACACCGCAAGGATTTCGACTGTTTTATTTTGCTTTTCGAATATTTTTTTATTTCGTTTTTCGAGTACTTAGTTTTGGTACTTAAAATTAATACCATTTTTCCATCCAGCGCTTATACTAAATGGCCAACAAGGGCGTCCTTATACTAAATGGTGACCTGAATTAAAAGGGCTGACTAAGCCTAACTGTAATAAATAAAGATTTAAACGAAAACCGCTGTGTTAAACTAAACCAAGAAGAATTAGTCTAACGAGATCGATTCTTATTAGAGGCAGTAGAAAGGAACACTTATTTACCATCCTACTAAGAGTTAGTGTACTGTCCGTGTGGAAATAGATACTTGCGATGTCTAGTCGCTATCAATATGTGGTTTAGCGCTAATGCGAAACGATTGCTAATTGACAGCTTTGACATTAATACGCCTATATATTGCAAATGGTATTAAAGTGAAATTCACATTTATATGAAAAGTAACGAACGGTATTAAATTGATTCAAATTATGTGCAATTAATTTGAATTGTTTAATATACAGCGTAAAACTTGTCAATGGTTTATCGTTTCGGGCCTATTGTTTTCTTGTGTTTCAATACATATCACTTGCTTTATTCAGTACTTTTATGCTATTTACATACATAATCATTATATTTATTTTATGCTTGTGTTTTTAATTAAGACATCGTCTTAGTGTTCTAATTTCTACTCATTAGAAATTTTAACTCATGATTTAACCTAGTTATTTGGTTTAAAAAACTTAAAAAATAAATAAATATGGATTCATGCGGTATAATTGCAGACATACATACATATTTTTATATTATGAGCTAATGATGAAGCTAATGATGCATGGTGGTTTACACAATAATTTGTGTCCGGTGTAGTAAACTTATTTTTTTGTATTAATTATTACTTTTGCTAACTAATTGTTATCATGTAAACCATTATAGATTAATAAGATTTTTCTTGAAATTATCAGATGGAAACAGAATATTTAATAAGTTGAATAAGTTTATATCTTTTGGATCATACGCACAGGTTCAAAATGCATATTAAATAATGTCTAACAATCTAAATGTATAATTCTAAATTTTCAAAGTCGTCATTTGGGAAAGACGCCGGTTATTAAATAAGTAAAAAGTCTTTTGTTTACAATTTACATTGACATTTTGACAGTTATTGTTTGACTTTATGCGTTTTTGACCTATTACGTTGCTATTATTCCTATGTTGTAAATAGTACTTATACTATTTTAATTAATCAGATATATATACAGCACCTAATGAAGTAGCATCAGCTTCAGCTTGATAATATATATAATCACTCATAATATAATTTTCGCTGCATATTTATTGTTACTAGAGATCCGTTCTGCAGTCGAAATTGGACCGTAAATCATATTGTCAAAAGGTTACTTCACATTGACATCATCATTGACGTATTTGCTACACATATTTATGCAATTAAATTTTCAGCGCTTTTTCTCCATGTAAACTTTATCTTAGACTATTACGTGAGTTAACTATTCTTAAAAAGGGGTACAAAGATTTTCTCTTCGCGTATTAATATATAGATGTAGCGTAATTTATACTTATAATATTAACTGAGACGGTATACGAACGCAGTGGATGTTTGTATTTTAAGCTCAAAATCATCATCATAAAGTAACTATTATTGGCTTCTGACTCCTACTAGTCAATAAGGATGTGTTTGATTACCATTTGGCACGAACTGTGAGACGTGTTGGCAAAATTACTGTCAGGCACCTCAACACCGCTCTGTGTTCTGTTGAAAATTTTAAGGAATGTACCTAATTATGTACACAATTTATTGTACTAAAAGTGAAGATATTTTGCTGAAGCCATGTTACGACATATTATTATGTGATCAGCTTTCGCTTAATGGTTAAAGTATGTTGCTGCATCATACTTTACCATAGACATGTACCAACAGTTATCCATAGGTGGAAAAAAAATGGGCGCGCAACAGTTGATAGAATAATATACATGCTAACTATCAATTGAATAAAAATTATATTAAGTAAACGTTATACTAATTGTTATTAGGACAAATGAGTGAATGAAATATAACATAATATTTGAAATAATCATTAGATCACATGAAATTAAGTTAATTGTTTTTATAGCATATGAAAATTATATCATGTGAACGTTATTTCAAGTCATATTATACTTTATGTATGTATACTAATACACACCCGAAAAAATGTGGTTCCATTTTTATAAAATGTATACAACGCTGAACAGAATAAGATCGTCTCGAATTTGCTTATGTTATTAAGATTAATCATTCCTGTAACGCAATCTTCTCAACATTATTACGAGAGGATTTAAGCGTACATAGAAAAGAGAAAACCTTGAATGAGACGTGTTTGGCTTCAAGTCCGTAGTAACCGTAAGCGTACACCGAGGTAGTCGATAGATCTCGTAGCTGTGAGGTATCTTCGACATGTCCTTTCCTTACTTGGCACACTACTAGAAAGATGCTGTCATCGTTAATAACCTTTAATATGACCGTGGCTTAGTAAATAAAATAGAGCGTCGGTGTACTTACCACTATAAAGATAATATAAAGAATTCGACTCTGAAGTTTTGATTGTACTATGCTCATAGATTTGTTACATTGAAATGACATTACATTACAGCACTGCATACTTTTAGTGTAATATTGCATACACAAAGACACAACTGATTGTATGTAGTTTAATTAGATGGCATGCACATTAATTATGAGATTAGTATTCTAGAATAAATCTAAAAACATATTTGAAATAAGAGTAAGCCTAATTTTTGCGTAATATGTTCATACAATTATTTATAATTTGTACTAACATGTAGAATGTCGAAAAAGTGAAAAAAATATTTTAATTGTAACATTTCAACTGTAACCGATATTTCACTCTGATACCTATATGGGTCTTGGTAATCTCGAAACGGCGAAACGCCGCTGCGGTAAATTGTTGCAACTTAGTAATGAAATAATGCGTTTTTTTCGCCGCACAGTGCGCGCCTAAGCTAAGTCATGCTGTAGTGATCCATGCAGAAACGGTGGTATACCATATACGAAAATCGTACATTCATAATCGGAGTATCCGCTCATGTTTTTTTCTATCTTCTTTCTTTTACTCAAAAGTGATTATATGCTAACAACACAATCAAAATGCGAAATACCAAATTGTTAGGCATCGTCCTAATTGGCAGCGATCGTACGAGCAAACGATGCGATTTAGTCGCACGACGAAATTAAACACACACACTAAATAAGCGTGTCTTAATTAAAGCTCGCAAGTCATCGCACGAGCATAATAATCATTTTCATCGCACGACGATGAACGCATCGTTTGCTCGTACGATCGCTGCCAATTAGGACGACGCCTAAAGCTCTTTAGTTGTCAAAGACGTCTAAATTGCCAATTTGACATTTTGATTGGATGACTTAACGTTTATTTGACGTATAATTCAATTGACCGAATTTTATGATGACAGCGGAGGAGGAAGACGACGGCGAGGAGTCGGAGCCGGAGGCGGCGGCGGACACCTCCCGCGTGGAGGAGATCCCGCCCAAGGAGCCGCTGTTCAACGCCGTGCCGCTCAAGTCGGCGCTGAAGAAGCGGCCCGCGCCCGCCGCCTCGCCCGCCGCCACGCCGCTCGCCACGCCGCTCGCGCCGCGACAGGACCACCATCATACCAGCTTCAAGTTAGTATTGTGGACTTAGCTTTACCAAGTTTAGTTCGTAAAGGTGTGTGAAAGAGTTATTGCCGTTTTCCATGATAGTACAGGATCCGAATTACAGGCGTTTCTTCACCTATCTGCTTACCGGATAAAAAATATTTTTTATTTATTATCATAATGTAAAGATAGGTATCGCGAATGGGTTGCCTAAAAATATGTTCAAAGCTATCGTTAATCTATATACAGTTTGGAAAAAAATGTGGTTGGAGGAAAAGTACCCTGAATATTGATGATGGCAAATTGTACTGAAAGGATGCTGCTTAAGCCGGGAATCGATCATGAAAAATGTGAAAAAAATACCAACCTGTATTTTATGATACTATGATGAAAGGGTCATTCACAAGGATCAATTTCTTTTAAACAACATAGTATCTTAAATTAAAGGAAAACCAATCTGTTTATTCGGGCTGAGAATCGAGAACTGAACATCCTCTAGAAGTATTTCCCTTGTATAAAATGCCACCCTGTATGAAAATAATTTTTATCAAGTAAGCAGATGAGTGAAGAAACGCCTCTATTTCGGATCTTAGACTATAATCTGTTTATCCATAATCAGGTAGGTAAGTAATGTGACTTTTAGATACTTATTTAGTAAGTGAGTTAGGATTATGGACAGATAGAATATCGCAGTAGGTACTTAAATTAGGATATCATCGTAATAAGCTATTTAGGAGATGTACACTATTACAAAAACAATTCATGTCTCATGACATGTTTATTATTATGAAATAGTTGAATAATTTTTATCTTCGTTTTAGAGATTAAAATTTTTTCTCAAAGGCCTGACCCTTTAAAATGGCATGAAAGTCATATTAGGACTAATTGTAATTTTTTTAATCATTATTTTACTATCGAAAAATTACTTACCCAAATTTTAATTTTACCTTTAGTAATCCGAATTTAAAATTTTATTTAATTTTAAAATTAATGTCTCAACAACTTAACATGTCCCTGTCTGGAAAATACAGAAAATATTCATACAAACCTAAATTTTTTTCAAGACTACATACTTATTTCCCTAATAAATTAATACAATATGAATATTTTCCGCGTATCTGTTGTATGGATGTACTCTGAACTCTGGATTTCTTTTCTTAACTCTTTTCCTCCGTTGTATGAAAACATAGGAAAGTATATGGGTGTTTAGTCATTTAGTTGAGGTCCGTTCTTTATATGTATCCTCATCTAGTCGAAAACAATTATGTATATATGTACTTATGTTTTATTATACTTTAATACATTGTGTTAAAAGATTTACGTTCAGTTTTTATTTACTAAATGTTAATTGATAGATTTTTCACCAGCTCTATGCATATGGAATACAATTAGTCAATGAGCAATTTGTGTGTAAAAACATGAAAATGCAAATGCAAGAACTTTTAACGTAGAAATTATACCAAGAAGTTATTTAGCATAGGTTATTTAGCATAGTTATTTAGAATAAATGGAATAAATTTTCTTTGTTTGATAGTGAATTACACTGGTCAAATTTCAAACAATATTTTTAGTTCAACACCATTTAAAAAAAAACATCAGAACACATTTTGCTAGAAAGATGTCTAATTTAATTTACTTTAATGAGGGGTAAAATTGTCGTCAACCTCACACACCTAAATATCGCGTGATAGTACAAGTAAGTACAGCCGCGCGTGGCCGAACCTACGAAACATTAATGTATTTAACTTTACACAAAACAAACGTTGTTTGGGCGTGTTTGTGAAATTGTCCCCTTTATTTTCATCCCGCGCTGGCGAGCAGACGGCCGCCGCCCAAACCGAGGATTCGCATATGGTAAAACTCCCACAAGTTTGTCAATGTTGTGCAACCACCGACCTCCCGACGGTCCGCTTCGCCTCCGCCCATGCATCACGCTTCCCATCTCGTCTCCCGCTCTCTCCATGACCGTAGCGCCGACATCAACACACGCCGCCCACTAACACATACCACCACATACACGATATCACCGTCCACACCGTAACCACTAACCACACTCAAAACACATGCGAACCCACACATTGCCAATTCATAACACACGTTTTGATGTTCAAATCACTACACTTCTTCACCTATATTCACCTGCGTTTTCTATGTGTATGTCGTTTTGAATACTTTCCTATAAATTTGTGGTTGCATGTATGTGTTAACTTCGTTAATAATATTATTATCTATGTAAACTGTATATTCTGTGAAATTACTTAAGGTCGTAAGTCGACTCAAATCCTACTTCTAGACTGTTATCAGCTTAATAAACTTGTTTACAATAATAGTCTTTTCTTTTAAATAACCTAAATAAATGCCTTGTTAAATGTAATTGCAATTCGACGTGACAGTGGTCGCGCACGACCGCACTGACGTGTGGCCTGAATGTTATTTAATAAAACAAAAATACATTGAATGCTCTAAATAAATTCGTGCCAGTGCGGAAAGTACGATTTAACCTAAATTATAACAAAGTAAACAAATAAATAACAAATGTACAAAAGGTCCAAAGAATAAGACTTCATCGTCTACAGAACAAAAACTTTTGACCGTTATGTCACTTGGATTGCTTTTCTTTTGAAATGCCGTCTATTGAAACAACTATCGCGCGAATTCGCTCACGAACGGCGGTGATTTTTTATTTATTATTGTTTTACTGTCTACAAATTTATGTAGCTCAACTCAATGCTCCACTTCCACGGGTGTCTAAATGATTACAATACATGAGATAAATGTATTAATTCCTATACTGTAATGAGATATGTTTTTATGGGGATTGCGGAATTATATCAGCTTGTATGCCGCACATACGCTGCTTTTTGGACCGTACTTATGGGAGTCGATTCGCGTGGTACGATGAATTTCACTAATTAACAATTCTAAATTAATTTAATATTCGTTCACGATATTGAAGCGATCATTGTCCTTTAGGCTACTATACCTTGTAATAATTGTAATCTCAGGTTTTTTAGGAACCGCATTGTAACAGCAGGCCGAATTATTGTCGTCGGTCTTACTAGAAAATCATACAAAAACCTGTTACAGTTCCGACTGCGTAATTATTTCCTCTTATTTCTTCAGCATTTTCTTAACTTTCTGTACCTTGAGTTGCATACTTGTGTTTAGCAATTCGGATTCTGACAGTAGATACACCGCTGCAAGTGGCAAATATTTTAGGCTATACTGTTAGATGATGTCGTTTTCTGTTTGTGTTTCTATTTGCTTGTATATTTGCATTCATAAGCCTACAGACATTCCTTGGGTTAGCCCTGAAGGGTTAAATTCATATAAAACATTAGGCTTGGCACGGTAGCTCGACGGTAGGTCATAACTTTACGACAGTTTGATGTTTGTGTAGACTCGTTCTTGTCGCGATTATGCTACGCCATTAAAGGGTGTTACTAATACTAGACCGTTGTGTGAACGCAGTAGTAGCCGGCCGGTACGCGTGGGGAACGCGCTGGAGAACAAGGAGAACGCGCGTCCGTGGGAGGAGCACCGCGACGAGTACGCGAGCGAGTCGGAGCGCGTGGCGGCCAAGCTGGCGCGCAAGGAGAGCCTCAATATCAAGCTGGCACTGCGCCCCGACCGACAGGAGCTTATCAACAGGTATGTAACATGTAAGATGCAAACAAAAGAGTGCTGACTTCTTCGCTCTGAATGCTTGAATTCCAAAATACACATAATATTATAGTATACGTATATGTATATACAGATATTATAGTTACTTATCTGGTACTTCAATGCCGCATATTAGTAACGCTAGATGCGTTAGGGTGCTTTTCCACCAGAGATGTGCTATGCAGCTATGCTGCGAAGATGTGAAATCCAATAAATATGATTGGTGGATATCAAACGCATCCATAGCAACGTAACATAATACATATCTGGTGGAAAAGCACCCTTAGATTTGAATCAGAGATATTGTGAACAAAAATTTAATATCCAATCAAAAACTTAAATGTGGATCTTCTAAAGATTTTGGATATCAAGAGAGAGTCAACTGTTTCTCCGAATCCAGTAACTCATATTATTATGTTTGTAGTTTACAGTGTAATTTAAAACGAAATACTGGCAGCTGGAGGAATAGGAATGAACTTGTAAATAGTTATGAATATCTAAAGCAACACCATTGATATTGATTGGTAACATGTTTAGTTATTACTAGACCGTGTTATATAACTGGCCGGCTGTCCGCGGTGTGTCAGTGCGACGCCGCGATGCACGCCTGGGAGTGTTATTTTCGTTTGCATACTCACGCATTGTCAATTTTTTATTTCTTCCTGTTTCTCGGAGCTCGCTCTTGGCACTGCTGGCATTGTCATCTAATTGCAATTAGACCTAATGACATTGTGGCACACCAGGTGTTACAGTATATAATTAAAATAATCGTGTAAAACGTAAACAAGCGCGGCCGACGTCCGGGCGCGGAGACCCGTTCCGCTAAAAATGTGATAGAATGACGACCTTTGTTAATTAATTAAACGTTATCGGGAGTTGGGATTAAGCCAAAGCTTTACGTTAATCCGACATGTTTTCGGAGACGCATGTGCTTTGGCAAATTTTGTTTCGCCGGTCGTTCGCTAACGTCCGCGCGCAAGTGACACGGATTTTTTTCGCCGTTAGCGTACTGAGCCGGATCAGAGAGAAAGTTACGTCAGTGTGATTCAAATATCGCTTTTGTGTGTTGATATAGTAGATTGGGTGTACTACGATGTAGTAAAATTGTTAATAGTGTTGATGTGTGTCACGCAGGAACATTCTGGTGGTTCAGAGTGAGCACGAGCGGCAGGAGTCGTGGGAGGCGATCGGCGCGCGGCTGATCCGGCGCCTGTCCATGCGACCCACAGCCGAGGAGCTGGTGGAGAGGAATATACTCAAAAGTAAGATAATTTAACACTATAACATCTACTAGAAACCTTTGTTAGAACATTTATTATAATTACTAGTGATCCGGCCTTCGCCTGGGTATTTTTAATCCCGATAGTTATTGTTCCCGCGGGTACAACGGTCCGATGTAGTAGTCGTCGTGATTAATTGTATCGATTATTCGACCTAACAATGTCGTCAGGTCTGTTGTGTTACGGAATAAGACCTGTCACGATGTTTCTGTTATACATAACAACATATAGACAAGTTTCGCCGTTTTAGAAACAAAATTCATAGCTCGTAAATAGACTGAGTTACCAACTCCCGGCGGGGTTTGTAGGTGGATCAACTTTTAATATGAATTCATCGTCACTTCGGACGACGGTATAAATATATCAACACATTGGTTGACCACGCTTCATCGTACACGTCACGTCTGTGTATTTACATTACTATATATGTTTCTATGGTGTCACAGGTCAGTCTCCGGCCGAGGAAAAGAAGCAAAAGGAAGAGAAGAAGCGATACTTGCTCCGCAAGCTAAGCTTCCGGCCCACTGTAGACGAATTAAAGGAGAAAAAAATCATTCGATTCAGCGACTACATCGAAGTTACGCAGGTATCGTTTACGTCTCATTTGATTTTGTTACCTATAAAGAGTGAATTTTGGGTTTTTAAGTTTGCAGTATGTCATGACTTGCCAAAATCCGATCCTTATTGACGAAATTATCGAATGATGTTATATAACTATAAAGGTGTGTTTTTTTTTCAAAATCAACGAGCTCGATTCCTGGTTAGGAATATTGATTTTTTAAAGATTCAATGATGTATTTTAGTTTTTTAAAAATTGGGTCTGAGAGTCCTTTGAGCACTTTTCGTTATTCCTCATAGTTTCGGATTTAGCCATCCATGCCCACTTGAAAAATTCACCCTGTATGTAAATTCGCCAAAAGCAAAAACTTAATTAAAACCTGAACGATGTTTGTTCAATTATTAATTAATGTTTCTGTGTCTTCTAAATATACATTTACACTACAGCATGACATACTGGCAGTCAATTGCGTTGCGAATAATTTTATATGAGCTGCATTAATATTAGTTGGTTAGTTGTTTGGCTGATGCTACGGCTACATCTGCGTTAACGTTAGTGTTAACACCCAAATGCGCTATATTTGAAGTGATAAAATTACCTACCATGTTAGAAGCTTAGCAAATTAAGGGAGTTCTGTACCTACATCCTAAGGCATTAGTCAACGCGATTAGAATGACATTACGCACTATGGACAACAGTTAACACGCTAAAAGGGTGTGGCCGTTTTAATACCATTACACTCAGAGCGGTATAATTTGATGTTCAGTCAGCAAAAGTTAGATATACAGGGCTTGATACAAAAACGTTCTGTAATGTTAAATATTACTGAATGTATATCTAACTCTGTACATATACATATATAACTCTTTTTCTGACTATATTGGTTGGTATGACAGGCGCATGACTACGACCGGCGCGCGGACAAGCCGTGGACGCGCCTGACGCCGCGCGACAAGGCCGCCATCCGCCGCGAACTTAACGAGTTCAAGAGTTCGGAAATGGCGGTGCACGAGGAGAGCAAACACCTCACTAGGTACTATTTATTTATTTATTTATACTTTATTGACCACAATATTAAATTACGGTACAATTGGCGAGCTTAATGCTTAATGCATTCTCTACAGTCTACCAGCTAACCAAGTACAACCAGGTCAGACAGAGACACACGACTACTACTACTTCACTTGTCACTGTTATCTCATTCAACTGATATATTTATTTATACATCGCACCCTCAGTGGAAAAAAAGCATAAGTCGTTTTACATTGAACTTTAGTGATTAATATGATTGAAAAGAGGGGCATAAGCTGCATATGCTCAATTTTTTTCAAATTTTTATCAATAATCTTGACGGTTTTGTGCAAGAAATCGTAATGTAAATTCCTATGACTGCTTACTGATATTTGAACAGTTTTTTTGCTCTCCTATAAAATTGTAATTTTCATGTTATGCCTTTTTTCCACTGAAGGTGCGACATGTATTGTTCCTTTAGTAGCGTCTCATTTAGTTTTTAACAATCTTACAATCTTGTTTCTGGTTCTGCCGGCCTATTATGAACTCTTAATTCCAGCCATGTTCCAGTGTAAACGTTACATTCGTATTAGCAAAGCGGTCACGTGACACTTTTTAGCCAATCATACGTCGTTCAAAGCCTGATAAATGAATTGCCTGGAACATGAACGGTTTTATAAAAGTTCATAATAGGCCGACATAATAGGTCAATTTAGTTATGGACTTCTTACGACTTATTACAAAAAAATTAACCTTAATTTGAAATAAATATCATATTACAGTTGACTCATATTTATTAACAATATACTTTACAAAAATGAATATAAAGCTTTACTTACCGTAAATAATTTCGTTACCGAAATTTAAAGGTAACGGTATTATTATACCGTTAGTCGTTACCCCGTGACTTATTTAATCTATAGACTTGTGAACAATGTAATCTTAATAGAATTATGTATCTGTACCTCAATTTTGTTTATGGTTTTGTTTACATTTGACATTTAACAGACTATAGAGCCTTATTTCCGTCCGAATACTTCTGTCCAAAAAATAATCTAAGTTACTCTCAAGCCGTGCCTAAAGAAGTTATACACATAACTTTAATAATTGTAAACGAATTTGAATCATTTTTGAACTGCGTGAATGTGTATTGTAATTTGTGGTTCACCTGCAGGTTCCACCGGCCATGACGGCCGAGCCGCAGCCCCGGGGCGGAGAGCGCAGCGCGGGCGCGCGGCTAGCACGCACCTGTGATCGTTACATATTTATATTGACTGGCCCCGGCCGCCGGGACACCGGGCCGCCGAGACCTGGCCGCCGGGACATCTCCGTCACGCCGGCCCCGGCGAGCGGGACGCCTGAGGTGACAGTACTGTGCACTCGCCGTCTCGGAGCTACGTTCAGTGAGCGCGTACCGTGTGTGCAATCTTGTTTTTTACCTATTGTAGAACGTCGAGTACAATTTATTATGATTATCTAACATTTACATTAAGTTCGCATATCTTAAGCATACCTATACATTCTTTGAATTGACCTTCGAGAAAGGTTAGTGATACTGATTATAATGGTGAAATGGGGTTTCAAAAGCTCCGCGAGATTACGAGTTGTTTTCAATTGTGGCGTATCCATCTTAGAACGTTTGTAGACTTGTGATTTTTCTTATATTGCTAGCTTTAGCTACGTAGTCATTAAGCTAGAATTGATTTTATTTGTATTTATTAATTACGGAAGTTTTGCGACCAAGCTTGTGATCGAGTGCAATCGATGAACTGGTTTAGTTTTGACGAGAACTGTTAATTTGCCTGTTGTTATAACCGTTGGTTTGTTATAAGCCGTTATAGAAAATAGTATTACATAAAAAATTACCACGTAGAAAATAAATTGGAACTTACGCTCTAGATTCGATTTGGTTTAATGTTTAAAAGATTCATAAAACATTCATGTAATCATTGGGAAATACTATTTTTGACTATGCGACTTAGTAAACACATTTAGCGTTTGACAGGTTTAAGTTATTTTTAAGTGTTCCCTTTATTGATCTCTATAATATAAAATAAACTATACTCTGTCAATAAAGAGTTATACTTTATTGTACTCGACGTGGCGCCACCGTGCGAGACCTACAACAAAATCAGTTATTGTCTGTTTTATTTTCTTAGTTCTTCCACTTTTTTAGTATAATTTCTCAGCTAAGGTTCTGGCTACAACAAACTTAAACGATCAAGCTTAAAATGGCGCCAAATGAAATAGTACGCATAGAAAAGTAAATAAATAAAGAGTAAAATAAACTCTGTATATTTCCAAAGTCAAAGAAACAGGTCCGAGGCTGCCGAGAGCTATTATTTAATTAAGAAACTTTCTTTACAGTATTTATATTATAGAGATCAGTACGCTAGCAAAGCACGAGGTTCATCACATAATTATAATAATAGTTGCATATTGGCTCAGCGAGTCTATTAGGTGCATTAGAATGATTCAACTATTGCACAAATTCACATAAAATTTTATAGAAAATACTGGATTTCATAACAATAAAATGTTTTGTATTTTTTACATATATTTAAGTCGAAATATATTTAGATACTTCACGCGAATACGTGATATTCTTAACGGTTAAGACCACTTACTATGAAGTAATATTCTTATATGTATAACTCTAAATGGATATAGGTGGTTGAGATTACAAGATACAGCCAGACCAGTCCATTTCTATAATTTATGAGTACAGGGAGACAGTCAGTGATCGTAAAACATTATACGCTGTTATTGTTATATTTCAAAGTACGAGGGCAGGTTTGGGTCCGCACTGTCCGCAGTTTGTTTGATTTGGTCTCGTCGAGAACGGTTGTTGAGTGAATTGTTAAATGTGTTCGTGATGTTCGACGTATGAATGACGATCTGTCCGATATCAATAGTGACAGTATTGTTTGGTATCAGTGTTGGCGCCGTGTGCATGATGTGCAATATGCTGAGTATCTGTTTTTTTTTTGTTTGCGATGATGAATAAAAATTTATATTCGAATCGGATTTTAAATTCTTAGTGATTGATGTTTGAATTTTTATTAGTAACCGATAGTGTGAACTCAGTGTCGGATCCAAGATTTTTGTTAGTGGGGGCTTGTACCAGCCGAGTATATGAAATAGACCTTATTCAAATTTTGTCACGGGACTTTTATGATAGGCTGATGATTAAGCCCCCCCCCCCCCCCTCTTTAAGCCACCTTGCCCCCCGCCTCTGGATCCACTAGTGTGTGAACTCATTCTACGCTCTTCCTTTCATGACCTTTGTGTCTGTCCTTGTCCGAGACACGGCGCCAGTAGGAGCTGCAGTCGGCCAACTCGGCGGGAACAACTTGATGTTTTCATTGTAGTGTAGTACTAACATAGGTAATGATAAATCGAATTGAACGAAGTATCGCGTAAAGGACTAATTATTAATATTAAAGCTATGTAAAGCTGTAGCTGTTTAATTAATAAATATACGCCTTTGAGATTACGTCATTATTTGGTATATAATACATTATCTTATTGAAGACGTTAATTGTATTTACAAAGTAACTCGTTAAGATAGAGAGCAATAATAACGCTGATTGGTTCGTTTTATTGTGATTTGGATAAGTGTACGGTGTTATGACTTGCAAATTATGATAGAAAAAATAAGTGTACCTAACGGAGCATTGGGGAATTACAACAATAGAAATATTCATTATGGTAATTGAATGCGTAGATGCCTTTTTTATTGTCAACATTTGTAGGGGGCGCCTTCACGAAAGTGTCTTATGTCTGTGTTATTTAAAATTATAATTAATCGGAAAATTCTCACTGTAGAAATTACCCAATGCTTCATAGTAGAATCAAATTGATAGACAACATTAAAAATAACGAAACTAGTAGCAGTGCCATTCGACAGTACTTTATGATAATACCACGGACACTTGCGTAGTTGGCAAAATTGAGATTAGTTTTGGAAAATTAAATTAGTAGTGAATTTTTGAGTTTTATATACACTAGAGTTACTGGCTTGGTGGAGTGTCCAGGTCTCCTCGGTATGAGTTGAGGCTGACACTATGATAGGATGCCAATGGCTTATGGCCATAATTATAGTAGAACATTAATCATTCATAATAGCAGATTAAATCACAATTCGTTATGTAATAAATTGAAGTTCAAGTTGTTAATACTGATATGATATGATGGTTACTCTTGAGACCATTCCATTGTATAAGTAAAGTGGAAGCCAAAATGACGACTTATTTTTCTAAACGATTTTGTTAGATTTGCAATTTAAATGTATAGGTAAATGTAGATGTTTATCGATATTATAATATAAGACATTCAGATTTCCAAAGATCTAAGGCTCAACTAAATTCTTTTAGCTAGCTTACGTTATTGCCATTGTTAAAATTAAAATTATGTATGTATATTGAGATTTGACCGGTACTCTTCAATTGAACGAATCGCAAATATTGTAACCAACATCACATAGTGTGTACATACTTAATTACCATAAAATGTGATAAGACTTTGTGTTGTAGGATTTTGTATCTTTAGGACATTACGTTTCCTTTCATGTACATTTTTGTCAAGTTTTTACAATGCTAAATGGTGCTGTCAGTTAGCATTAGCATTATTACGACTTTTATCAGTTAACTTGATAAATAAAATAATATATTTTAAGGACTGCCAAGTTCATAACACAAAACGTTTTACTAGGTGTTATGCTATCTACTCTGGTTGGTCGGTCGGTGTCGATCGAACTTCTTTACACGATATAATTCATATCGTATACGTGTGGTGAGTGAAAATTTATTTTTTCCAATTCAAATGCTGGTTTAATGTCAATTATGGCAACCAGTCATTCAGTCCACCGACAGCTAAAGAGAATTCCTGTTTTACCTATAAACATTACGCTAATCTGTATATAATTTTATTATGATGTAAATTGTGGAATCTCTTTTATTTCCAATCATGTCGCGCGAGTGTTTTGTGCTATTAGGACTTACAATTGCTATAGTCAAGTAATCTGTTTATTGTTGCTTTTATTTTAAAATATCGTGTAAATTATTAATGACATATTGTAATAAGTATATAACGATAGCCATAAAATTATTTGTTTTATAATAACATAAGTTTGTAAATACTATGATTATACATTAAGTTTTATACTTTATCGTTTTTGTTTTATCTCCCTTGCCCTATTCAAAAATTTAAAAAGTAGCACAATTTAAAGGAAATTGTTAGAAAGTAAAAGTCAAACGAAACTCGTCCGGGTTTTCCTTCTAGGCCAAGTTGCGATTGCTTTATTTCAATGAGGAACTACTTAGAGACAACGGTTTTAGTGAATCGCGAATTGTGAGCTATTATATGGAATTAAGTAAATTGCTTTCGATCACGGGTGTGATGGATATAGTAGAAGGAGCTTTGACCCGTGAGACTGAGGTCGTTAAGACTTTCGATGACGCGCAGCTCTGGCGGAGAGAAAGTTAACTGTACCCCGTCCCGCCGCCGGCGCCGCGCCGCGATCCCGTCGCAGCCGCATTCGCCAGTCGCGGCCCGCGCGCGTCCGCACCGCATGTCTACGTACCGCACGCTAACTCAGTGTTTTGATCGTTGACGTTCCTTCACATCTTTTCGCACAATGTTTACTAACCATCTAATGATCCGGCAAAAAGATAACAGAAAGCGATAGTGATTCGTAGAACATTGAGCTTTGTTCGGTTTGTTCCCGATGGACAGTGAATGACTGTTTTGCACATTGAGGGTTAGTGTAGTGCGCCGGCCGTTACGAGGAGTGCGATGACGTTTTCTGGAAGCATGAGGGAGAGCAAGCCACGCAACGTGAAGGAGTCCTGGGAATCGGAGGTGAGAGATCATCAATATTAACAGCCATTGTGGCATGACGTGTGAAGTTAATTAATTTATCTAGCACGAGTTCATTCATTGTTGCTTTGAATGGAGAAATTATTGAATGGAGACATCTCATTATGTCGCTTGTCATCGAAATATCTGATTAACATACTAGGTGGGTACTCGAATAATTAACTGTCGCCGCCACTGTAAAAAATACTGCAAGTATTTCTGGAGATATTTGATAGAATTATTTCATTGATTAAGATAGAATTAATTCGTTGATTAAGTATTGAAAAAAGTGCAATGAATTTAAATTTAAAACTAAGCAATAGGTATTTAGTGTTAAACAATGCAAACTTATTTGTACTTTCATATTTATATAATATAAAGTAACTAACTATAAATAAAACTGAAAGCAACCATTCTAACAACTTAACTATAATATTATTCTAACAACTTAACTGCATTTATGTACCGTAAAATTCCAAAGTATTTCATTATCTTAGAAATAAGCTCAATTTGTGTTTCATCCGGTTAAAATAATAATACAAGCAGATTTCTTTACTTTCCATTTACGACGTAGCAATTTTAAGTTTTAATTCAGAATGATCATGATAAAATTATTTAACTGACATGAACTACCTTATTTATTTTAATGACGTTGCATTTTATCAATCGCTATATCTGAATAAAAATTCAGTTAAGTAGAACGAACACAACTAAACAGTCCAATTAAACCTAAGAACAAATAAAATTTGATACGAACTTCCATTGTTTTCAGGTACCTTATTGTATAGGTTTGGTTATATAGTCTGAGAGTATGATTATTATCTAACTGCCATACAACCTATATTTCTATTTTCTATGCTATTGTACCTATCCTATAACAATTACTTCAACCTGAGGTACTTCGCAGGTACCTCTCGGGTTTCTCCTCATTATTGAGAATATTGAGATCACTACCGCATAGTTGCTTGAGTAAATCTTTTCTGTACCTGTTCCTAGGAAAAGGTTCTCCGTAGGAGTTTTATGCCGCTACTTCTCTAGGGTTTGATTATTGTGTGCTTTCTTTTCGGTTTGGAAGGTATGTGATATTAATTATTATATTATTATTATAATAATAAACCTTGTTGACATTTTTTTGAAAATTTATTTCAGAATATTACATTTCTAGTGTCGCTCTTCCGGCATTTTTGTCATCAGTCCATAGCACTTCAACACTCATAGGTAATATTTTACATAATAATGATCACACCTATGATGTTGCGTGCTTGGAGGATGGCATGAATGCTTGGAAGACGATTTCTCAAAATTCGCCGTCAAATTTAAAATTACAAAAGGCTTGGGATGATTTGGTTTGTAAAGAAACTTTCAATGTTTTATTGAATGATAAGACAGATATAGACAGGGCCAGGCTAAGAGCTGTGTCAAGTTGGGAGTCGGGTCAGTGGTTACATGCACTTCCATCTGCTCCCATTGGCACTCTTTTAGATCCTGAGACCCTGCGTATATCTGCTGGCCTTCGTTTAGGTGCCAGGGTTTGCACGCCTCATATTAGCTCCTGCGGTGCAGAAGTTGATGATTTGGGGCTCCACGGTCTCTCTTGTCAGAAAAGCGCGGGCCGCTTTTCCCGCCACGCTGCTTTGAATGAAATTATTCGGTCTCTTGTCACAATAAACATACCGGCAACTTTAGAGCCGAATGGTATTTTTCGAAATGATGGCAAGAGACCTGACGGTATGTCTATTGTGCCATGGAGTATGGGGCGGTCGCTGGTGTGGGATGCTACCTGCGTAGATACATTGGCTCCGTCCCATATTCATGGTAGCAAAATCAAAGCAGGTGCTGCGGCAGAAGCGGCTGAAAAATTAAAACATAATAAATATAGAAAATTAGGATCATCATATATATTTAAAGCATTCGGTGTTGAAACACTTGGTTCGTGGGGTCCCGACGCTCACTATCTGTTTAAAGAAATAAGTAAAAAATTAAAAGACAAGACGAGTGACCCTAGAGCTAGCAGTTTTCTTGCTCAGCGTGTTAGTATCGCCATACAGCGAGAGAATGCTGCCAGCATCTTAGATACATGCACCGCGGGGGCCTAGTTATATACATTTATTTTAATTAATTTTACTTTTGCTTTTAAGTATTTATTTTTATTTTATATAGTGTAAATATTATGTTGTTTAATATATTAGGTATATTTAATAAATAAAATTTACATATCTATGTATATTATTACTTTATTATCTAGGCTATTAAATGCACAGCATTTAGCAATGGTCATGGTCAAAACCTAAAAACAATATCTATATATGTACCTACCTCCTCTTAATATTGTTTCAATAGATAATAATTAATAGCGCTATTTCAATATCAAAACTGCCACTCACACAACATGTTCATATAAAAATAAGTTGATATCTATCTACTATAGACATAGGTATAAAAATCCATCAGCTAGCAATGTCAGAATCAGAACCAGTTTAAATTTGTGCAGGAAGTGTGGAACTTACCAAGCTACTTTTAAATAGTAATTCATTGCTATGTATGATACCGTACTTGAATGTAATTTCAAATAACTAGGTAGGCACTTTATTCTTTATTTATACTTTTTGAGGTATGTATTTTATTCATTTAATAATATTATAGATTATTTATTAATATCTATTTAATAATAGGTCAAATATTATTTATTAATAGGTCAAAGATTATTTATTAATAGGTCAAATAGCTGTGCACAACAATTATTGCTTATAAATTGAACGACGATTAAATGACAACCCGTGTGGTTATGCCGGATCGCCGCGCCAAAGGTCCTGGGTTCGATTCCCAGCGAGGCGGAAATTTGAATGATGAGTTTGAATTTCTGTTCTTGGTCTGGGCGTTTGTCTGTTGTCTTTCTGTGTTGTCCATGGCACCCACGACACAGGGAATCCTAGTGTGGGGCGTTATTATTATTAAATTATCTATTCTCTGAATTTTGTGCTTGTAATCAAGAAGATAATAAAATTAGCAAGCTAATTTCACGAATTCTTGTTTTCACACCAAGCTTATCTGCTGCGTTAAAAAAACTGGATTGATGAAAAGCAATAATAAATCTATCTATCTATCTAATCTAATCTATCTAATACCTTTAAACGAGCAATTCTTGTATATATATAAATAATTGGGATCTCGGAATCGGCTCCAACGATTTTCATGAAATTTAGTATATAGGGGGTTTCGGGGACGATAAATCGATCTAGCTAGGATTCATTTTTAGAAAATGTCGTTTTATCGGTGTTTTCAGGCAATGATAAACTTCTACAATATACTCTTCCTGACATCTATTGGCAAGTAGCAATACTAAAGCTACGGCGTTGTTAAGCAATACTAAACAGAGCAAAGCTCGGTCATCCGGGTACTGCTATGTAACACAAGTATGCGGATTAGAATTATATTCTACGGATTAGTAGGAAATTGAGTAAGAAAGACTGTCCCTCCCTGCTTGTAGAGTTTTCCGCCACAAAACAGGCCGAGCATCTTAAATTATCTCCTAACCGATTTGTACTTACCTAGGTAAAATATTTCAGGCAGGTTACCACGAGTACGTTAATTTCACTTCCAAAGCGTGTTCTATTCCCCTACTTTGTCATGCATTTTAGTACCTTAATTTTGAATACAATAATATTTTAAATAGGATTTTATTTAGAATTTCAGATGTCAAAATAAATTTGGACATCTTCGGACAAAAATTATTACAGTGTTATGAATGTTTTTATTCTAGTTTTTACTAACCTTGTTTTTATTTTTTAATGTTTTTTTTTAAATAACGATGGATAAGCGATATCTAGCATTAGTCAAGCACTCATAATGTTGATAGTAATTGTGACCACAGTGTTTACTAAAGAAACAAATTTCCTCTGTCGTAGGTACCTTAGGTAGAAGTCTAGCTAGACGTAATTAGGAATTCCTCGAAGAACTCCATTTGCAACCGTGTACGGTTACCAAACGGTTACTTAGAAAGATTGCAATCAAGAGAGATAGTACAGTATCAAACACTAAAATGTGTAAAACACTTAAATACAATTTGCTTACAGATTGCGATGGTAATGCTTAAAGTAATGCAAATAAAAAAATATGCATTCACAATCACAATTTTGGCATTACAAAAGATGACCAATACAATGAAACATGGTTTTTGAATTGAAAACAAAATCCGACATGTGAAAGTTTGTGAAGATATTTAATTTGGATTTTTGTACATATTTTCATCACGCGCTAACCGTTGTAGTACGGATGAAGATGAAACTAGTCATACAGACAGATCATGTCCTTGACTGACTTAGAAGTACAACATTAAGTACCTAATATAAATTTTGTCGCCATCGCATGTTCCTCTGGGATGATTTGGAATTTTATGTTAAGGTCAACTCGTCGAAGACCGGCATACTTCATTAAAAATGTAATTCATTAGGCAAATTTTGCCATTTCTATAACATTTTAGGCAAATTTTATTGAATTAGGTAATCAAATATTTAGTTGACCATTAAAAAAAACTCTAAAAATTACTTTAAGGTTATCGATTAATGAAATAAAAATTAATTTTGAAAATATGGTGAAATAGACGGACTTTACTACCACGTCAGGTAAGACCGTCTTGTGGAAAAAAAACCTACAAATAGTCGGTTTATTTGAATATAGACATTGTATACGCGTATGTATTTCAACGCCATTTAAATGTGTGCTATAGTTTTTCATATTAAACGCTCTAATCGTCATAAATCGCAAAAAAATACGTATGTCGGGTAAGTCCGGTATAGATCGAAACTCAGGGGTAAAAAACAATTAAATCAAATTAAAAAATCGTTTTTTTTTGTATATCAGTTTTATTAAAAGGAATCGCCTTCTTTAGGTCTACCATTTAAGAGATCAAAAACCAACTTACTTAATCGAAGTAGGTACTAAAATACACCTTCTTCTATATTCATATTATAATTCATTTTTTTTTCAGCGCTAGTGCTAATAAATTCGTCGAAAGTATAAAATAGAATATTATAATAGCATAAATGTATGAGTCAAAGAAAAATAATAAAATAACACGGCAATTGAAATGAAATATTGATTATCGATTTTAAGAGTAGACCTTAAGAGGTTTTAAGAGAGACTCACTACGCAGGAAGCTTAAATATACGAATCATATGTATAAGGATTAATTTTATAAAATTTGCTTAGGCGTAAAAGGTTTATTACATCTGGAAACGACGAAGACCGGCACATGCCGATCTTTCCCTCCAAGAACTAGACGGACTTCTCCACTATTGCAATTTGAGGATTGGTTTTTTTCACTAGATGTAACTTCGTAAAAAATATGTTTTATTCTATTCTAATATAATATTTAGATAATGATATTGATAATTAATTAAATTAGCTACACAAACCTTGATAAATATGATGAAAAACCACTTAAAATATTTTTTTGCCAAAGTGTTGCTAGGTCGTGTTGCAAGTTGATAGCCCGACTAAATTTTATACGTATTTTTTTCTCTTTGTGTTATAAATAGCGCCATCTATGTCACTTTATTGAAACTAAAACAGTTTAAAGTGTTTGTACGCTGGGTTGTATTTGCTGTAGTTATTCAGAATTCGTTGTATTTCGTACTGTACGGTCTTACCCTCCAGACGGTCTTCGCCGAGTTGACCTTACCTACAGCCTACAGTGGATACCCGGCGTGTGGAACACGCCAAAAAAAAAATTCTGGTGAGAATGACATACCTATCAGTGTTTTTGTGTTGACGTTGACGTCGATGCGCTATATTTACATATTACCGTCAAATTGTTGTATGAGAAAAGTGGAAAATCTACTTTAACAATGGACCAAATGTGCCTAATGCATTGTTTTAGTGGTTTCAAACCACCTTCGAATTATTGCCTTTCAAATGAAACCATTTTGAGGCATATCAGTTGGATGGTTTCAGAGTCTATAAAGGACATACGTATAAACATTTTTTGTGTTTTATACCTATACATATACTTATAAATGATTTCGTTTTATGAAATCGATTCCATGGAAGCTTAGTTGAAATGATGAATTGAATCAGTTAATCTACCAGAGTTAATCTAATGTGCTCACAATTTACTTTTAAAGGAAATTTAAGCTATCCACTAGAAACAATGACCTATTGCCGCAATACGCAATCAGTGAACTTCGATTTGAGATGAAATTGAATTTGTTAGTAATGTTACAACACTGACAACAGTAACGCCCCAACTCAGAGTCACTAACGGTTACTTAAATCCCTCCTTAGTAAAGAATCACCATACATCTGTAGTAAGGAACGATTTAAGTTACCGTTAATGACTCTGAGTTGAGGCGTGAATTAGATTAACTTTAAGTGAGGCATTTAATATTATAAATCTTACTGTAAATCCCTGTGAGCCCTGTGATGTGAGATAGAACATCCATTTTGAACCTATGTCTTCATTTTACTGGAATATTAGTTTACGTACCAAATATGTTGTAAGTCGCACAAACGTGAGATGTGGAAATCAAAACACCTGTCGCACAGTTTTACTTTTGCTAAATCGGTAAAGCTCCGAGTGAGAGTGTGTCAGCGGCTAACGGCAGTGGAGGCGGTGATTCGATCCAGGTCACCGTCAGTGGCCCAGTGGTTCAGTGCACTGACCACAACGGTGTCGATGTCGGAGATGTTTCAAACAAACTGCCTTAACATGTAAGTACGCGAAAACTACATTAACATGTTGTCTAGTTTATGAAATAAAAATCACGATCAAAAATCTGGCAACTAGCGACATCTATATTGTGACGGTAAATCTATTGTGACTTGATTTGATCCATTAAAATCAATTAGCCATCAGTGATGACTTAAGTGAGAATCTAGTCACGTATTTTTCGTTTTTATTGCCTCAAAATCTCGTTTGTTAATAATCAAATCTTGCATCAAGGTGAACAAATTCGGAAAAGTTCATGGCCTTCGTCTGAAATTCTTTTTCGTTAGTTACGAGTTATATTATATCGTATAATTTCTAGTAAACAAAGAATAAAATAGGAAGTTTCGTGCAGTACGTAAGTATATTAAACCCATTGAACTATTATTAGGTACTAGTTATACCTACCTACTTCAATTATTTACTCCTTTTTTTTAAAGTCGATTAAAATCAAATGTGAAAACGAAATATGAATGTCAATAATTAATTTGGTTCTACCCAATTGGTTCTACCCACTTACGTTACAGTTTATTATTGCAAGTTTTACATTGGAAGATACGAGGTAATAAAGAATATTACATGCATAGGTACAAACATACATACAAGATAAGCGCAAAAAACATTCTTCCTGGCAGTCTGGTAAAATCACAGAACATCTTATAATTACTAATTATTATTTTACTAATTATTAGATGTTCTGTGGGTAAAATCACTGAAAGGCTGCAACAACTTATTTGATACATAGGTACATACGTCACATCCTTACCTTACGTCCCAACTCAAGAGTCACTAACGGTTAGTACTTAAATCGCTCCTTAGTAAAGAATCACCATACAAATTCTGTAGTAAGTAGCGATTTAAATAAGGGCGTTAGTGGTTTAGTATAATATTATTGTGGTCTACACTACGTAAATCTTGTGAATAATATTATTATAGTATCGACTACTTTGCAGCCACAACGCAAGCCCGCAAGCGCGGTGTCATGGGTAGATATGACAACGTGTTTGATGAAGAGGTCATCCACATCCATGTTTTTATTTACTACAAGAGGCTGTAGCGAGGTTATTCACACGGAAGGTAACCACTGTTTGCCCACGTTTTGTTGCCTGTCACACGGCACGCAGGATGGTGGTAAATCAAGTTGAAAGTATTTTTATGGCAAAGTAACATTAATTAATTTGTATCTAAGGTATCTTTCGTTTTCTTGGTATAAATCACGAAGAATTAGGTATAAATACTGCCTGCGTTTCCTTAAATGGAACGCAGAATATGCCTAGCAGCTAGTATTTCAAAATAGTTGGCCAAGAACCACAACAGCTATTGAATTACAATCGTTACCCTGCATGGAAACGTAAGCCTGCTGAAACAAACCGAAGTAGGTATTTGTGTTTGAAATATAATATTTAAGATATTATACTTGTAACAATTGTAACTATAATCATTCAGCATTCTTGTTTATCTGTCCCGCTCTTAAAACTTAATTTCTGATATACCAGTAGATTATATAAAAGTAGAAACATGGAAGACATAATAGTACATAATAGTAAGAAAGATGATTATACAAACAATACAGTTAGCTTTGTTTATTCCGAGTTTATTCATAGCATGTTAGATTACACCATGCATTAATGTGAATCTAGAGCCATTATGGAAACTCATCACAGGCGTAATGTTACTAACGCTTAGGGCGCAGAGTCACTATATTGGTTACTTTAATTGCTCCTTAGTAAAGAATCACCATACAAATTCATTACTTAGGAGCGATTTAAGTAACCGTTAGTGACTCTGAGTTTGGGCGTAAGAGATAGATACATAATATAGATATACAAATTATTGTCCCACTACTGAGCTCGGGGTCTTAACTCACTCAGGTTATGAGAGATGGAGCCTCATTTTATTTCAGCCTTTTGTCCTTACCACTGGCCTCTAAATAAATGTAGAATTATAAATTCATACGTCGGTTAAAAATTAATTATATTTACTATTAATTAATACTTTTATTCACCTTGATAATAATCTACGGTGCATGAAGTAATACTAAACAACTAACAAGAACCGAGATCCGGATTCAAACCTTGTACATTTTGGGTCGAATGACAAACCACAGGGCTATTAGCTATTAAATCAAACGCATTAACTTAATACACGATGACGTGATTGGACCGGTTGACAGCATCTTATCGGCCAACTTTCACATCAGCTCTGCCGGCTGCCGGCTTCCCGGCTTTAATTGCTGCTTTCATTGCCGGTACATGGCGGATACCGGCTCCATTGTACTAAGATATATGTACAGGGTGTCCCAGCGCGAAGTGACCGCCCGGCGTCTATTGATTATGTGGACAAAACTATCGACAAAAACCATTAAAGTAAAGGTCTTATCGGTTTGGTTAATTTTTTATTAGCTTTTTAATTTTTTTGTAAAAAAACCTGACTTGTTGCACTATTTTCAAAATATTTTTTTTGTTTTTACATTTATTTTCATTCTGTTTTTTTTATTTACTAGCTGTTTTCATAGTTTATCTATTCGAGGTCTAAAATCTACCTAAAATTGTATAGGACATTTTTTACAAAGAAATTAAGTGAAAATTTTTTTAAAAAAATTACCCTTTTTTATTGAATTTCGCTAAAAAGTTGGAAAAATGCCCTATGAATATTATTATTTTATAATTTATTATTAAATAACATAATATTACCTACAAAATCTCATAAGAATGTTTGTAGTTATCTCAGTCATTTACCGAACTACAAACTCTTGAAGTATGCACCCTATCTTCGATAATAAGAAGAGGAGACTTTTAAAACCAGGTTAGTGGATCATTTAAGTGTATTACAATCAAAAATACTTTTGCCCTTTGATAGAACAATTTTAAAGATAAGGAAACAATAAAAACAAATGGAAATTTAAATCATTAATTAAAAAAAAACAGTAATTCATTCATAACGTTTTCGAAATGACCGCTATTGGCATTAATACAGGCTAAGGCTCAAAATTACATCCTTTGAGTGGTTCTTTGCACTTCCAAGAGGTTCGCTCCTATTTTTGTAGCATCAGCATCAATACTTTGTTTCAATTGAGACCTTCGAGGACCATGCTACTGGACTATCTCTCTCTCTTGGTCTCCTGATTTAACGCCTCTTAATTATTATTTTTGGGGCCACATTAAACAAAAAGTGTATGCTGTGCCATTAGCTACGAGAGAACAATTGAAACAGAAGATTGATGCTGCTGCTATAAAAATAGGAGCGAACCTTTTGGAAGTGCAAAGAACCACTCAAAGGATGTAATTTTGAGCCTTAGCCTATATTAATGCCAATGGCGGTCATTTCGAAAACGTTATGAATGAATTCCTGTTTTTTTTTAAATAAATGATTTAAATTTCCATTTGTTTTTATTGTTTCCTGACCTGTAAAATTACTCTATCAAAGGGCAAAAGGTATTTTTGATTGTAAGACACTTAAATGATCCACTAGCCTGGTTTTAAAAGTCTACTTTTCTTATTATCGAAGATGGGGTGCATACTTCAAGAGTTTGTAGTTCGGTAAATGACTGATATAACTACAAACATTTTTATGAGATTTTGTAGGTAATATTATGTTATTTAATAATAAATTATAAAATAATAATATTCATAGGGCATTTTTCCAACTTATTAGCGAAATTCAATAAAAAAGGGTAATTTTTTTCAAAAAATTTTCACTTAATTTCTTTGTAAAAAATGTCCTATACAATTTTAGGTAGATTTTAGACCTCGAATAGATAAAATATGAAAACAGCTAGTAAATAAAAAAAAACAGAATGAAAATAAATGTAAAAACAAAAAAAATATTTTGAAAATAGTGCAACAAGTCAGGTTTTTTTACAAAAAAATTAAAAAGCTAATAAAAAATAAACCAAACCGATAAGACCTTTACTTTAATGGTTTTTGTCGATAGTTTTGTCCACATAATCAATAGACGCCGGGCGGTCACTTCGCGCTGGGACACCCTGTATAAAAACCGGATGCACTATAATACGCGTCGATGACATTTAGATGTGTGGATTGTGGATGATTGTGTAAGATCTCACAATGTGTTTTAACTTCTTACATTGTTTCGATCATACATATTTAAATAGTAGCTGGATTAGATTTAAATACAGATGAGATTACTAGTAGCTGGATTAATACATCTACTTAATGTAATTTTTATCGGATATTATGACATACTGTTCTATATGATCTATAAATAGATACCTATAGTATAAGTTTATATAACAAAACAGACAACTCAGTCACTTGGTGGATGAATAAGTTTAATAAAAGAAAAATAGAGTGCGATGTAGAGCACATGCGACGGATGGTTGCCGAGGGGGTTGCACTAAAAGTGGTGTATTGTTAGTGTAGTGTAACCCACAATCTGAGGGTTCGGAAATATTTAGATTTCCCCCTCGAAATAAATGTAGCTGAAACGTAGTATTTTTCCTGATTGTTCACGGATTACAATAAAATGATTGAATGTCCAGGCAAATAAATTCTTCAAAGAACGCTTTTATAACTAATAAATAATAACACAAACATCATCCAGTTTTTATAGGGAGCAACACGTGTTTTTGCTTATATCGTAAAACAACATACCTAAACTAAGTTTACCATTTAAACGCATACATAATGAATTATTTAGTTGCACCTTTAGACTCAGTATTAAAGTCAATTAAAATAGTAAGTATTAAGTGTTATCGTTTTGCCTTTGTTCTATGATTTTATCATAATAAAGTATTTCTTTCGTTTCGCACATTCCGTTTGACTGTTTACGTCATACAACATGTAAAACATGGTGTAAAACTTGTGAAGGATAATATAAATTTATGTAATAATTATATTTATATTCTACGATATTCTAGGTCTAGCTAGACATCATAATGTTAATTTTGTGCTCCGGTCTTACTCCTAGTTGTTAATTCCATGTAGGTAATTTATATCCCACGTGTGGAGTGGATGTAAGTGTGCAAGCGTTTATTTATTTTTTGTTATTTTTTGACAATTTTTGAAGTAAAGACTTCTTTGGACTTAGCCTTGGGCATTTTTGAGATGGAAAAAACCACAAAAAACCGTTGAAATCGCGAAACGATAAGAAAAAAGCGAAACGTAACCGACATCGACACCTCAGGGAAAACTTCTTTAGGCGCGTTGAGCATTTTTGAGATGGGAAAAAACCATTGAACTAGCGACACTGTTACTGCTCATTTACACGCGCGGCTCGCGGACCATCCCGTGGCTCGTCCGTAAGCCACGCCCGCTACGCGCGCGAGCGCTATCTTGTGTTTACACGCGCGCGGCGTTCAGATGCGTTCGAACGTTCAAGGATGGAACACGTTGACGTAATACATCGTCATCCAGTCAATGAAACCTTTCTACCATGATTTATAGGCAAAATACTCAATGTAGATTGTACTACGGGTAGAGTTCTGTACATTAGGCTTTTTTTTAGTGCAATAAGCAACTAAATATTTTTTTTTAACTAAAATGGGGCAGAAATTAGAATGATGAGTTTTAATTTCTGTTCTTTTTTTCAGTGTCTGTTCGGTTTGCGTACAGATTCTTATTTTTAAAATAAAAGAGCATCCTAATTTTGAAATCTTTCCAGTAGTTTTTTAGTTTATTCATTACAAACAAAGGAACAAAACATCAAAATTTTCTTCTTTATAATATTAGTTTCAATATACGAAGTCTTATTATTAGTGGTTTAAGGTTCATTATTATTATCATTCAGTACCATATTTTATTATTTCATATAATTTTGCGTAAAAGTTCATACGATTTCGAAAAATACGAATCCAATAGAACACGTACGTATGGCGCTAGTTGCCGTTGTTGAATGAAGCTCGCGAGTGTGTGAACACCGCGCGAGCGCTCGCGCGAGACCCTTTGGCACGCGCCCAAAAAACCGCTCCCGACGCGAGCCCTGCGAGCCACGACACGCGCGCGCGAGCTACCTGTTTACACACTCGGGCTCGCGTGGGTCTCGCGGAAAGTCTCGTGGCTCGCGCGCGCATGTAAACGGGGCATTACAGTAACCGACACCTCTGTATATAAAAGTATGCACATTATATTGTGTTAAATAAAAATTGTAATATAATTTTTGTAGTATTAGTTTATAATAATGAATAAAAAACGCTTCATTTAAAAGTATTTCCTGCACAATAAAATATTTCCTAACGTTTAAAAAAAAACACACACGTAATTGTTCAAGTTTTCACTTCTGTCGGCACTCGGGGAGTGCCACTGTTTTTTTTTTGTAATTATTCGACAAACGTGCTGACGACCTAATGGAATGTGGCCGTCACCCATAGACATCGGTAACACCAAATTCATCATCCATGCGTTGCCGACCAAAAAAAGAGAGAGAAAAGAAGAAAGAAAGTAACATCGGTGTAAAATTAGGTACTACAAGTACAACGTTAAGGAAATTAATATTTGAGGACAATCAAATTAGATAATTCAAGGTTTGTTTATTGTTGTTGAATGTTATAATACAAAATTTGCTGCCAGTCTTTTGTTAGAAGTAAGTAGTTCTCAAGTCATTTTAAAGTTGAATTTAAATTGTTATTCAGAATTTTTTTTTTGCAAACTAGGTAAGTATTTAATTATCGTCTAGTCATTGCATAGGTTCTGCAGCTACCTATAACAAACTGGTTATGTAGAAAATTCGCAGGTGCGCAACTTCAATGCGTTGTCAAACGAAAGTGAGGCCGTTCGCATTGTTGGTGCTGGAGATCCGAATAGAAACCAGCAAAAAGCCTGAGGCGTGCTCGACGTCTCTATTTTGTCGCTGAGCAAAAATGTGCTACGGAAGTAGGTCGCGCGCACAAGTGCAAGAAGCATAAGCGATTTTCGGCCGAGATCTCTTTGTGTTTGTACGACTAATGTTGAGGTGTTAGATTTTATCCGATATTCATTTGTTTTAAGGTGTTACCAGGAGCTATCTTCTTTCATTACGCAAAATCCTTTCAAATCAATTGGTGAAATTATGAACCTATGTTTTTGACTTTTGACAAAAACGCGCACAAAAATGTACTTATATTTCCATTCCACCATCGATTTACATATTAATAATAATTCTTACTTCTGAATAAATTAAATACTAAATACAAAAGGTGTTTTTCGTATGTAATTAAAACATGACCTTGTTGTCATATCACCGGTGAGTCCGGACTCCGGTGACTGCGACCGTATCGACTCTAGAATGCTTCCAAGTATTCTCTTTGTGCCGTGTATTTGTGTTCAAATGCCATTTGTATGTCAGAACTCGGGCGTGTCACGATTTTGTGGCCGAGAACAGCGTCAGGTACTTTGGTAGTTCACAGTAAGTCCACGCTAAAGTTTCATGATAATTTGCTGTGTTACAATCTTTGTGTCGAAAGACTTGGCTGCTGTTGTAGCAAATACAATTTCAGCTTTGTCTTGAATGTTACAAATATATGCTATAGCTATACATTGATCTCGTTAGAAAAATTTATTTGGGTTAATTTGTAACGCTAAATAATACTATTCTAATTTCGAATACTGTAGGTATAGCTTGGCATCTTCCGCTGATGTTCTTAAAACACTTAGTAAACGACCTCACGATCAATCTCCAATTTGGCAGTATTCTTTAGAAAATCGATTTCGTGCATTTAAGTATGTGCCTGCCTAATGGGAAATTAAAATTTGCTGTATAGCATGCCGATAGCAGATTTAAGTTTGAGGAAAGCTTTTACATAACATTTGCAGTACTTATATTCAAAATTTCGTCAATATTTATAACCACGCGGCCGGCCCTTACCGGCGAGTCCAGCGATCATGATAGTTCGTGATAATTTCTATTTTTAATATGGCCCTGACATTACCTTAGTAAGTACCTTACAACCAATGGAAAGTTAATTTAAAGATAGTAAACAGTAAACACTTAAATATTTTGCAAGCCAGTTTTCAGTGACAGTACTTACCTAGCAGTGGGTGTCCCACAGATCCCTGGTCCCATTTAAGATGTTGCACGGGAGGAGGCGAACTGCAGTTTTTTTATTGTTCCAAAGATTATGAAAAAATTAGAAAACTAGATTTTGGCCATACACGATCAAGTTTACTTGTCAAGTTTGCAGCGGACTTGATGCGGTATCCAGTAAACTTGACGGTGTATGGCTATCAAGTCAAACTGCAAACTTGACAAGTACACTTGATAGTGTATTATTACTATTGATAGCTTTATTACACACTGAGTCCGGAGACGATACCGAGCAGAGGCGGTACGAAGGCGGTGACATGGTGGACACGGTTTCTAACCGTGTGTGTAGAAAATTGTCGGATGAAAGTGACGACGAAGTACCTTTTATTAATATTTGCATTGCTAAATTAGCACTAAATACAATAGATGCAAAATTAAGGTATAGGACAGCCTATAATTTGTAAACGTCTCCAGACGGTTACACCACGGTAAAGATATACAGGATAAAACTAAAACTGCATCATTACATTTTTGAAAAATTAATATTCCTGGCCAAGAATCGAACCCGTTGATTTTGTAAAAAAACACATCCTGTATTATTACACGATTCGATAGTGTTAACAATGATCAATTTCTGTGAAGTAATGACATACGGCAAACTTATGGAAAATGTAGGAAAAATAGAACATCCGTACAAAATTATTTTGTCTTTTGTTTAAATATCTATAATACCTAGTAGATACTAGTATCTACTAGGACTGAGGAGGAGGTGAGACTAGATAGAGACCGATGATAAACTTTTTTAATTAATCAGTTATTACTTTCGCTTCTATCATTTTGGAAAGTAATTATATGTATAACTACCGATTTCTCAATCCAGTTATTACCTACGTTTTTACGATTTGCACTTCTCTCTGCAGTAAGTTTGTTATGAAACGTGACAAAATGGCATTTTTTTACAGATGTTGTGTAAATGAGTCCACTGCTGCAGTTTAGGTAAGTACTAAGTAGTAAGCTTCTATATAATAATAAGAGTCCTGTTTAAGGTAAATGTTCTGTACGGGTAGCGTCATGTTGAAGAATTTCATCCAATAGGTATTCGATAATACCTACGTCCTACCTATCTACATACAAAATAATACACCCCGTCCATTAATACTTATTTTTCAGTAATTAAATGGATCATAATATATCTGATTACGTAAATTTTGTTAATACAATGTGTGTATAAAAAATTACGTATAAATAATTACATTGTAGATTCCTCCTTTTCCTAACTTCTTTAAAAAGGAAGGAACCAAAAAAAAACAGTTTGCGTTACTGCGATCGTAATCATTGATCTCGTAAAAGAGAGCAGAAAGTGAGATGAGGAATGACGTGAGGTTTTAATTTTTTTATTACTTCCGTGTTGATTTATATCAAATAAATTGTTCATATTTGAAAGCTACCGATATTATAAACTCGATATTTCAAGACGGAAATAATTGTGGCGATGATACTTTCTACTAAAGTCGCACATTTTATTCATAAATAATTTTCAAAAGTATAATTATGATTATGTTTAGTTTGATTTGAGCATGATAGCGGTTATAACGTGGTGTCCCGAACCCAATTTCGAATACCTGGCACGTAGGTACCTCTAATTTTAAAATATTATGTGGGTATAGAAAGTTAATTATCACTTGCTTCGGTGAAGGAAAACATTGCGAGGAAACCTGCACACCTGAGAATTCACCATAATGTTCTCAAAGGTGTGTGAAGTCTACCAATCCGCACTTGGCCAGCGTGGTAGATTATGGCATGTACTGTACTACTATATGTATACTCTAAGACTGTACCCCTCACATTGTGAGAAAGCCTCAGAGCTCAGCAGTGGGACAATTATTAAGGGTTGTTGCTTTGCAAAATACTTGAACCTATTAAAAAAGATGGCCTTTATCGCTAATGTTCTCTACATCTTATACTTCTAATAACTACTACCTTTGGGTAGAACAAAAAAATGTAAGGTACATAATTGAATCTAATCAACATTGAGGTACCGGACTACCCTGGCAAGATACAATAATTTCATCCAATATTTTATAATAACCCTAAATACAGGGTGCCTGTCGTGCTAGTGACAGTACAGACTGTCTATCTACATAATTATTTCTATAAAAATAATTAACTAACTGGACTAACTGCATTATACCGCGGAATGATCCATTTACCCTAGACTATTTAGCCGTATTGGGGCAGCTTATGCCCCGTTTACATGCGCGCGCGAGCCACGAGACTTTCCGCGATACCCACGCGAGCCCGAGTGTGTAAACAGGTAGCTCGCGCGCGCGTGTCGTGGCTCGCAGGGCTCGCGTCGGGAGCGGTTTTTTGGGCGCGTGCCAAAGGGTCTCGCGCGAGCGCTCGCGTAGTGTTCACATACGCGCGAGCTTCATTCAACAACGGCAACTAGCGCCATACGTACGTGTTCTATTGGATTTGTATTTTTCGAAATCGTATTAACTTTTACGCAAAATTATATGAAATAATAAAATATGGTACTGAATGATAATAATAATGAACCTTAAACCACTAATGATTAGACTTCGTTTATTGAAACTAATATTATAAAGAAGAGAATTTTGATGTTTTGTTCCTTTGTTTGTAATGAAAAAACTACTGGAAAGATTTCAAAACTAGGATGCTCTTTTATTTTAAAAATAAGAATCTGTACGCAAACCAAACAGACACTGAAAAAAAGAACAGAAATTAAAACTCATCATTCTAATTCCTGCCCCATTTTAGTTAAAAAAAATATTTTGTTGCTTATTGCACTAAAAAAAGCCTAATGTACAGAAATCTACCCATAGTACAATCTACATTGAGTATTTTGCCTATAAATCATGGTAGAAAGGTTTCATTGACTGGATGCCGATGTATTACGTCAACGTGCTCCATCCTTGAACGTTCGAACGCATCTGAACGTAGTGTTGCCAACTCGGTATCAGGTTTGGGGGCTAAACACAGCTTAAAAAAGGGCTAGATTCGTCCAATACATTGAAAATAGGGGCTATTGCTTAATTATCAGAGGTGACGGCGAAAAAAAAAAAAAAAGGTCGTCAGACGCTCTACAAGTATGATAATGGTAATTGGTAATTTTTTTCGACATCTTTCACTACATTTTATCGTTTTTCGATCGATTGCATCCAAAAACTTCGTGGAAAACCTGAATTTATCCCTTTTTTTTCAAGATGGCGGAAAATGATTTTGGGGCTAGAAATTGGGCTAGGTGCTAAAAAATTATTTCAGGGGCTGAAAACCCGTAAAAAGGGCTAGATCTTAGATAGGGCTAAATTGGCAACACTGTCTGAACGCCGCGCGCGTCTAAACACAAGATAGCGCTCGCGCGCGTAGGGGGCGTGGCTTACGGACGAGCCACGGGATGGTCCACGAGCCGCGCGTGTAAATGAGCGGTTAGAATACTAACTAATTAAGATTAATAAATAAAAATATATTTAATAGAACGAATAAGATATTACTATAATAATATTTTTTGCAAAGCGATAACAGTAAATTATATCAGTAGAAGTACCTAACTGGTGAAAGTTGTTTTTACTGTATTAGGTATTTGGCACATTAAGAAAACATCCTTTACGGGTGTCGTTAACATGTTTACGCTAAGAAAATACCTAAGATGGAAATTCTAATTTAAATTGCTGCAGAACCTGGCTGTTTAACTCAGACAGGTTTATGCGAAAGGTCTTTAGTTATTTGCTACGAATGCTAATGGCAATTTAGCAGTCCTCCTTCACTCCGGCTCGCTTCCTGTCTCTCTAGTCTCCTTAAAATCCTACCCTAACTCTATCCTCCCCACTCACGAGTCATGCACTCTACAACTAGGTATACATACCTAATTTAGATCTTATATTTGTCTATGATTGTACTAGAAGAGAGATTCCCAAATCACAACATTCGCAACTGCATAATATTCTATAACTGCAGCCTGTCTCATTGGGTAATTTTCGAGTAGATAATACCTACTTATGCATGGTAGCTATAGCTATGTATATTTGCCGAGTACCAAGGCGAACATGATTGATTATATTTTAATGAACGTTAAATTTATTTATAATTACATTTCGAGTTAAGATAAAAATATTATGTTTAATCTTTACACTCATCACTGTAAAGTGTAATCTTAAAATATACAGGGTGTCTCAAAGGTAATGCTGCAAACTTATGGGGATTTCTTGGAAGCTTGGAGGTTTATTGACCCACCAGATGATAAAAAGACCTTTTTCTTTACTGATTTCGCGATTTGATTGAAATTTTTGGATTAGTAGCAAAATCAATTCGCATTCATAGGTAGAATCACAGTGACTATAAAAAATACTGTAAAAGTTCAATTCCGGATTGACTTGTAACAATTTTTACGATGGCGACTCCGATAACCACGCAGATATTTTCTGTGTGTTTAAAACACGTAGACGGATCAGCTAAGGCCACGCGCACTTTGGACACGTTTTCGTACGAATTTTACTCGTAAGTACACGTACGAACACGCACGAACGATCCCGACCTTCCAAGTACTATGAGAGCGCGGACTGGGCGCGAGTTAGTCGTGCGTATACGTACGTGTACATCCGACGTCCGAACACAATCCGAACTTGTTGGGATTTTAAAACACATTCGTAACTACGTCGAAACTTAAAAAATGGATGTAGAAAAATTCATTAACTATGTTTACGGACATAAATTAATGAATTTTATTTTTTCATACGTACATAAGGGAACATACCAAAACCACGTGCCTCATTTAGGGGGGGGAGGGGGGTCTTCAAAACACCACGATTGGTCACAGAGGGGAGGGGGGGGGTTTAGGTTTTTGTCACGTAGTCAATATTTTAGCAACCATTACGCCACGAAGTCGTCAAATATAAGCAAAATTATAATTTTTAACTCTGTTTTTGCAAAAAAGTATTGAAAACCGTATTTATCAATTACCACGTGAAAACTAGGGGGGAGGGGGGGGGGTCTTCTCATATACTACGGATGGTCACGAAGGAGGGGGAGGGGGGTAAAAAGTTGGAAAAAATGGGTTACGTGGTTTTGGTATGTTCCCTAACCATGAAACAGTGTGTGGTCATTATATAAGTCTTCCATAATATGATGAAATTCACCAAAATCGTGTCTTTTTAAATATATTTCTCGCACCCATTCGGTTCTACGACAGCGACGACGCCACCGCAGTCTCCGTGTTATAAGAGAATTATCGTGAACATACAGATTATTTCATCGCGCTCCAACCAAAGAAGACTTTACAAATGTGTTGTCACTAGAAAACTATTACCTATTTGACGGAGAAAAACGTATTCACTGTGCGCACTCAATTCGTACGACCACGATTGTAAGTATACGTACGAGATGAATTCGTATCCAAAGTGCGGGCGGCCTAATATGGTCATCTCTACTACGCCAAAAGGAATATTGACATGTTGCCGAGAAAGTAAAAAACGAGAATCACCGATTTCATTTTTTTACTGGGACGGCCCAGAATACTGATCCCAATCCTATGCCGCTAGGTGTCGTAAGAGTCTCCTGCTCGTAAGCCGCTAAACGACAAATCATGTTCCGGCTGGGGGCTTAAGACAGTTGTTTCCTTTCCTCCTATTATTTTTCTCTCTTCTTTCTTGGTTGCCAACGCATTGGTGACGTCTTAGGTGTTATTGGTGTCCACGGGTGACTACGGCATACTATTTAACATCAGGTTTCTCGTCTGCTCGTTTATCGGCTAGTTCCATAAAAAAAAGCTTTGAAGCAAGAATTTACCAATATAATAATGTCACGCTCAAGAACCGTTAGTTTTAACTGATGCAGAGTCAAGAAAGCTCTAACTGCAAAACCTCATGTCATTACCTCGACAGGATTTGACATCGTTTATCTTTGTATTAAACTGTTCAGTATTTGAATTAATTAATAGTATTAAGTTACCATTTCCAATTCCTGACCCTAGCCCAAGAGGTTAAGAGTTAAGACCTCATCTGTGTGTTGTTGTCCCCAGCTCGGCTACGGATGGTCGCGGAGCGGTCAGCGGCGATGCCGCGCGCACCGCCCGCCGGAGTCCACCATGTCTGTGAGCAGCGACATCCGCTTCACGCAGCGCAAGCTCAGCCGCTCCTGCCGCGGCTGCTGTGCAGCACTCGCTGCCCTACTCGTGCTGCTGCTGCTTGCCGCTCTCGCTGTTTACCTCGGCCGTTGGTACCGCTCCATACTTATTAGATTACGTGAATACTTACTGAGATATCATGTGCGATTTGATTTAAGCATGGGCGTACCGCGGACTCCTGTCAATTTTCTAGCAGCTTACATTTGTAATAGGAACATTGAATGTTGAATAAGTCACATGTCCCATTGCCTGTTTGTAGGAATCTATACGATGTATGTTCGCCAATGATTCATCGGATAGACGACGATGAATATAATTAACGATTTTTTTTGTTTTGGCAAACGATATTGTGGGTTGAACTTTAAGTCACCTCGAACACAGATGGCAATAAATAAAGACAAATAAAGGCAATAATGTTCAAATAAAACCAATAAGAAACCCATGGACTACTCCGAAATAAGTCGCATTGACCATAACTTTTGTTCGTACGGATGTTACGGCTGCAATTATACGAGTAGTAACATCAAATAGATATCAATTATCATCCTACACTCTTAAGCATTACACATTAAACAATTTATACATTTAAGGCGCATGTTTTGACTAGACAAGACGAATTTAACTGGTGATTTTGTGCTAAAATTAGCATATTGCATTCACATTGGTTTTTATTGCTTTTATTTATTATTTTATTATTGATTTTATGTGATGGTACTTAAACGCAGGTAGTTAAGTCGGATGTAGTTTAGTATGTAGGTATATCAGTCATGCCATGCTAACGTGCGATGCATAGTTGTGGCCTGTGGGCGTATCTTTGTGAACTAAAGTGTAGTATAATTAATTAACTACTTGCTTCGATGAAGGAAACCATAATTAAGATACTTGCACACTAGAACATAGCATAGGTACATAAAAAGATCCAATATATACCTACCCAACATGGCCAACATTGTAATGAACCTGTAGGATGCGTGATCGAATTCTAAAAGGTGACCCCAGCCTATAATTTAAAATTATATAAGAACATATTTATCTACTTAATCTATTATATCCAATATATAATTATGTCTAATTGTAATGTGATAAGCGTAACTTAGTAAACCTTTTACTTTTATTTTTAACTTTGTAAGTTTGTCCGTGCACTTTCTAATCTACTTACTATATATTTTGTGTACTTTTTATCAACGAGTGCTCGAATTTATATTCCTAATAACATAATCAAAACACGATATTATAATATTATCAGCATTTCCTTGGCTGAATGTCGGCATTTAGCGCAGCCCGTCACCGCGGGAAAAGGCCAACATCCCAGCGGCCTTGCGTTCGCCGCACAGCGCGACAAGTGCGTGCCGAGCCGATGTTGGTTCGATCGGTCGACGTTCGATCGGTAGATCCAATCCTATACGTCGTCAATAATAAAGTCACTCTATTTTATGATAAAGATCGTTTGAAAGACCTTCAATAAATACACGGTGAATTAATAAAAATATCTCATTCCGCTACAACTAAGATTTAAGAAGATTTTATTGTTCTTGGTTTTGTAATTTGTTGTACTTAAACAGATCTTTTAGTAACGGTTCGTTTGAAATCCTATTTTTATAAACCATGGCAGTTTGATTTATTTTGTAATGAATACGAGTATATTTTGTGTATACACAGATATAGATTATTGATAGATTAGGGTGTCTCGAAGACGACGTTGGAGTATACCCAATAGCTCTTTTTTGTAGGTACCCTAAGCTGATAAATATGTAGGTAGTAGAGTATCTATGAATCCATGCAAGGGACATATTTAAAACGTGAAGTCGTAACGCTCATCTCAATTTGATTTAAATTTATCAAAACAGTTACGTTTATGGGTGCTAATATTTTCAGATATGTACCTGTTTGGAGATCCTTTGAACCGGCAAACTTTCCGAGGATCATTCGTGGTGCTATCGTGGGAGGCAGATGATGTCACGGTGAAAGGAAACAGCACGAGGGAGATCGTGATGCAGCAGGCCCTCCAGGACACCTACAAGAACTCCGAGCTTCGGTCCTGCTTTGTGGGAGCAGACGTCCTTGCCCTAGACAAGTATGTTGGCTATTTTTTCTTCTCCCATTAAGGCATTGCTTAGATACAGTTCAATTATTTATGTTGGTTGGTCTGAACTCGTTACCGGTTCTTGCTAGGTCGCGTGAACAAATGAGTCCTCTTCGCGTCTTTTTAGCTATACGCTTGCACAACATCTTCGCACTTGGATTCTATTTGCAGGGCCCGGGCTTACACAAATGAATCGTCACAAAGATCGAAAACAAATATTTATCGGATCGGTCACATATTTGCCAAATTTTCCTCCTGAAAATTGAACTCGTGCTTCGGGAAACAGGGCACTATCAACGGTGCAACTGAGGGCGTCTAAAAGCAATCTGTACATCAAAATACCTAATTTACATTCCAGGCTTATTACTACTTGCTGTACGTTGGCGGCTTTGATACGCACAATAAAAAGCCATTAAAACGATTTAATATATTCATAAGAACATTCCGCATGCAAAGAAATATCTCATTGTTTTGTATTTCTATTGTAATCTTGTACCGGTTTAGAGCGAGTTGATTTTGTAAGTAACTTTAATCCCGATGACAATATGTAGTTGTTTTTTTGAGTGGGTAATTTGTCAATTTAGTAACGCTATGTCGCCTAGTTACAAAGGCATTACAGGTGCGTACCTAACTGACTAATAAACAAGCGGGAAAATTACTTATTACTTATCGGATCGGAAATTACTTATGATTTAAGTAACTAATTCAAAATAAATAAATATTACAACGATTATTTCCCTCATTAAGGTATCATTAAACTATTTCAAAAGAGATAATAAAGCCTATACATGTTTTGTTATACAATACATATTAATAACAGCAAATGTACAAGTTTCACTAAAAACACCGTGTGAAAATTTTGCCACGTTTCTCATACTTAAATGATTGATTCGTAGGCAAGGACCTTTGTTCGTGGGCCATCAGGCTCACGCTAACTTCAATAATTGTAAATTCAATGGTAATCAATTTTGTCGTCGCTTTGACTAGACATAAGTACTTACGTACAATTTTGTAAATTACAGTTCTTGTTTCTTTATACAAAGTTGGTAGTGAACTCCTTACGTAAATTTTATTGCAATTATACGATCCAACAAACCATTTGTCACGTAACTTCATTCTCACCCAGAATCTCTTGAGCAAGAGTAACTGAGCTTACCTAGTTTTTATAAAATATTATTTCCAACTTAAGTTTAGGTAATATTAGCTACATTTTAAATTAAAAGAATAGCACATTAGATAATGTATAAGACAGTATAAGAACTCAGGTATGCGCCTAACATTATAATTGTAGGCACCTAACAATCGTATTTTCAGAAAACATTGTATTACGCAACAAACGTATGTAGGGTGTGTGGGTAGGGTAATAACATCTAAAAAGGGTATATCTATCAAGTAATTAGAAGCATTACCTACACATTATATAATACAACATTATGTGTACTTATATGCTGCGTAATATTTCTCACTATGTTGTGGAGAAAGTCAGCTTTCCCAGTGTTATACTTAATGTCTGAGATGGAGCGTGCCACGGGGCACTAGACGTAAGGTTTAGTTTTGTCTTTCATAGCTACAAAAAGAAATAAAATACAGACATGACATGCCCAGATTGCCCAGTAATTGTATTGTATGGATTTGGTGACGCAAAGTTCAATATTATTTGTAGTGAAAGGCACCTAGTAAGTAGTTCAGTTACAATTGCAATTTTATTGGTTGTTATCAATAGGTACTTATCAGCGGCAAGTTGTCTCCTTGCATTCGTTCTAATTAATTTTGGTAAATAAGATACTATTTAATTCACTACAGTTTTTGGTTGGTTCAGGTATTTTTGAACAATAATAATTATCGTTCTATTTAGTCCCGCAGTCGTTATTAATTTACTCGCTATTTACCGGTTTTAGACTATAAAAAGGCTGTAGGATTTATTTGAGGCTTAAAAGTAAAAAATGTCGAGAACTGTGACACCATGTTGTGACATCTGGGTGAGGCCAAACGAGTGTAATTTTTGAGCTTTGAGTCGCGAAATATAAATCGCCTTCGGTTTCATATTAAAGTCCTGATTGTTTCATATGACGACGACGCAAAATTATTTGACATTTTTGTATGAAACCGAATTTCGCGATTTATTTTACTCGATTCACAGCTCAAAACAATACGCGCGTTTGGCCTCACCCTATCTCCAAGCCTTCTTTCCCTTTTTTCTTCTTGTGTATCGTTGTAATCTTTTGGAAACCCTTTATAATAAATGAAATAGGGTAGATAAATAGGAGACGAATATTCAATAATTTTTACTTTACCATTAAGTACCTACTCTCAAGAATTTCTCCTAGGCCTGCTTTAGTTCGATACTTTACATAGAGCACGGCACCAATGACCAAACGGATCTACGCGCAATTTGTACTCGCATATGGCCCAGAAACCAATTTACACTAACTTACATACACTTACGAACGAGCCTTCGAATGCAGAGAACAGCCACTACATTTTACCTTTACAGACGGTTTCATTTGCATTCAGTTCATAAAAAGAAAGGGCCGCTTGAACTTGAATGTGGTTTAATAACACGCACGGCATAGAAAGTTCAAAGCTTAGAAATCTCAACACGCAATAACTTTCCCGTCTCAATATCATACCTCATTGTATTGCACGGGTCGATATGGCGTTTTTAGACACAGATACCAAGTTTCGTTTGCAACATTTCGTGTGACTAGCGAGTGAGGCTATAGTACATTATGATACAAGTGTGGTATGTTGGTCATTATACTCGAGGTGATATTGCACAGCGCGAGCCGAAGGCGAGTGCAGCAAGAAAACCGAGAGTGTAATAACCAAACCTCACGTGTGTCATACGACGTTTTTCAACACACTTACGAGTAAAAAAACAAATTATTCGTACTCAAATAAACAATGCTCACAGACCAGACGGAAAGTTTGTTAAAAATGGCGCGCTCCGCGTCGATATTTTTTTTTCTGCGCGCGGCGTGTTAGCTATGCGTGCGCAGATTGGAGCGTAGTAGGCACGAACAATTACGCTAAACAGCCAAAACGCAAAATGTAAAAAATCTAATATTTATGTATTTATGAATTAGTTTCACGTTGAATTATTAATTAAAGTAAATAAGTTGTTGAAAATTTATCATATTCAAGGTGGTAAACTTCTTTTTTTTTACAAAAATAGTGTTATTTTTAGTCTTATGCTGAAACGAAACATATCTAAGTCAAAACTTTTTTCTGAAATTTAAAAATAAAGCTATAACCCGGCTAAGTTAAGAGCAAATAGAATGCATAAATAATATCTTTCAGCAAGGTACAAACTTACTTTGATGGAATATAAAATAAAACACTAGTGCGATCAAGGAAAAAAAGCACAAGTGTTTAATACCATGGTTTATGAGTGTAAAAGCCATGTGATAAAAACCAATTTATGAGCAAGGGTGTTGAAAAATTGATTACGATACTTTTATATAGATAGAACTGTTCTTACTTACTGTTCCAGTTACAGTAATAATCAATTTGCCATTGAAGTTCTATAAATTTTTAATAGCATAAAATAACTCTTCATGAAGTAAGTACTTAGATGTAGCGTGGCTTTATAGTATTAAAGTGGGTCTACGTATTTATCCAAAACCATGTAAAATAAAGAAAAACTTATGACTTCAAAGCTTTTCTTGAAAATAGCTAGCTTATTTAATTATGTAAGTAAACTAAAATATATTTTATACAATAAATCTAAAATTATAATAATCTATACTAATATTATAAAGAGGATAGATTTGATTGTTTGCATTGAATAGGCTCCGAAACTACCGAACCGATTTGAAAAATTCTTTCACTGTTGGGAAGCTACACTATCTCCGGGTGACATAGGCTATATTATATTTATTTATTTTACTATTTTTCCCGAAGCGAAGTGAGGGCGATTTCCTCTTTTATAATAAACGAGTAACCGCCCTCGCTTTGCTTCGGTTTTCTTAATTTTTTACACTTTGGGTTACATTATTGGAGTTTTATTAAGGATCCCTAATTTTTTTGAAAATATGATATAGCCTATGTTACTCGGAGATAGTGTAGCTTTCCAACAGTGTAAGAATTTTTCAAATCGGTTCAGTAGTTTCGGAGCCTATTCAATGCAAACAATCAAATCTTTCCTCTTTATTATTAGTATAGATTAACAGAATGCTAACGCTTAGTGAATCATAAAATATCAACATGTTGTAGTAACGGGAAAATATGTGGCTCAGTGGGCCAAGGGTCCTTTTGAGGCCTCCTTTTGAGGAGGCCTAGAGCATACTCCAACCACGCTGATCCAGTGCGGTTTGGCGAAGGGGTTAGGGGCCAACCGGAGTGTCGGAAGTTTTCAAACCGCCCGAGGGCCTACGGGAAAATATGTATGTATAACAAATTATTTTGTTTTTATACGAAAAGTAGACCAATGAGATGTAAGTGGAGACAGTAACGTGGCATCCAGCTTTCGAGTCGGGTAAGGGTGTCTTTCAGCCTGACACCCATGACTCCTGCATTTTTGCGGTTGCCGAAGCTGTAATGACCATAAAAGAAAGACCTAGCTTTCAAGTCTTCATCCGAATACGATGACCCATGTGGCGGACTGGCGGTTGACTCTAGCAACTCGTGCAAATTGGTAGTTAAACAGGCAAACTTCGCGGAATTTTCTAGCTTTTAATAGGAAGTGTATCATGTTATTTCTTGTGATGTTGTATTAAATTATTACATGTAAGTATCTTATTATAATGATTGCAGCGTAGATGAGGGCACTCGGGTGCATTTCGAGGTGTCGTTCGAGCCGATCTTCACGGCGGTGAGCACGGCCGAGGTGCGGGCCGTGATGGAGCGCCAGCTGCGGACTCCCACGGCTTTCTTCAAATACGTCGACGTTTTGCATGACACACTACATATTGAAGTAAGTTCTTTATAACCTGTGCATCTATCTGCGGGGTCAGTGGTCTGGGCTACTGAACTCGGGAATCCTATAATACTGAGAACTATCTGGCTCACTGGTTTTACCTCCCTCCTTCTAACGACCGTGAAAGTTTTTATTCGTGTTTTCGTCGTAGTCTTGGGCAACAATTTGGTCGCAATGTTGCATCGGCATCGTATCAGTTCTTATCACCAGTTGGTAGGATAGGTACCAGACTGGTATGATCTGGCGTCGTTTTTCATACAAAAAATATCAACAATAATTTGTTTTATAGGTAGAATTTAATATCACTTTAAATATACATACCAAATTGAATCCAAAATTGTTTTTACAATTTCAGGAGAATTCTGCAATATCCTCTCAAGCTTTAAAGGAGGGGGATACAACTGCAACAGACATACCTACCACGGAAGCAGTCACACTGGACGTCGTTGAAGAGCTGCGAGAATGTTCTCCTCTGACCTTGCAGCTGTGTTCCCATCTGCCTTACAACATGACGACATTTCCCAATCTAGTGGGTCATTCATCCAAGGATGCATTAATGCGGGATCTTGTGGCATTCAGGGAGTTGCTTGATGCAGAATGTTCCCATCTTGCGCAAGTAAGTAGGATTGTATTGTCGTTACATTAACAATCACCAAATATACGGGTTAAGCGCGTACAAATTATACTAGCGCGTCATCAATTGAGCTACCATTCTAAGGGTACACAACCCTTACAGCAATTATTCTTCATCATTGGGACTACTGGGAATGGAATAATTTCGTTTTATTATTTGATTATTTGACAATAAGATGATTGCATACCGTTTCTGGTATTTAATATTTATAGCATAGCTCTTTAACATCAGAGCATTTGGAGGGAACAAAAGTAAAATCACAATTTTTCAAGTCGATTAGGTTTATCAGTCATGTCATGCCACTCATTATTTTGGCGGACTGAATTGGCGATCCGTTGTAAGACTTGTAAGCTTATAACTTAGTGTAACAAAAACTAGTGTAAAAACATTGTGTAAAAAGAGTAAATTCGAACACCAAACGGTGTGCATAAAAAGTACACAAAAATGTAACAACCCAATCTACAATAATGTAGGTAACGACACTTTTTTGCCAATGCTGGCTCGACACTAAACTTAAATTTCAACGCGAGATTTTAATATAAATAGGTGTTTGTTCCAGGACTTCGTGTGCCAGATGTTGCAACCGCGGTGCTCCGGGGAGCGGCTGGTGTACCCGTGCCGCGCGTACTGCCGCGCCTTCCACTCGGGCTGCGGCGCGCGCCTGCCCGACCGGCTGCGGCCGCACTTCGACTGCGCGCGCTTCCCAGACTACTTCGGACCTGGCTCCTGTGCTCCTGAACCAGGTAGGTTGCATTTTTATCAGCTCGTTCAAGTCTGACTTTTGATCATAGATTCATAGATTTCCGGTTAATTACAAGTCAAACTTGCAGTATCGCCTGTATCTGGTGAGATACAGGCGATACAGCAAATGAAGATATGGTAACTAGATAAGTAGGTGTACTTATCTAGTTACTATATCTTCATGAAATTACGAGTTGCTATGGCTATCGTGAAGTAATGTGGTATGTTAACTCTTATTCTTTTAGTTTTTATCTCATCTTAAAAACTTGTCTGTAACTGTGAGTAGAAAAATAAGATTCCGTGGGGAGTTTCTTGCCGCTTCTTTTTCCTCTAGGTCTAAATAGTTACAAGTAAAATCATTTCATTGCAGAGTGTGGCAGTTCCCTGCAGCGGCTGGCGTTGTCGCGGCGCTCGTGCGATGGCATCCCGGACTGCGCGGACGCGGCGGACGAGCGCGGCTGCGCACACTGCGCGGCGGCCGGCGCCGGCGGACTGCGCTGCGCCCTGCAGCCCCGCTGCCTGCCGCCGCATCTGCGCTGCGATGGGACGCCCGACTGCCCTGATGGCAGCGATGAAACTGGATGCCGTAAGTTATACGTTATAGAGCCGATAGTAGACAATATTCCAATTTATAAATGCGGTACCTAGTTTAATAAACAATAACACTACACACTCATAGCGGTGGATAACACTAGGATTCCCTGTGTCATGGACAACACACAAAGGTCACGTACACAAGAACAGACACACCCATATCGTGAGCAGAAATTCAAACTCATCATTCAAATTGGCATGCTGACAAAAAATAACGCCAACATACTGTTGTTATGCGAAATCTTAAAACTATTCTTTACTCATCTTCAATCGGTTTTTTACTAATCCTCATCAAATTTAATTTACGTACCCACTAACAACCCTTCGCTTGCAGTTTGGATAACCCGGTCGCTGGCGTCATGGCGGCGGGAGAGCAGCGAGACGACGCTGGGCGCGGTGCGCAGCCGCGGCGGGTACGCGGTGTGGGCGGAGCGCGGCCGCGTCGGCAAGGTGTGCGCCGCGCCTTACGAGAATGATCGGCGCGCGCTTATGAGCGTCGCCACCTCGCTTTGTACTTCGCTCACTTTCAAGTAACTACATCCTAAACTGTTAATCATTTATTTCCAATCAACTATAAAAGTCAAATCTTTTGAATCTGCCGCAGTTTCGGACAGAGGAGAAGAAACGGCGAAAGAAACTACCTACTCTACCAATAACAAACATATTTTGTATACTGACTGGAGCGGAACAAGCGGAAGTTTCTTTCCAAATGTCAATATTGTCATTAATATCGACAGTCATTTCATTCAGAGAAAGGAATTCAGGAAATGGAATAGGTGCCATCTGAGGTACCAACCTCCTCACGTTTCAGTGTTGGAGAGCCAGTTTAATAAGCAGGTTTTTGTGTCCACTTCTTGAATTGAATGTGGGCGATCCGCGATGTGCACATAGAGGTGTCTATCTATTGGTTTGCCAAATATCATGAAACATCTTCCTTGTACCCACTGCTATATTTTGCAACCCTCAAAATAGGTTGGCAATTTTTGTACACTTAAACATACATAACATGTAACCTACCTAAACCAATACCGCATTGATTCTATGCGTGTGCGGTTTATATTTGAAGCAATGTGAAACTGTCGTAAATAAAATGTAATCTTTGCTGATCTATTTTTCTTCCTATTAGAACTGCTGTATCTGCCGAAGCGGTTCCAGATCTCGAAGCGGATTCGGAAGACAGTGATCCAGACGGAAACAGAACAGATGTACCCGAATACGTGGAAATAGTAGACCCGCAGGCGGCTGAGATATCATTCGTTAAAACTGATTGTCCAGAGCGGAAAGTGATCAAAATTGTGTGCGATCAATTAGGTAATATCATCGGGTCATCCATTAGTCAGATAAATGCTTATTTGTAAAGTTTTAGACAAGTAGGTATGCCATAGACAGGTAGGTACCTTCACGATGCGAATGGTCATTCGTAAAAAAATATCCATGCATACGTCGTACTTAGATCAGATCAGACATTTGAAGAAACATGGACCGGAATATCCTACTTATCATATCTACATTACCTACCAATTCGAATCTAGTAGATACACCGGTACGGGATTAAGCAAGTGCGGGGCCCGTAGCAAATTCTTTCAAAGAGCCCTTAATTATCTATAGCTTCTTCTTCTTAAGTAGATGGGTATAACTGTGTCTGTATAAAGAGGTTCTTTAGTATAAAGTCTAAAATATGCGGGGCCCCCTTTCGCGCGGGGCCCATAGCAATTGCTACTCTTGGTACCTACTACGTGGTTAATCCGTCACTGAGATACGCATACAATAACAAGACAGGAAAGTCAGAAAACTTTCATGACAGAACGTTCATAACAGCTTGCTTTCCTATATTCCAGAATGCGGCGTAGCATCGGCCCGGGGGGCTCGTGCAGCCAGGGGAGTGGACGGCCTGTCGAAGTCGGCGCAGCCCGGCGACTGGCCGTGGCACGCGTCGCTGCTGCGCTCGCACGTGCACGCCTGCGACGGAGTACTCGTACACGCCTCCTGGCTCATCACTACCGCGTCCTGCTTCCAGGTCACTTACCTATTATTGTTAAAAAGAGTTGAAAGAAACACCCTAATTTTAAAAGTAGCGCCTCTTGAACGATACTAGCTTAACTTAGGAGCTGAGGATGGTGAAGTGGTAAATAAGAAATCTTGGGGGCTTTTAAAAAGACTGCTTAACGTTTACGAAAATTCACATATCTAAGAGTACAATTTGCGATAACCTAATTATGTAACTCTTTTTCGCGCGATTTTGATTAACTTTTTCTCATACGAGTTGCGAGCACTCCTAACTATTGCTTTTAAAATTGAACAGGGTCAACCCAAAGCAGAGTGGACCGCAAGATTGGGCACAGTGCGCATTCAGAGCACGACGCCATGGCAGCAGGAGCGGCGCGTGGTCGGCATGGTGCGGTCGCCTGTGGAAGGCAGCTTGCTGGCGCTGGTCCGCCTGGAGGAACCGCTGGAGATGACAGACTTCGTGCGCCCCGCCTGCCTCCCCGACGACGCCGTGAAGACCGACAACCGAAGCATTTGTAATACTCTCGGCTGGACAAGGAACAGAGACCAGTTGCAACGGGTTCACGTTGTTCCAACTGCGATGAATACGTGTGAAAACGTCAGCATCGCAACCGTCAATGGGATTTGCGCGGAGCCTTTATATGACCAGGATGATTGTGATGTTAGTATTCCTTAATGTTTTAGCAGTAGTCTAAGTTAGAATTTGATACATTTTTTACGGTACTAAGTAGCTCATGGAATCTTTCCTGCACCTCTATAATAGATACTTGTTTTGTCAACTAAACTGGAAGTGATAAGTTGCTTCTTATAAGAAAAAAGATGATACAAGATTCTTATGTTACATTAAAACAGGTTTAGTAAGACTTCCTAAAGCTCACCAGATCTTTGTTTTACAGGAGGAAGAATATGCAGGAAGCTCGATGATGTGTTTTGACGACAACACAAAGCATTGGTCATTGATAGGGGTCAGTGGATGGCGCATAGCATGTTCAAAGATCGGAGTGGGCCGACCCCGCATTTACGATGCCATTTCATCTCACGTTGACTGGATCAAAAGAACCATTGCTAATTCTGCAAGGTGACAATACAACCAGTAACGATTTTCCGAAGACTGCCACATATGCAATTCAATAATGTGTTCAAAAAGTTGTACCCGAGAAAAACATGTTGCATTAAATTAAGAATGTTTAAAAATAATTTCCAACTTAATGTTAACTATATTAATAAAGACCACAACTGCCATTTCTTAAGCTGGTTCTTAATAATTACAACAATAAGATAGTAACCAAGGAGCTACAATATCAAAAAAATAATTGTTGGTATTTTAAGTTTTCATACAATTTTATTGCATTAAATGCATGTTTATGTATATTTTGTTAAAATCAAAATAGTGTTTAGTTGATTGATTGCAGTTGTTGTAGTGTAGTTGTAATTTTACCAAATTAATTCTATCAGTAAGCCAAATAGTGTAATAATACTCTGCATAACTTATAAAATATGTATGTAATATTAAATCTAATAAAGCTAATATCAGACATCTAATAGTGATGAATGATGGGTTATTGTAAAAATAGAGTTTATAGCAACTTAAGTTAAAAAAAGTACCTTTTTATGTAATTTATTAAAATGTACATTAATGTTAATCTCATTCCTTGTTTGTAAATATGTAATACATAAGAAAATATTTAATTGAATACATTGATTTTTGAAGTGAATTTCAATTTTCCTAGTTTTTATTAACGGCCCCAATAGAAGAATCCCATCAAAAATAAGGTATACTTTATGGAGTTTTGTATACATCTGGAATAAGATTTCTTTTAATTCATACAGTTGACATGCTGGTGGAAATGTTGCATGTGTGATTCCCACTAGATGATAGCACTGCCTTTTGGTGGTGCTAGCACTGGTCGGACGACTCTCCACGCCACATTGATCAGTGCATGCCGTAACTGTAGGTTTGGCTGCCTACAATAATAATACATTAGTTTTAGAAAGAAAGAAAGAAAGAAATTATTTATTTCGTAAAGCATTATGCAACAGGCAGGGTTTTAATAATTATGATTTTGATTTCATGGAAAATTTTGGGAGGAATATGATTCCCATTTCATCCCACATGTAGTTATATCTAATACCTTTAAACGAGCAATTCTTGTATATACCGGGTGTAATCGTTAAGTGTGCACAGGCGATTATTCCGTAACTATTACAGATATCAAAAAACTATAAACTGACATCAAAACTACTTTACCTAATGAGTAAAATGACAATAATAACTTATTAAAAATAAAACGAGAAATATCAAAAAATTTTACATTAAACACTCCCATACATTTTGTTTCTTAGTAAGTACAAAATTTTGTATTCAAAGCAGATGTTTGAAGTGACGTCCTCGTTGTGCAATACAATCCATCCATCCATCCATCAGTCCTTGGAGGTCCTTTGCTGGACATAGGCTTTCTCTAACTTGCGCTACTCTGACCGCTCCTGAGTCGTCTGAATCCAGCGGATACCCGCTGTCTTCTTCCCCTAATTAAGATACAACAAAAAAAAATTTGAATTCATAATACAACAAAAAAAATTTGAATGATAAAGAATTTGAATTCAGAACGAACACCAAAGAGTATCTTTCTTTTTAACCAACTTTAAAAAAAGGAGGAGGTTCTCAATTCGACTGTATTTTTTTTATGTTTGTTATCTCGGAACTTTGGACTGGGTGAACCGATTTTAATGATTCTTTTTTTAATCGAAAGCTGGTGCTTGTCGTGTGGTCCCACATTAATTTCAGCTATATCTGACAATGGCATCCATGTCAAAAGCATATAAGTCTTAAATTTGCATTAAGTATGTGCGCGATAAATGGACAAATAACTCAATATCACGCCAACCGATTTCGATGATTCTTTTTTATTTGATGTACTTCATATGAAGTTGGTTATTTTTTTGTAAAAATTTTAGATTATTGTTTTTATTTAGTATGTTGCTTTTCAGCCAGTTCAAATCAATACGATATTGAAACAAGGTTTATTATAAATTTGCAGTGGTAAGATAATTAATCTACACGTGTATCTACTTGAATTTTTCTATTCTATTCTAAATTCATCAATATTATATCATACATAATTATAAAATGATAAGGATAAAATGAGTAGGTACTATTTTCCACTTAAAATAAGGAAAGTAAAACCTTTCTACTATTTCATACTAAATGTATGAAAGTGTGTAATGTAAATTTTTTGGATATTTCTCGTTTTATTTTTAATAAGTTATTATTGTCATTTTACTCATTAGGTAAAGTACTTTCGATATCAGTTTAAAGTTTTTTGATATCTGTAATAGTTACGGAATAATCGCCTGTGCACACTTAACGATTACACCCGGTATATATAATTGGAATCTCGGAATCGGCTCCAACGATTTTCAAGAAATTTAGTATATAGGGGATTTCGGGGGCGATAAATCGATCTAGCTAGGATTCATATTTAGAAAATGTCGTTTTATCAGTGTTTTCAGGCAATGATAAACTTCTACAATATACTCTTCCTGACATCTATTGGCAAGTAGCAATACTAAAGCTACTTCAGTAAATGGCGTTGTTAAGCAACACTAAACCGAGCAAGCTTGGTCATCCGGATATTGGAATATAGTGGGAAAATGTTGTGCAATTTTGTCCAATGTCATGTTCCATATAACAAATGGGAACTATTTGATATTGCTCTCACTCACCTTTTAGTACATTGCTTGCTAATAAGTAATTCTAGTAGCAGTAATACTGGAAAGTCAAGAAACTCAGGAGTCCATTGACATTTTGATACTGAATCCCTAGTTTGTTACATAATGTAAAGCATTTTGTAAATGCTGAATAAAACACAAAGTATCTCATTAATAATGAGTCATTATTGTCTTTAGTATCATTTTATTACCATAATATATAACACTACCTTAGCACAGTATGATTCATTTCCAAATAATCTAGTTTAAAACACCTTCATTTTTCAACTCCTCTCGAATGGAAACTTGCACATCGTGTGGTAAATGCTCCAATTCCTTGTCAATGTATTTATTTAGATCCGTTAATGGTTTATAGTACAGATGTACTAGTTGCGAGCCAGATATCATGGATAAGAAGGCAAATGCGCTAAAAGTAAGGTATTGCATCCATCCAACTCCTGCTGGCATTTTTAATGACTAATACTGTATTTTTCAACCTTTTCATCAACTAAATCTTTAGCTTGCCGCTTCTTGAAAGTATTGTAAAAGTTAACTTTTCCAACCTTCCAGTTGATCATAGAATATTCTAGGGTTCCTCCAAGTACGAAGAATAAGGGAATAAATCTATATATTCCGAAAGTTTTCTTGCCGGGCCATTTGTTTAGTAACCTTTGAATCCAGCCAATTCTCATTGCAGTGGCCAATTATTTTTTTCTAAAAGGTTTGTTGCATAATCCTAACCTACACCACTACACACAGTACGAAGAATCACAATATATATATTAAGACACTGATATAGCGCAAACTACGGAAGATAAATTCTACGTTTTAAAAATAATGAACTTCTTTAAATTGCATTAATTAATACAATATTAATTAATTCACGAATATATTGATTAGATAGTGACAAACACAAATCTTATGACTTTGAGTTTAGTAGTGGTGGGCGATTATGAGATATTCTAATGGAATCATTCGATTATGAAGATGTCTCGAGATATCTCGATTATAACCGTTAGTAATTACTAATCTGTGTCTCTACTAATTCGCCATCCTCGTTGGCGGATTTGGTGGAGTGAGTGAGACTACCGATGGGCGATTATTACTAAAATTTATCGAATTAGTTAATTGTTCAGTTTAGTCGATAAAATTCGATAACAATTGATGTTAGTCGATTGTCATCGAATGGCTGGCGCGCGGTAATTACTAACGCGTAACGCATGTAACTACTAATATGTGCGAACTACTAATTCGTACCACAGCGCCGCGCTGATATGTGAACTACTAATTTGTAGCGCAGCGCAGGTATTACTATACCAATTTAGTAGCAGGTACGCGCGACAAATCGACGCGTGTAACTACTAATGTGTGCGAACTACTAATTCGTACCGCAGCGCCGCGCTGCTATGTGAACTACTAATTTGTACCGCAGCGCAGGTATTACTATACCAATTTAGTAGTACGCGCGACAAATCGTCAGTTAAAAAGACCGTGCGTGCGTAAGTAAGGAGTTATAGTTCAAAGACTAAAAGACTGGAATAAAAAAAGTACAAAAGTAATAATAATTATTCCTTTTTAACAATATACTTAAAGTAAGTTGAAGTCAGACCACTGCGGACAAAAAATTTCGTTGTATAATTCAGTCACTAAGAAAAAACAAATAATAAAATGTAGACCAATAACTAAAAATAAGATTTCAACTTTTAAAGAAAAAGTCCACTCGAAAATGCAATCGCAGTTAACATTACAACAAAGAGATCCAATAAAACTATATAACACATTGTCTAATAACATAAATAACGAATTTAATAAAATATTCAAGTTTAAGTATGTAGATCTAGCTAAAAATAGTAAATTTAGTGATTGGGCTACTGTAGGTATTTATAAAAGTAGGAACAGGATGTATGACCTTTACGCCGAGAAACAATACAATTTTTCTCCAACTTTCCAGGAGCACGTGAGAAATTATTCTAAAATATTTAAAATTGTTTGTATTCAGGCGAAATCAATGTACATAAAGAACAAAATTATTAATTCGGATAACAAGATAAAAACCACTTGGAATATAATTAACAGTGAGAACGGTAACGCAAAGTCCTGTGATTTCAGTTACGAATTATTGATTAATAATAATATAATCAGTGCTGACAAAGACGTGGCAAGCGAATTTGAAAATCACTTCCGTAATATTCCTATAACATTAACCAGTTCACTAGCTTCTTCACCGACGGAAGCACTTTCTATATTAAAAAATCATATTAATGAATGTAATATTTTATTTGAATTTCAACATATAACCGCTAGAGACTTAATTAAGGCCTTTCAGTCTCTGAAGGTAAAGAATACGGGTGATTTGTGGGGCATCTCGGTGAAAATAATACAGCATATTATAGGTATTATAGCTCCATATTTGGTCGTAGTTTTTAATAAATGTATAGATCTAGGTATCTTTCCAGATCTTATGAAATGCAGCAAAATCATTCCACTTTTTAAAACAGGTGAAAAAACTGATCTTAATAACTATAGACCAGTTTCTGTTTTACCAACCCTTAGTAAAATTTTCGAAAAGATAATATTGAATCAAATGCTAACCCATTTCAACAATAATAAATTATTACATCCTGAGCAATACGGTTTCACTAAAGGCCGTAGTACAACCGATGCCGGGGCTAGGCTATTAAAGCATATATTTGAAGCATGGGAGGCGTCACATAATGCCATAGGAGTATTTTGTGACTTATCTAAGGCATTTGATTGTGTTGAGCACGAAACATTGCTGTTTAAACTTGGCCACTATGGTATAAAAAACAAGGCCCTTAGCTTGATCGCGTCTTATTTGAGTAATAGAATACAAAAAGTCAGCATAAACGATATTAAGTCATTGGGGTCACCGGCTGTGATGGGTGTACCGCAGGGCTCGATCTTGGGTCCGTTTGTTTTTCTGGTATACATTAACGATTTACCACATTATGTAAAGAACCAAGCGGATATTGTACTATTTGCTGATGATACATCACTAATATTTAAGTGTGAAAGGAATAAAGTAAATTTCGACGACGTAAATAGTGCTCTTTCGCATGTATCGCGTTGGTTCACTATCAATAATTTACTATTAAATGCAAAAAAAACGAAATGTATAGAGTTTGTGCTACCTAATGTTAAAAAAGTCAGCAAATCTCTTAAACTAAATAACGAAACATTGCATATGGAGGAATCGACGGTCTTTTTAGGGGTGACCTTAGATAGTAAACTTCAATGGGGCCCACATATAACAAATCTCGCGACAAAACTCGGTAGGGCTGCTTTTGCTGTCAGGAAAATAAGGCAGTATACAGACGTCGAAACTGCTAGGATAGTCTATTTTGCTTATTTCCACAGTGTTATGTCTTATGCCATCTTGCTGTGGGGCAAAGCAGCCAATATAAAACAAATTTTCATACTCCAGAAACGGGCAGTTAGGGCTATTTATAAACTTAGGTCTCGGGAATCTTTGCGTGAAAAGTTCAAGGAAATAGGTATACTTACAGTAGCTTCCCAGTATATCTTAAACAATGTAGTTTTTATACGGAAGAATATAAACGCGTATAAACAAAATTTTGATATTAATAATCGCCATACGAAAAGAATGCATCAATTAGTTACGCCTTCGTTCCGCCTAAGTAAAGTGCAGCGATCTTTCATAGGGCTTGGTATACATTTTTATAATAAAATCCCAAAATTAATACGTGACTTGCCAATAGAAACTTTCAAAAAACGTGTAAAGACACAATTGTTAGGCAAGGGATATTATAGTGTAGACGAGTATTTAAATGACAAAGACGCATGGAAATGACCAGCTCTGCAACCAGTTCCGCTCAGAATAGTAAATACTTTTGTATTATTATCTTTTTTTTTGTAATATTTTTTTAAAAGATGTGCTGAGGAGTTTCTTTAGGCTTTTCTTCTCCTCCACGATAAAGCACCTTCCGAAAAGCCAAAAAAATGACGTGCATAAGTGTATCAGTGATACCTATATGAATAAAATATTTTGACTTTGACTTTGACTTTGACTTTAGTCCTGGGTTTGGTAGAACTAAATTAACTCAAATAAAAACTTAAATACTCGGTACCATACCAAGCCGCTACGCACAACAACAGCATACCTAATACAAACAAACATAGAACGCTCTTGAAAAATAAAATTTTATACCCATTTTTTATTAATTTGTGTTAATAATTTATAAATATAAAATCAATATTAGTTATTACAATTATTATTAATACATAAATATTTAACAATGGGTTGATAGTTGATACTGAGTAGAAAGTTAAAAAGCCATCACTTGTAATATCTGATAATTCACTTTAAAGTTCCGTATTTATTATTTACCTTTACATGTTTTTGGTTTAATATGGAAATAAATAACGATAAAATCTTTAGTTCGAATAATGAATAATCCGGTACTACTCAACGGATAACGAATGAATGGCTTACTAAAGTCAACAGTACGACTGATCTAAGATTAGTAATACAAATTAGTAACGTCATTCGATTATGAAAATAAAATTAGTTACTAATCAACAATCGATTATCAGTAGGTATTAGTAATTAGTGAATGTTTCGATTATGTAAATCATTCATGATCGCCCACCTCTAGAGTTTAGACTAAAATAGGGATGCACGATATACATCCATGTATTAAAAACACTCGATGTAATGTATGGAAACATCGATTCAATCAGATGTTTTTTTTAATATGTCAACATCGAGTAAGCATCAATGTTTTTTATTCAATGCATCAAAGAGGCGGACCTAATAGGATAACTAAACTAAACAATCACAAAATTAAACACAAAATAGAACAACTCCATTAGGCTAATGTTGAAAAGCGTTTCCTTAGTTTTTGAACATCAAATTCACTGCCAATGACCTTTTTTTGGTCCCAACGCTACTAAAAATTAAAACAATCGATGTATGGAAAACATCGATGTATTTTGTGGAACATCGATGCCACTATGCGATGCATTGCATCGAAAAAAACATCGATGTTTTTTTCAATGTCCATCCCTAGACTAAAATGACAACCAAAAGTACTCTGTGATGACAACCGCTAATCCGCTAATGTCAAAGTTCGAAATAATGATACCAGCGATGTGCGATCTACATTTACGGTTTTTTCAATCATGAACTATGTCGTAAAAATAGTGAGAAGTTTTAACTAATTAAAAAAAACATTCAGTTAGTAAGGATATTATCAACATTGATAAGACGATAACGCTTGTTTTCATATTATTTTTGTAAGGAATAACGTGTAATATGCGAATAACTACCAACTCGAAATGTACCACATTTATAGCAAATAAATAAATGAAATAAAATGAAATAATGAAATGAAAATATTAACATTAAGTAAAGATGCAAATTATTAAATAAGATAACATTTAAAAAATGGTGCCAACCATGGATATATTACTCTATCGGGATTGCTGACTTTGTAGAGGTACCTGTAGATCGATGACGTCATATCGGAGTGACCACTCGACCAATCACAGGCCGGATTGAGGACGTCCTTCACAATTAAGATGTCCACACTTACTTAGAAAAATGATGTCCTATTTTGATACGATTCCTTCAAATATTTTCTATTGCAATATTGGTAATTTTTCTGGTGATAAAAATATATAACATTATTAAATTTCTTCAAAATTACCGAATTTTAATTATTACATTAATATTCGGTTTATACGTTTTAAGTAGTTAAGTAATTAACTAAATTTTAAGTAAATTAATACGTGTAAACGGACAATTTAGTAGTTAAAATTTAGTACGCAAGTAAACAAGTAAATCTTTTAGGAATTTATTTCAAGATATCCTACTAAACCAAAATATCCTAAGTAGTCGGTCGGTATTCGAAGCGCTTATAGCCCAGCGGGTTGCGTCGATCCTAAGTGATCGACAAAGTTAAGCAACAGCGGGCGCGGGGTGGGTGACCTCTAGTGGCAAAAAATTCTTGAGCGTTTCCGTGCTTCGGAGGGCACGTAAAGCCGTCAGTCCCGGTTATTATCCTAAGATAACACTGTTATCATAACAGTCGTTAAGCCATGTCGGAAGCCCTCGGGCGGTTTGAAAACTTTCGACACTTGGGTTGGCCACTATCCCCTCCACCAATCCGCACTGGAGCAGCGTGGTGGAGTATGCTCTAGGCCTCCTCAAGAGGAGAGACTCGTGCCCAGTAATGGGCCATTAATGAGTTGAAGCCATTCAGTTCGTCAATTCTAACACTGCTCTGCGCCCCGCGTCGGTATGATTAGTGCGAGTTTTACGTGACATTACGGGCTCGCAACGTAAATGCGAATTGGCTAAAAATTCTATGGGACCGAAGCAGAGCCATCTAGCGGCAGTGAAAAGAAAAGCTTCGGTCCCATATAAATTGTAGCCAACTCGCATTTACGTTGTGAGCCCGTTATGTCACGTAAAACTCGCAATAAGGCCTCTGGATTTTACTAAGACGTAAAATCGCTACACCTGACTAAATTCGACTGCCTCAATTTCAGCACAATATCATTGTTGCCGACCTTAGAGTAATAATATATACTATAGAGCGCGAGCAACGAAGTGGGAACAGTAGGCACGGGTGAGAACAACACGACGTTCCCGCCGCGAGCGCTTGTAGTCGTAATTGAATGCTAGCGGTGTGCGGTTCTAGAGAGATTTTTAAATATTTACCTATCAAAATGGTCAAATGTGCAGTCCCATCTTGCACAAACGATAGTAGGAAACACACAAAATTGAAATCCAGTATCACATATCATCGGTAAGTTGATTTTTGTATTTATTTTTATGAAAACATATCTCGCATCGCGGGGTGAGGGGCGGGCAAGCACAAGACCGCCCGCGCACCGCGCTCACCCACGCTCCCGTAGCGCTCCCCACGCGAGACTCTAGTGATGTACGTGACTAACGCTGTAGTCGATATTTAATATACTTTGTATGGAACGGATTTTGCCGATGCGATTATTGCCATAAATTATTGGCTATACCGATATCAAATGATCCTAACTGCTAGAGGATAAAAAGAGGTTTGCCTAATCTCTAAACAGCAAATAAGAGTGTAAAAATAAAATGAATTATATTTTATTTATTAAAAAAATATTAATATTTATCAAAGGAAGTATCAATTTGCTACATAACGTCATTATTTTTTAAAAGCAAAGATTATTTGAATTATTTGCAGACGAACTGTAAATCATTTAGTATGAGGCAGCATTGAAAAAGACGTTTTTCTAAGACTTTTTTCGATAACGGTATCGGTTGATATATAACGGCCGATGTATCAGCATTAATATCGGTATCGTTATCTCTAGCGTAAACGTAAATTATGGAATGTTATATAATAATATCACGTCTAAACTGCTTATTCATTTATTTAATTGAGTCTATGTCTATATTTTCTTCGGTTGTTTGTACCATAAAAATTTACTATCTAAATAACAAGAATACTCGTGCAAAACTAAAAAACTGAGTGACTTTCGTATTTTAAATAACCAACAATATAGATCACACTCATAGCCCCACCACTAGGAGAATCTGGTATTGTGGGTGCCATTGGTATAACTAATGTACTGTAGTACAACAAATGGTGTAATAAGTACCTGGGCAAATGAGCTTGCTTATGTGAAAATAGAGAAAACGAATTTTCCCAGATATGAGACCTAGCTAGATCGGTTAGTTGCCCTCGTAAACCATTACATTGCAAAATCGAAATCGTTAGTACTGTTATCGAGAAAGTGATTAGAAACAAATATACAAATAAACATACATATTTATACAAAAAAATCTCGTTTAATAGTAGGAAATAAGATAACTTATCGAAATAACTTATCGATACCTCGTTGCCGATCGGCACGTAATTGATACATCCCTATATGTCATACACGCATCGATATACGTATCTATAGATCATCTGCCTACGATGCGTACGATGCCGTTTGTGTAATACTCGCGCTCTATAGTATATATTATTACTCTAAGTTGCCGACGCTACGGCTGGCCGACGAAGCGTGCGCGCCTTAGTTCCAAAAGGTCACATCCCCGGATTATACCTACCTACTTTGTTTTAGAGTATGTATGTTAAAATTTTATATTGTCACTTCACTCACTTCGTCCAATGATAGGGCGCAGGCTGTTGATAAAGTACAATATAGGAATCAGTCCTAACAGACCGGAGACAATAAAATTATTCATCCGATATCACGTGATTCATTTTCAGGTACCGCTTCAAAACTTGCCTTCCATGTATAAATAAACTTCTTGGTAGTGACTTAAGTGACACTGACGTCTATGGTCTTGATTTACGTTTCGGACGTTTCAGTCAGTGTCAGTACTGTCAGTGAACGAACAGTTGGTTGGTTGAATTTGAAAGGAGAACCCCAGTTTCCATAGAAACTCAGGCCTAAGTAGACAAGACTGGAAATTGGCGGTTAATTAGATTATTGCAAAAAGTTCAATTTCTCCAATTTTCACGGCTGCCAGCAATGGCCAACTAAGGAAATCCTAGAACGAATCACCTTAATTATAGGTTATAATTATGTCATACTCGTGTCACAGTGCTATTTAATATGTATGTTACACTTACGTTGCGGGTGTCTATTATAATATCTACTACTTCAATGGTTTTCACACAAAACGAATGTCATAAAAAGGTTGTATAATAAAAGCTATTGCATATTTCAAGAGATTTTATTAGTTATCATTATAATATATTAATATTTCGTGTAGTTGTGCAGGAGGCGTTATATTTCGTTAGTACCTTGCCCAATCAAGATACCATAATATACTGATTGTAAGTATGGCCATAGCAACTTCCTGATCTTCTAAAGATGTATAGGGTACGTTATCCAGTGTTCAGGACTTATTCTGAACCTTTGTCAGTCACAAAACAGGCGATTAAGGAGTCCATATTCATATAGTATTGGTTTGCAAGAAATTGTAGCGAAACTGCGAAACACATTCACCAAAACACAAGTACGAAAGCGAATACAATAGAAAATTAAAATCACTGTGTACGTGTCGATGAGTTTCAATAGTAAATAGGACTCCAAATACGCTGAAAATATTTGATAGTAAAAATATACAAGAACACGCGTAGAAAGATGAAAGATCGATGACAAATATGACAATACAGTGGTGTTATTTATAAATACTATGGTTACCAAAATGACATTATTAGGGATTACATCATCATTGTTGTCAATCAATTAATCGATGTCAAAATATTCGAAATGTAATTTAATAAAATTAGCGTAACGATTGAATGGTAATTATAATATATTACATAGTTTTGATTTATATGGAATACGAAAATATGTAAAAAATAAATTAATATTATAATTATAATCACTAAATAATATATAAAATATATTATTATGTTCCATCAATCGATCATTATCAATCGATTCAATCGATTATAAAATCGTATGTAATGAGGTAAATACTGTGAAAACTTTTTTGCATTATTTTGTTCATTTGGCAAGAGCAGCTGAAGCTAAGATTTAAATATGTTTATCTTATAAATAAGACGAATTTTTTGGTATATAGTTTACTCTTGTCTAGTCCGATGTTCTAGCACAGATTACATATGGTTCGGGGCCGAAAATTGGGGATCGCCTTTGCTGCAGCCGAGAATTCAATTTTCACTTAGGATTTCAGTTTGTTAGTTTTGCTTTTGTTTGAGTTCCAATCATGTAGATTTAATGAAATTTACTCGAATGAAATAAATATTATCAATCTATTTGAAGCAAAGTCTGTGTAGGTACTAAAGTAATAGTAATTAAAGTAGGTGGAAGTGAAAAGGATATTATTATGTTGTGACGAGTGATTTGAAACAGCTTTAAACTTGGTTACACAAAGTAGTACTTTGAAAGTACTTGCATAAACACTACGTTTCGGATACCTATGACTTGGTGGGAAGCGGTTTTTTCTAACATAGTGTAATCATGTACTGTAAAGAAAAATAAGTAAAAACGTCTAAAAGAAATCGCAGTGTAAACAGAAAGTTGGTTGAAAAAACATTGTGTTCTATGCAAAAAAAAGAATACAAGGAGTCACTCTTGAAAAATGTGACCCCAACAAAACTGACAGAAGCCCGTCGACTTAAAGTACATACGGTAGGCTGGGGGCTCTTGACAGAATATTATTTGGAATCAGTAAAAATTAATAGATTAGCTTCTGGTGTAGTGTCATCCTCTGCTACTCTTAAAATTGGTGATAGATCTGGACAAATAACATGTGTTGTGAAAGGCCTCTCAGTAGGTCTCCTATTCGGATTGTCTATGAAGGAATGGGCAGCAACGGAAGAGTTGTGTAAATGTGGACAACAATTATTTTACAGAAATTTCAAAGATGGCATTAGTAAAAATTTTAGATGTGAACAGAAGTTGTTTTATAATTTCTGTATGAGTAACCAAAGAAATGATGTTCTGGTAGCCATATTTCGTAGATGTTTTAATACGAGGAAAATAGATAAATCTGATCCTTTAATAAAAATTTTAGAGCTGCATAAATGTGATAGACAAACATTAAATTTGTATATTTCATACATGCAAGAACAATCTAAGATATGTACTTGATATTTATGTTACAGTTTATTATTACTACATTTTATAATGGTTGTTTGTAAATTAAATTATGCTTTTAAATAATTTTTCTAAAACTGAGAATTTGTTTCATTACATCTCATTCCCGATTATGTACAATTTTAAAAAAGGACCTGAAGAGTTTTTTTTTGTTTGTTTTTCTTTCTTGTTCTATGTGCACATTATGTGAAGAAATGATACTATATTTCATTATTATAGTCTTACAAATGGGCCTGGTCACCCAGCGAAACCCAGTGCTTGATAGGACATTTGCGAAAGTTGTATCAAGAAAAGTTCCAATTGATAAAAAAAATAATTTACTACTTGTATAATTTTTTAGTTTAGAAACTGCTTTTATAAATATTTTTACATAAGGCCCCGCATATTACATGATATATCTAATTTCAAGTAATTTATATAAAAAAAATTAATAACATGCCTAAAACATCATTACCTTATGCAGGAAATTGTTGATTTGTGTATTCAAAATTACTTTTTTAAAAACCTGCCTTACACATTGCGATTTTAATTTTATATCCTGAAACACTAGGATTAGAAATATAACATATAATATTATGGAATCAGCACTGCAGACCTAGTTAAAAACATCAATATTCGTCAACCCCATCTCAGTAGGTACCGTCAAAAGTTATATTTCTCAAATGTTTTTTGGGCTACGCTATAAAGTACCCCTCGTTTCTCCTCGTCTGGTCCATTGTAAAAAGCGGAACAGGCCAACTTTTTACTGCTGCATGGAGTAACAACTTTTATTCATGGAAAACAACGACGTTCAATACTTTGTCTCGATTTTTAATCAACGCCGTTTACTGGATTTAAAAGGTAAGAATAAATTATACATTTATTTTATTGAAAATCATGTTCCTATTACACGTAGGTGTAATAGGCACAGAGTTCCTAAATGAATGATTATAAATTAAGCAAAAAAGAAAAAAAAACATTATTACCATATTCATCATTCCCATTTGTTTTTTGTGACTGGGAATGATTTTGTGTGAATGGTAATGACGATTGGAGATTTTGAAATCTTGATGTGACCTGTAATATTTTCTTTTTCAACAATTAATTTTTGATTAAGTGTGTTGTAAATTAAATATGAGCTACAAGTTCTTGGTAAAGAACCTACAAAACTTATTAATTTTGCGTTATCTTTTTAGTAAAATAAATTATAATCGAAAAACTAATGCAAAAAACCTTTAGAGAAAAAAAATTGCTAGACGGAGGAGATACAACGAAATTAGAAGCGATCGTGCATTGTACGAAGAATAGAACAAAGAAAAGTATTAAATAAAAGAAAATAAAGAAAAGTTTCTGAAGAAAATTCTCTGAAGAGAACATTGAAGTAGGTACTATTACTTCGTGTAGAACAGACACCCCGAACATTGAGTCGGGGAAATGCATTGCAGCCAGGGTGGCTTACTTCATTCACTCACTCACTTGTCACTTGTCACTCGCCTGCGCTCATTGCGGCCGCATGCCAAAATTGTTTAATAATAACAAACTGAAAAAATGCCGTCTTGCGTGATAAGAACCTCTCACAATTGCACGTAAAAAAAAACAAAAAAGAAAATGGTATTACTTATCATCAGTAAGAAAACAAAATATTAACTTAAATCAACTAAAACGAAATTATTTCAATTATTGTGTTTTATGTTCCCGCCATTTTTGAATGAAATGCAAATAAATTGACTTGAATTGAATTGACAAAATCATGAGGCGGGCTTACACACCTAGCAACTGGCAAGCCGTAACATTAAATCAAACATTTGGCTAGAGCTAAAGAGCTAAAGATTTGGAGTCGTTGACTGTTTGTCGTGGTTCGGCAAGTGTCTTATACAAAGTTACTCTATGGCAATGTGTAAATCGCCTTCTAGAGTTTGAAAAAAGAACGCGTCATCGCGGTTTCGGGACACACATTTTGTTCGAGATGTCTGTTCTAAGAAAAAGAAATTAAAGAGGTCTCTTCGCAGCAATGGAAAAAAAAACGAAAAAAACAATTGTGTAATTCGACAAGATAGACGATTCCAGAAAACAGTTCTCAACACCTTGGCTATAATTATTATGATATGATGATGATGAGATGGCAATTTAATGGCATCACTTGGTATTGCAGTCACGTTGTGTCATAAAATCATGCATATGCTACACGTGTACTCGTAATTCCGGTGGTATAAAATGTTAACAACATTTTTATAAACACTGCTAGAGTGCTCTTCAACTAAATGTGCAGTTGGGTCATGGGTGTAATGTTGGTAGCATTTAAATACGTGTCTTTTTAATTTAAAAACCATTTTAAAAATTAAAATGTTATATTTTATGTAGGTAATGTTTTATATTATCTCGTCATAAATATCGTTATTACCTTTGATGAAACGCTACTTGTCCATAAAATGGTTTTTGAGATATGTAAAAAGACACTTATTTCAATGCTACCAACATTACGCCCAACTGCAGATTTAGTTGAAGAACACTCCACAATATTTATCTATGCTATACATATTTCTTTCTAAAACAATTTCAAGGCTTTGTGAGTGTGGTGGCCTGTATTTTAATAATGCTACTCATTAAAGTAGGTATAATTTTTTAATAATTTGAAAGGTTGCTGCGTTGTCCGTTTTAACTGGGTCTAATATACCTCGTAATAATCGTCGTAAAACTAAATAACTAAGTAGTTACCGTTACCACCAACTAAAGATAATAAGCAAAGTGTCTGATTTGAATTTAAATAGTATTTCTTAATTATAGACATCGTCCAGGTCAGGTTTCTGACTTCAAACCATTTAATGGCCCACTACTGAGCTCGTATCTTATCTCTCCTTTTGAGGAGGCCTCGAGAATTCTCCACCGCGCTGCTCCAATGCGGATTGGTGGAGGGGTTACTGGCCCATCTTAGTCCGGGAAGTTTACAAAGTGTCTTTTATGGTGGTGGTTGACTATTTATTCCTAAGTTTGGGTACGCAGCGAATAAAATAGATGGCACTAGTATTGTAAAGAAAAAACTGTAGATTTGGAGGTTTTAACTAAAAGCCGGGACGACATACAACATGTCGCTCGACTTGAATCACCGTTGCCGGACAAGGATTTCAAAAACCCCGGACATTTGAACGATTTTTTTTCCGGACATCTATTATTCAATGACACCAAGTCAAAAAGGTCAGCAAAGCAGAAGGGATCTTTTTTTAAAGGGCAACACGATGCGGACAGATGGCAGCCCTACTCGAGGAGTGTGTGACGTGACTTGCATGTGAGTCCGAGCGGCGCGTCCTGGTAGATCGGATTGGGAAAGATATTTCCACTAGTAATAAAAGCGCGTGCTGGCGGAATGGAGAACGCATCATTGCTTGTGCGCCGAGAGAGATCGCAAGGACGATGAAATTTCTTTCTCCCGATCTGCAGCTTTTTTCTGCGGTTTAACGACCCCACAGAAGGCTCTTTCCACTTCTGAAAACCCGACTGTCAAACTTAGAACTTCTACTCTTCCATTTCTTTTAGCGAAGATACAACATTCCAGGTCCGGGCGACGCGTCTTGGTCGAGTGTATTAGGGAATATCTTTCCCCACCAGCGGTAGTAGCAGCGACGTTGGCAGAGAAAACTGCGTGGAAAGCTGTGGTCTCCTTCTGCGAAACCGTCATGGTGAAGAAGGAGTCCGCTGAGCGGGATCGGGAGAGGGCCAGTCCTGCTCGTAGAAGGCAACGGCGATAAGCGATTTATGGGAAATTCAGAACGCAGGGGAGGCACCGGTGCGTTCATGAGAGATCCCGGAGCCTCACCATATGCAGCGGACGGCTGACAAGGGGGTTTTAGTGGGTAATAATCCCACATAACCCGCAACCTCGGGTTCGGGTATCTTATTGAGGATTTCCGCCTCAAAAAAAAAGGTCCGAAACTCTGACCGCCATATAACGTAGCTGGGGCTTTGGTCTCGAAGTGGTCTACAAGGCCAAGGCAAGGGTTGAGTAATATTGCTAAATTATGCACTGTATATTTTTACAGGATTTTTATTGGCAACAGTTACTTCCACATAAAAAAATGATAAAATGAGACACATGTTTACCATTCCGTGTATTTGCAACTTTCAATGCGTAGGTAGACCGCGACCCGTCTGGGTGGAAGCTTAAAATCCATAGTGGGCGTTGACATCGAATCAGTACCTACGATATTTTTTTGCCAACGGAAGGCATTAATACATTCATTCAGCGGTTAAGAGGTAAGGTTGCGGTACTCCGGCTGCGCGGGCGCCGACGTAGGATCTATCTAGCTATCTCAGTCAGTACTTCAGTAGGCTCTAACGCGGCGCGGAGACTGTACGTGAACGCGCGATATTAGTGTGTGGGCCGTTTAAATTCGAGTGTAGCTGCAGCGATCGAAAAATATACAGACATGGAATTGGCAGGTCAATGGCGGCGGGAGTGGGCCGGGACTGCCGAATATGGAAAGGTGAGGTCAGGACGCCAATCGGCTACCCTTAACAACAAACTTGTAGCTCGTTCAAACGGAGCTTTACGCCCTTACAGAGAAGTTAAAGAACCTGAAATCAGGTGATTTGATTTAAAAAATGTGCAGATATTCGATAGTGCTTTAAATTTAAATCAAAAATATGTTGAGTTAATTGATATTTTTGTCTGGCTTATGTAAGTTACATTTACATGTGTTAAACATACAAATTCTTATTAAAGAAAAGGAAATATAACATAGACTATCCGCAGTAAAATGTTAAAAAGTTATTTATGTATTTAAACAGAACCACCAACAAGATTACAATGTAATACATGATTTTACATTTAAACTTTAGGTAACTAAAAACATATTATAATCTCATTTAAAGGTAGTCATAGCATTATACCGTAATGCTCAAATAATGGCATTGCATTCGCTTTATTTGCTTGTAAAAGTATTGGTTTATAGTTTATACAAGAGTTGCCTGTAACAAGTGGTCACTGCCAAATGTATAGACGGCATTTCCTTATAGAGTGTAAAATTCAGTGACACGACCGGTCAAGTATTTTTCTCATACATGCAAATATCAATCCTTATGTGTATGAAATAAAGTCCATTGCCGTGTGTTGATTTCCTACAAACCTGTCTGGTCCAGTTCATCGTGCTTTATTTTTATTGAAGATCACTGAGACCAAACTCAAGTAGTGGTTTAAATTAAAAAAATATAATAAGTAGCCACTTATTTTCTCGTGTGTATTGAAGAAAAGAGTAGGCAAGATACTTACTACCATAAACTTAGCAAAATCTAAAACAAGACATTTGCATACAATATCATTGTGCAATGATGTCGTACTAGTCATTTATCTTTAAGTGTTATATTTGTGTAGTGGGCTAACAAAACGTTATTCTAACAGTAAGAAACATTCATCAAACAGCGTCGTATCGAGTATGTAGGTACATGGATAAACAATAGCACTCTATAGAAGCAAATTAATGGATGTGAGGCTGATTGAATAATGTGGTGAAAGTTACTCGTGAGAAAGACAATGTGCTTCCTGGACATTGGAAAATCTTTATTAGGATTTTGGTATTTCTACAGAAGAATTTTTCTTACTAATAGTTGAATAGGAATATTCAGATCAAGGTTGAGACTATATTGTTACTAATTGTACATTCCTTATTGTAAAAGTGTGAAACTAACATTTTGTGGAGATAAATAAAGAAATAAAGAAATAAATATCATAATCCTCAAAACATATCCTACTCTCTGAAAGGATACTGATTATGTGGGATTCATAGCAACAAAAAAGGGGGAATACTGATTATATTAACGCATCATCAGATCACATACCTAGGGCTACTCGAATCGCTCTAACGTAGAGTACGCGTTTCTAAACGGTTTTATTTAGCTTGCCCTTTGTTTGGGTCAATATTGCAAGCTGAATTAGAACTACCCACAATCGATGTAGGTGTAAAGAAAGCAGAGGGAAGTAGAGAAGTTGGCTTTATAGAGCTTATGGATGTTCGTTCAGCCTTAAGACTCATATTTGGCCAATATTTTGTTGGTTGAAGAATCTGGTGTTCTATTCAACCTCAAAAAAGGAAAGATAAGAAAGATAAAGGAAAGATATAAGACACGGCAACCAAGATACATGTCTGCGCGGTTACCGGTGTAAATAAATTAGGAGAAAAGTAACAATAATAAAGTCAAGTAAGTCAAAGTAAGGTCAGTGTATACCACAGATACAAGTTTATATGGTATGAAAAGAAAAGTGCAAAGGAACAAGAAAGCGATAGGGAAAAGTAGTGAAACAGAAAAAAAGAGATTTACGAAGCATGCAAGAACTTACATGGAAGAATTTAATAATATAACTCAAAACATGAATTTCCACAAAAATCGGGTATCGATTGAAGATATCCCATGCAGGCTGAAATTGTATCCTAAATTGTATGCTTCAATAGTCCTAGTGCGTTTATATATTTACATTATTTATTAGCTGTGCCGCGCGGTTTCGCCCGCGTTAATTTGTGGAAAAAACTAACTACTTGCATAAATATATGATGTTATATAGCCTGTAGCCTTCCTCGATAAATGGACTATCAAACACAAAAAGAATTTTTCAATTCGAACCAGTAGTTCCTGAGATTAGCACGTTCAACCAAACAAACTCTTCAGCTTTTTATTATTAGTATGGATAATAAAATTTCAATTAGCAATTCCTCTTTGGACGTGGCGTTATTTACACTCAACTAAGTGCATCATTACGGCATTATGCTACGATGTCACACCGCATTACAAGTAGGGTATCTTTGTATACCTATATCATTGTGTTTATCTACAATTTAGATTTAAATGAGTCAACGAGGAAGAACTTTTATTAGTAGATACTGGTATCTACTGATTCATAATTATAAGTTAAATATTGAAATATAACATACATTATTCAATGTGCAGAAAAAATTAAAAACAGTGTGGATTTTTATACATTTTCGTTACTGTCTTTCTAATAAAGTTAAAGGTATCAATATGGTCCTATAACCTAAATTAGACTTTGGCGGTTAAATTTTGTGCAGATTTAATTTATCTAAAAATGCTAGAAATATAAATAAAAACATACAAATATCACACTTATAGTTACACATATTCTAATAATTAAATATTAATCAGCTACGCGCGTTGATGTCTTTTCATTTGGAATTGAGCAGGTCAAAGGCGATCCCCAATTTTCGGCCCCGAACCATATGCTATATCTGTGCTAGAACATCGGACTAGACAAGAGTAAACTATATACCAAAAAATTCGTCTTATTTATAAGATAAACATATTTAAATCTTAGCTTCAGCTGCTCTTGCCAAATGAACAAAATAATGCAAAAAGTTTTCACAGTATTTACCTCATTACATACGATTTTATAATCGATTGAATCGATTGATAATGATCGATTGATGGAACATAATAATATATTTTATGTATTATTTAGTGATTATAATTATAATATTAATTTATTTTTTACATATTTTCGTATTCCATATAAATCAAAACTATGTAATATATTATAATTACCATTCAATCGTTACGCTAATTTTATTAAATTACATTTCGAATATTTTGACATCGATTAATCGATTGACAACAATGATGATGTAATCCCTAATAATGTCATTTTGGTAACCATAGTATTTATAAATAACACCACTGTATTGTCATATTTGTCATCGATCTTTCATCTTTCTACGCGTGTTCTTGTATATTTTTACTATCAAATATTTTCAGCGTATTTGGAGTCCTATTTACTATTGAAACTCATCGACACGTACACAGTGATTTTAATTTTCTATTGTATTCGCTTTCGTACTTGTGTTTTGGTGAATGTGTTTCGCAGTTTCGCTACAATTTCTTGCAAACCAATACTATATGAATATGGACTCCTTAATCGCCTGTTTTGTGACTGACAAAGGTTCAGAATAAGTCCTGAACACTGGATAACGTACCCTATACATCTTTAGAAGATCAGGAAGTTGCTGTGGCCATACATACAATGAGTATATTATGGTATCTTGATTGGGCAAGGTACTAACGAAATATAACGCCTCCTGCACAACTACACGAAATATTAATATATTATAATGATAACTAATAAAATCTCTTGAAATATGCAATAGCTTTTATTATACAACCTTTTTATGACATTCGTTTTGGGTGAAAACCATTGAAGTAGTAGAATTATAATAGACACCCGCCAACGTAAGTGTAACATACATATTAAATAGCACTGTGACACGAGTATGACATAATCATAACCTATAATTAAGGTGATTCGTTCTAGGATTTCCTTAGTTGGCCATTGCTGGCAGCCGTGAAAATTGGAGAAATTGAACTTTTTGCAATAATCTAATTAACAGCCAATTTCCAGTCTTGTCTACTTAGGCCTGAGTTTCTATGGAAACTGGGGTTCTCCTTTTTACATTTCTTAACTTTTATTAACCCATGAAATTCTCTATTTTGTGCTTTTAATCATCCTATAGTTTGAATCCGATATCGTATCACATTAAACTATAAGGGTTAAATATCCAGTCCACGACACTATAATTATTAAGCGCGGACTTTCCTACTTCACACAACTTTTTATCATTACAGAAAACTCTCACATTACGATGATTTCCTTACGATGTTTTTTGCTGAAATAACTTATTAGCGATTTATAAGATCCAAAATAGCATGCAGAAATATAACTCAATCCCTCTTGCGGGAAACCACAAGGCTAATGGCTATACTAACATGCTTACTTGAGCATGTATCTTAGGAGTCAAAATAATTATAAAATTTGTTTAAGCGGGTGTCTGTTGGCAAAGTTCGTCACTTCCATTCAGGAAATCCTGCGATAAAGGTCGCGTCGAGGCTGATATCATAAGTTTACTGGCTCGTTTTAATATTTTTGTTGCAATATATCTTCTTAAATGAAAACTACAAAGGTCTTATTGGCACAAATGTAAAAAAACTCTTGATAAAAAGTTTTAAGACTACTTTTTTGATTGATTGAGCTTAATTCCAATAATATAGCATATGTTATATAATATAGGTTTTGCTTAGTCGAAATTGATGCACGATAGGCTTGTGCCAAATGTGTTCATAATGGAATCTTATCACGGTACAAACTGTTGTCTGTTTTCAATGATATTATAAGTAAAAAAGAGGTAGATATGTCACTAGCGCGCCGAAGATGAAGATCGTAAGAGCAGTCAATTGACCTCGTCTGCTCGTAGTCGCTCTGTCAATACAAGACGATAGGCAGTTTTGTTGTTGTCAGAAGTGCTTGAGATTTGACATACAACATTAAAATGCCTTCGTGTATTATTGTAGTGTGATTGGTGTAGTGAAACAAAAGATTAACGTATGTGTTTCTGTGTGTTGTAGCTCGGAACAGAGTTTTTGGTTGATTTGTAAGGGCATGACGTATCTATATTTTTTTAAACATCATTGTCTGTGTTCCATGAATCTTATAGTTGGTGTTGTAGTCAATATTCAAAATCAGAAACGTGTCACACATAACGACACAACGACGGTGAGGATACGAATAGCATTGAAGACCATACGTTGTTTGTAAACTGTATATAAAAGAAGTTATGATTCTATCTAAATAGTCTAGATCTATAACAGATATCTCACAATTGTTTAGTAAAACAAAGCGGCGTGTAGGAGGATGAGTTTTAGTGGGTGATGTAATTCACAATATTGTTCTAGGAATGTAGAGCTGGTGTTATTGTTACGATAATCTCTTTAAAACAATAATAATGGTAGATTGATTGATTAGATATACATATTTTAATGTATGAAAGTAGATATGGAAAAATGATGAAATATCGAGAAAATTTAACATGTGAGCATTTACAATGTTATTAAAGGACAATATGAAGTCAGCCAATCTGCGTTAAGGTCAACGGTCATTTTTAAGGTCAACGGATCATTTTTATGCATAAAAAATATAATGACTCATTCATAGTTTCCCGAATAACAAATAAACTGCTAGCTACGCATCACCATCACCACGTCATCGAAAACCAATCGATTTAGCAATAAAATTGGTACCGTGAATCAGGCAGAGGTCGGAGATCCCCGCGCCAATTCTAATGATTATTACACGGACATTTTATTATGTTTGTATTCATACAATCATACGCATGGATGTCGACGACCCACACGTTCACACTTTACAGAATAGAATACATCACTCAGCAATTTGCATTTTTCTTCGCTTTTATGCTTTTGAATATGTAACACTACCCGGTATAATGATGTATGTTATAGACACAAAGAAAATGTAAAATAACAAATGATTAATTCTCATAAATCTATGATTCTACCTGTCACCGAGTGGGTAGCGGCCTTAAGTCTGGCTGCGTACGTTTTAAGTGACGTCATGCTGTTTTAAATTAATCTCTGAAAACTGCCTTGATCCAAACCAACCAGTGAGAGGTTGTTAGCGTTTGGCAGGTCCAATCCAATTTAATTATTGTTGTAAGTACCTTACTATGCAATATTCTTACGGTATGCAAACAGCCATATTCCGTTGTAAACATAACATAACCTGCAGACTCCAAATACGTGGACATCATGGCCGAGTTCCATTTTACACCTTATGTAAGTAGGTTTCATTCATTTGATGAAACCACGGAACTCATATAAATAAATATTATCATGTATGTACAGACAGTACGTATGACCCATGATATTATATAAGTTGCACGATCTGCCAAGCATCAGTGGTTTCCCACAACTCTCACAAATATATAAAATCTAGCTGTGCCGCGCGGTTTCACCCACGTTAATTTGTGGAAAAAACTAACTACTTAAATATAATATAATAAATAAATAATATAACGCTTCACAATCATAGCCCCACACTAGGATTTCCTGTGTCGTGGGTGCCATGGACAACACACACAAGACAAGGACATTTATACCCAGACCGAGAACAGAAATTCAAACTCATCATTCAAATTTCTGCCTCGCTGGGAATCGAACCCAGGACCCTTGGCGCGGCGATCCGGCATAGTAGCCATTGCGCCACACGGGTCGTCAACATGATGTTATATGATGTTATATAGCCTTCCTCGATAAATGGACTATCAAACACAAAATAATTTTTCAATTGGAACCAGTAGTTCCTGAGATTAGCGCGTTCAAACAAACAAACTCTTCAGCTTTATAATATTAGTATGTATAGATAAATTGCAAAAAAATGTTTTAGTTTCCAAATTCGGAAAAAATCCTGATTAATGTACTGATTCAGCTCCGTTACAGTTTTAATTAGCAGGTACCTACCAATAGGCATTTGATTGACCCAGCCAAAGTTACCTTGGTCCGGTGGTCACTGACTTTAGTTAAAACGTGTTTAATTATAATTATCAAGCAGTCACACAAGTCGCAAGAACACTCAATTTCATTTCGCCCCCGCACGGGAGCAATCACGTCACCGTAACAACAAATAGATACTTGCTGTTTGATTCCAATCAAGGCCGGTTTAAGAATACCTCTGCCACTTTTAATTCCTTTGAACTATATAACAAAGCTTATCTAAATGACGTTATCTTAATAAGGAAGGAATTAACGTTCATTAAATATTTTGATTAAATGTATAGCCATTGAAGTATACGTAATGTCATAGAACAGACATCTCGAACAAAATGTGTCCCGCCCGGGAGGTTCGATTTTCAAAATTTAGGCCCCGTGCTCCTTTCAAAATCGAACGAATCCATTGAAGATTGAAGCCACGTGGCGCCAATGCATTGATACATACATGGTGTTCGCGGTGTCGCGGTCGGTTCTATACGCTAGTACCTAATAATACTTCAATGTGTATAGCACCTTTTTTCATGACATTGAAAAAGATATTAAGAACCTGCTCACTTGGTGAACGTTAGTTGCAGTGTTTATATAGTTTTAGATTGGGACAGGTTATTATAATATCTAATGTAAATACTCTTGAATAATCTACCTAAGTAGATACATTATTCAAGAGTTAAATGCCTCTCAAAATCAGATCAATTCTTCGTTGTAAATTAAACATACATATATTTGATTTATGTTTATTTAGCAATTTTAGCATACCCTGAATGACTGACGAAAAAGTAGGTGGGTTTTCTAATGGTCACTGTCGACTATGGACATGAGCAACACCAGAGGATCCGCTAATGCTAAGCCGGCCTCAAAGACGGGACCTTTATACGCCTTTCATAAAAAAAAAACTCCATTACAAAATGAACTCATTATACAATACTTAAATGTACGTAGTTAGGAAAAAAGTCATTGTATTTTTGATTTATACTTAGTCAGAAGAAGCTGAAAGCTAAAGTACCGTTTCTGTTCTGTTTAGTACGACAAAATTGTATGTTAGTGGTGTAATTATTATAATATTAGTCCTAGCTGTCGAATGCACGGCCACTCCGAGGTCCGTTGCTTTGGCAAATATTAAATTACGTCGTTCAATTTGCATGCAGCGTGGCAAGTACATACTACATAGGTAGGTACACTAGGTACATATTATTATTTAGATAACAAAAAACTGGGGCAAGCGCGGTAACTGTCGAACCGTGAATAATGCCAGTCACATAGTTTAGGCTAGGTGTGGGACTGTGGGTAATCATTGTAATACCCGTGGCGATATTAACATAATGTCTTTATCACATACTACAATGTGCTATGTTAATAGAAAATATGCATGGCAATGATATTATATATTAAAAATATTTATTTAAACATCATTGATGCATGGCATGTCGGTAAAATTAAATACCAACTGTTGATTTGCTGAACTTTTGAATATAAATATCTTCCAAACTCTAAACACAGTATGTACACTGGATGTAGCAATGAAGGGACCCATTCAATTCCAAAAAAAAATGTGCGAAGGGTAGTGTCAACACGTTGCACACTTTCGAGCGAAGAAATATTCCAAAATGTGTTTAGCACATTTTAAACTCGAAAATTGAATAAAAAAGTATTAAGAATTATAGTATATAATTATACATGATAAATATTTAACTTTGTGTTACAGGTGACGGAAGGTGGTGTGACACGCCAGGTAGCGCGTGCCATGGAGGTGTTACACGCCAGCGCCCCGGGCGCCCGCGTGCGCGTGTTACGGGCGGCGTACCACTCCACTGCCGGCCCTGGGGCGCCAGCGTCCTCCTACATGCTGCACTCTTCACGCAGGGTTAGTACTCTATTGTTGTTAAATTACATTTTGTTATATCCGAACTACCGACCGCGCTGCGCTGCAAATGCAATTTTTATTGTAATCCCTTATCTACACTCTGAGACATACTTAATTCCTTAGTTTTTAACGCCCCAACTCACAGTCATTAATGGTGAATAAACAAAATTCTTACTAGGCTTACAGATAGAAATATCGAATAGATTCTCATCTGGGCTTACAGTTTTTATGTTAGCCAAATCTGGAAATCAGTTGTGTAATAGATATAAACTACTTTCTTTAATAATGGAGATAACAGTTGAGAAATAATTAAAATTGAACATTATCATAGGTAGGTACACGTGTCGAAGGTACATTCGGAAAGAAACGCCGAACAAAAAAGGTTTCCTACATTTTACATGTTACCTTGATTATAATTCAAATCTTTCTCATTAATTTTTCAGGTCATATCATCAGGTTACAATTTCATAGAACCAGAAACGACACCTTCTAAACCTTTGGAGATATCGTCCACACCTTTGGAGTCATCCCCTGAGTCAGAAGTAGGAACCGAAAATTACAAAGTGACAGAACCCGATGACATTGAAATATCTGCGCCTTCAAAATGGAGAGCCTCTAAAAATATAAACGCTATTCGAATGCCGAGTGAGGAATCATCTTCTACAGACAATACGAGTATCATTGATTTAGATTACAATAGTAAAAACACGCATAGAAAAAGTTCCGAAAAATTCATCCCGCAAACTTATAACAAAAGAGTATCACCAATTTCTTCATTGTTAGATGCTCCTGTTACCTTAAGTACCCTGAAATACACATCTCTTTTAAATGGAAACGATAGCTGGAACAATAGAAGAAAAAGTTATAGTTTTGAAGAAACACCAGAACTTGATGAATCAATCTTGAGAGAGACTAACGCATTAAATATGGAGTCATCAACGGATAGTGGTATATGTAAATCCAGTGAGCTTGTCAATTCAGAAAATTATAATTTAGAAAATAATAGATATGTTGAAAGAAAAACTAAAATGGAAGACATTCATGAAGAAACCTTTAAAGACTGGCTATCTAACAATAGGAAGAAACATTATACAAATCATGTACAAAATAAGAAGGAACACATAATTGGTATTGAGCTCAGTGATGAAAATAATATTACTCTACAGTCTACAGGAAAAATGTTGATAACATTGCCAACATCTACAAAAGAAGATTATGACATAAAGAATGTTCGTACTGGTGATGATTATGATAAGAGAACAAAAAAAGTTGAATTTTGCAAAACAGAACTTCATTTTGCCGCAGAATCGGGCACAGTTAATATAATTGCAACTGATGAAAAACCACCACCTTCAAATGATTTTAGAAAAAAGAGAAGCATGTTTGTACCTTTGGCTAGTAATTACAATAAATCTATTACATTATTTGGTGATAAAATTGATGACAGTAATAAAAATGACTCTTCTGGTTTAATAAGCGAGACTAATACTATCGATGAGAATACAGCAGCTACAAAAGGTATTCTCAAAAATAAAATTCCGAAACCCAAACCATATCTACTAGGAGAGAACATGGTCCTTGGGGATTCGATTGATCTTCATTCGGCCACAATAAAAAATGACACAAATAATAACACAAGACATACAGGAGTATCGTTGCTTAACAAGCAATTACAACTTGAAAGAAGATTTAGCAATGAATCTAAAATAAGTAATGAGAATGAATCAGATTGGAGCTCTTTTAAGAAATACACTTCTAGGACAACTAAAATAGGCAAGTATAAAATTAAATAATTGTATAATATGTATTTTATTGAATGAGTATTCAACTGCAAAATTTACGCTGTTGAATATTAGTAGATAACATTGTCTAAAATATTTTAAGTTTATTATTTTGCGTTTAGCCTGAATTAACAACCAATTATTTTTAGGTCCTGCAGATTATACGAAATCCAATCAAGATATAGAACAAAGATTGCTGAAAAATCCGCAAATAGAAAAAGATGTTAACGATACAGTAAAAACTAAAGTAAAAATTTTACAAGTGTCACCTAGCCCAACGCGTGCTAAAACAAGACAACTTCGCGAGAGTGACTTGACGTATTTTGGTATCACCAAACCAGGAGAAACCCAAAAAGAAAAAAGAAAACACTCTTTAGACAGTATCTATGACGAAAACAATCTTAGAGATGAAATACTTCATTCTGTTCAGTTGGTGAAATTAATTTCAAATAGTGTTGGTAATAGTGAAGTAGACTCGGATGAAGCAGCAGATTACGAAAATGTTCCTATGAAGAATAACTACATTACAAAACCAGTTCCTCGACCACGATCAAAATATCACAGTTACTTGGATAGCAATAAGGAACAGAAAGATCTGAACACGATATTAGAAAAAGATGATGATACTATCACTGTGGAGCCGCGACGATCTAGAGTCAAGAGGCATACCGCATCGACAACTAATAGAAGCTTATCGGAACCGCCAAAAGCAAGCAGACAAAAATCTATTGAATCTCCCCTTAAAGCACTGAGCAAAACCAATGAAATAAAAAATTCTTCATTATCTAAGTATGTACCCATATGTTTACTGACTATTAACGGAAATTTGTTCCTAAAAGTCACCTTCGTCATTATCTGTTTATTTTGTTGTTTGTTTAAGGTGTGTAAGTTACAAATAACAGAGATTATCTTAAATTTGTAGATCATATTTTGTAGATCATATCGACCACATTTCGAACTAAAGGCTCGATATACCAGGCCATAATTTACATCTGAATTGAAGTTTTTTTTTATTTCATCAAGCTCCATTATTATGCTAACTTCAGAAAATAATAATAGTTTTTGTTTTAAATGTTTCATATAATATTTATATATTTTTCCAGGGGTACTACTGATACAATACAAAAGAGGCAAAAAAGCAAAAACGCCGAAGTGAGAGCGCCTGAAAGAAGAATATCCGAAAGCCCCATTTATGTCAATCTTGGTACTAAAAACACGAGAAAGATTCCCGTTGATGAAAATAGTCTTAGTCGAAGTAAACAACGCAGTACCCAAAAGCAAAAAGTTGAAAAGAAACCTTCTATAACAAAAGACGATTCTAGTCAAACAAAACACACTAAAAACAAGATCAACAATGATGTGAGTAGTGATAATAACACTACTAAAGAAAGAATTGATTTTGAAAAACCCAAAGTTCCAGCGCATGATTCAGAAAGACGAAAAACTAATGTTAACAGAACAAAGGTACTAGTCACACCTGAGAAGTCACCGGGTAAAAATCAAGAAATTTCTTCTAGGAAATACAGGAGTGGAGAAAGCAGATCCTCTAGAGAAAAGAAGGGAATAAATGACCTTAAAGAAAAGAACGATTCCCCAAAAACGGAGCTCCAAGAATCCATAAAAAGTATACAAAGTGATCGAGACAATAAAGTAGTGAAATCATCACTTACTCATACAGATGTGAAAGCAACAAAAAATTATAAAAAAACATCAACTGATACTACAAATACACCAAATTCTTTAAAAGAACATGAAGTACGTCCAAAAGTTATAGTAGCGGATATTAAAATGTCACAACCAAAGGCGAATAAAACGGAAAAAAATTACAACAGTGAAAGCAAATCCAAGCGAAGTAAATATGTTATTAACTACGACGATAAAAATGGCACCGTATCATCAATTTGTAAAGTTAGACCTGAACATGGATCCCCTAAAAAAAAGATTGTGAATTACGACAATAGAGATAGTTATAAAAATCATACCGTGAATAAGAATAGTACAAACAAAAACAACCTGCGTAAGTAACAATCAACATGATATAAATGAATGACCTAAAACTTTCACACATACATGTAAGATTCAACATGAACACATTTCAGTGCAGGTTCCTGATCAAGAAAGGATTTTATATGGAAATTCTAAGACGAAATCGAAAATTCGAACGCGAAAATCTTGCCAAATACTGTAATGTTTAAATTTGGATGATTGATTCCTATAGAAACTACTTTTGTATTTACCAATTAATTTGTGATGCATTATTACTTAACTAAATACACATTTAACTGATCTCATAACATTTGTAAAGGCATTATTAATTAGTTTGCTTAATTAAACGGCTTTAATTTAACACTACTTTAACGACAATCATTAATTATAAAATAAAATAAATTATACTTAGCAGATATAATGTTTTATTATTGTTTTATACCAAAATTATACATCACACAGTTGTTAGAGGATCTTTATCACATTTGCTCACTTCCACCGTGACTTGATTGTCTAATTTACTTTGAAGAATATCCACAAAGGTATGTAAAAATCCTCTCTCTGAATCGGAGTGATTTGTCAATATAACAGATATTCCATTCTGTGCCGCGTCCAAGACGTCATGATGAAGCATTTCTCCTAAAAGAAATAAAGAAAATAATTTATTTCTAATCTAAATCCACCTTGATTTTTCCGTTAACTCAATATGAAAATGTTTTCGGATATATTTTAATTGCCAGTATATTTAATGATCTGTATAATTCTTATAAGCGAAGTTTTGATTGACTGACTTAGATAAAAACTATGAATAATGAATTATTTAATGAATTATTTCCTCTTTAATGCTGTCCTACAACCGTTTGTTAATAGTCGACAAACGATCCAACTGATGGTGAGTGGCCATTGTTGGTCATAGACAGCAGCAGCACTAAAGGTATCACCGATGTCGTAGTGCAATAAAGACGAGAAACAATGCATAATATCGGCATGGGATCAGTATTCTAAGCCGACCCAATATTACTAAGATTTGGAAACTGCGGCATTTTAGGCAGTTTAGTATTTTTAAGTATTAATATTATTAATACATCTATTTAATATGTTAGTAATATACAAATAAGCCAGTTTAGTAGCCGGTAAGGCGTGGGTGATATGCCAAAGGCATATAAGGATGTTCGTTTATCGGTTATTGCCATATAAAGAAATATAAATTATACCTAATTAGTTAGAATGGTACAAGTTTTTATTTCTATATCGTATTGCAAATACGAGAATTATCTTTCATAGAAAGTTTTAACCGATTTGTTGCGGCGCTCATTTTCGAAAACTTTTCGCCATGGCTTTGATCAAATTTTCTTTGACTAAAATAACAGGCTTGGTCTACGTGGAATATCTTGATAGTTTTGTTCTAGACAGACCCTTCTAAAAATAAATTTGAGTGTGTTAAAAACGAGGAAAAAATGACATGCCATCGTGTCATAAGCCACAAGTTAAAAACATTGATGACACGCCTGTAGTGGCATCAGCAACGAATCGGTTAACAAAAAATTTAAGACAATTTTAAATCGTTAAAAATAGAACTGAATTAAGTAAATACAGATTAGGAAACTTTTCGATTTTTTACATCATTCGATTTAAGTTATGCACCAAAGGACTAGCTTTGTTTGTTATGATGTCACGCATTGTTATCTATCCATTCATAAAATTTATGGATTGACAGCTGTCCGTAACAAAACATAAAATACCCGCTTTTGGTCATTCCTCTTAACGACTAACATTTATTACTAATAAAATGCGTAATAAATCAAACCTTACCAGTAAGGAACAGATCAGCGTTCGTAACATTTTTTAGTACCGAACCTCCGGACCCAGCGCATAGAGCTATATCTTTCACAAGGCTATCCAGTGATCTTCCTTTACCGATGGCTAATCGAACATGTGCTAATCCTGTTAGCTTTTTTATTTTCAATACAGCTTCTCCTAAAGTCAATGGTGCCTCCACACGTAAAATCCTAAAAAAAGTGGCCATCCAATTAATAAATTACTACAAGAAATATTATTTATGATCTAAGTAAACATATTTTATTGATAAGACAAAATATAATATTTCATTTCATAACCTCATTCAAAATGTTGAATAAATAATTGTTGAAATTCAATCATATTCCGAAAGTATACCAGTAAGATGGAGATTTAACGTCACATATAAAACTATTAAACAAAGGATAAATACTGTATAAGCAACCAAATTACCTAATTTATAACAACATACCTTCCTGCACCAGTATTAGGATCCTCTCCCGGTACAATGGGACGGGATTCAGCAAACGGCACGGCTGATGCTAGCCAATCATTGACACCTCCTTGCACGCAGTCCCAGCTTGTGTGAGGAGAGTACATTGCGATTTGTTTTTCTAGTAAAAATGATACTATTCTCTGCTTCCATGTCCTAAAAGCGGACAACATTAATTTAATTAGTAATGTATTTGCTAATAATTAATCCTATTAATATTATGTGAGTGAAATATTATGTGAGCAAATGTGAGTTTGTGAAGATATTTGGATGTTTGTTCCTCAATCACGCCACAACTACTGAACCGATTTGGCTGAAATTTGGAATGGAGATAGCCTATACCCTGGATTAACACATAGGTTACTTTTTATCCCGGAAAAGTTCAAAAAAGAAAAGGCGATGCTAATACATTTATAATACTCCATAGATATGCACATGATATTTTACCTTTTAGTCACAGAAGTCATTGGCGCGAATATGGGCGGGTGGTATGATATAATCATTTCAAACTTATTATCATTAGCTTCTGCAGCAACATCTTCGGTTAAATCGTTTGTTAACAAAATCTTAGTAATCGGCCTGAAAAACATATTTGTGGATATTATGAAATTCATAGTCATTTCATAGGTCTTAAAATGTTCATTAGCATTTTTTTTATAGTTTTCTCGTTAAAATTTAATATGATAACAATTTACATCTTCATAATTTCTCTGATATTTAGAAATTAGTTTGTTGTACCTTGGTGTGTAAGGCTCCACGAGAAGTCCTGTATTATCCCAACTCTCAGCAAGTTTGTTTGGCGCAAAATTTTCTAACGCAGTTATTACGTCAGCTAGCTTAACGCCTGTCTTTTCTCCTCTTGACATTTTAATGTTTTCTACGCTTGAATAAAATAATTTTAGATGAGGTTGTCTACTGAAAATCAATCTTTGTAATTTCAAAATCATTAGATGTTATCTGAAACAAAAATACTCACTGTTTCATTTAAGCAACAAGAAATTAAAATTATAAAAAATAATACATACGTTGATTAAAAATGTGGAATCAGTAAGTTTTCATATTGACGGTTAATTTATTACACTTTAAATATTCACCAATTTTAATAACATCAAAATACATGTCTTATTGTAACAAACCACAATAGCATTTACCTATATAATTAATTACAAATATTATACAAAGTATGATCAATTGAACATTCTATTATACACCAATAGAAGCTACACTTAAGAGTTTAGATTATAAAGTATAAAAAGTTCATATTTCTATTCTTTACTCATTTAACTTCCATATTCTAATTTGACCATCATCACTACAGGACAGTAATTCTTGGTTTCCTAATGGATTCCATTTGACACAATTCACATCTTGTGAATGAGCATTCTGCTTTGTACAAATAAGATCAAAAGTGGGTGCATTGGGGTCTGAAGCATCAGCTTCTTTAAACAATCTTATTATGTCATCACCACATGCTGTAGCGATAACATCAGTTTTCTGGCACCATGTTATATCGTATATGGGTCTGGTGTGAAATCCAGATAGTGTGCAAATACACTTCCAAATTGAATCTCCTTCAGGTACCATCACTCCCTCTGGGTTTCCTGGCTTGTATTCTTTCCAGATTTTCAAAGTTTTATCATCGCTCACAGTAGCCAATCTCTCGCCTGTCTTGTCAAAAGCTAAGCTCCACACAGTAGACTCGTGTGATTCAAGTGTAGCAATACAAGCCCAGTCATTGTCCAGTGGGTCTTCTTTATACATCTTGACTGTGTTGTCATATGATGCAGAGGCCAATACATCTAAGGTAGGATGCCACACAACCTATAAACAAAAATCTTCATTTATCTTTTCTTGCACAATAAGCTGGATAAGAAAATCACAAATAAATGACAAATTTACTGACTTTTTTCACATCTTGATTGTGGGCATTAAGAACAGCTTCGCAAACATACTCATCGTCACCGGCTACTTCCCACACCCACACAGATTTATCTCGTCCACAAGTTGCTAGCAGATTTCCTGATGCTGACCATGCCACACTTTTAACTTCATTCTCGTGGCCCTCCAGAGTAGCATTGCATTCAAACTGACCTACCAACACAGGATACTTGTTATTACATTTATTCTGTACAATGATAGGTAGTAAATCATTTTACTGAGCAATACACACCACTTTTCTTATCCCAAACAGCTGTGGTTGCATCAAAGCTTGCAGATGCCAGGAAGTTGCCGCAGGGTGACCATGCTATTTCTCTAATGGTGCGCTGGTGACCATCCATCAGCACAGTTTTTACTGTCCATTCTTGTCCTTCCTTGCTCCACAACTTTATTATCTTGTCCTCTCCACAAGAAGCAAAAACTTTTCCAAGAGGATGCCATGATACATTCCAGACTATGCCCTTGTGGCCAGTCAAAGTACTCAATAATTCTAATCCTGCCATTTAATCCTGTAGATTAATAATAATGCAAAATATATTTAATTGCCGTTCACCAAAACTTAATGATGACACAAGAATTCTTTGAATATTAAACAATATACAGTGCAATCATGGAGATACCTAGGGTGGGGAGTGGGCTGCGCTGCCCTGGATAATACCTAGGGTGGGGAGTGGGCTGCGCTGCCCTGGATATTATAAGTTATTTTTGATTATTTGTTATCAGGTAGTCTGAGCTGACACCTTCTTTGTGGCTATTTTCTAGTTACTACACACACAGTAAACATTATCTAAATTATGTCGTTTGTCCTAATTTTTAAATAATACCTCATTGTTGAAGTTTTTGTCACACGAAAAATAAATATTTTCTTTAAAAAAATAAACTTAAATAAAAATAATAATTGACACATTAAGTACACAATTTACCTAGTTATTTTGTATATTATTACCTCTTTTCACGTGAGTAGTAAATTAAATGAAACCAAGATGCTAGGGAATGAGTGTGACAACTGACAAGGTAAAACTGAAGAGTGAAGACGAAGTTAACTTCTGATCAAGGAGTCTGATTCAACTTGAAACAAGGTCCTCAAAAGCCGGTAGTTTCAATAATTTTCAAACATACGGATACAATTTCACAGAAATTACAGAAAAGAGAAAACCAAAAAATTAAACTCACTCAATTCGTGTGGAACAGTGACAGATGACACTGGATTGGATGACAATAACATAACATCACTGAGCTGACAGCCTGAAACTGATAAGCGCTGACAGCTGACAGCGTCACAAACAAGAACTTTATACATAAAACTGGACTCTATAGAAAAGTATTCATCTTCACGTGAACGGATCACTTTAGTCAGGTAGGTCTCTTTGAAGCTTGAGGTCGGTGTACTATAAGTTTTTGTATGCGCCCTACGACCATACACTTTAAACTCGTACACCTACGCGACGGTACGGGCACGGCCTATTATACCCTACCCAAGGATTACATAGTATCTTTTAAATAATTGCCTTATAAAAAATATAAAACTTTGAGTACAATCGAATTACTATAACATCCTTGACCCTACTTATATCAATGTGGAGCTAGAACTGCGAGAATCCAAGGCGACAAAACGTAAAAAAAATTAAATTGACTAATCCGTTGTCAAATGGTTGTCAATGTCAAAAGATTATCAATAATGGCAATTGTCAAAGTCATGTCATATCAACAGTGTTGCAAAAGTTCCCGATTTATCGGGAGAACTACTGATTTTGGTTGTCGTCTCCCGATATCCCGATTTAGCGACCGTTTCTCCCGATTTTTTGCATTTCTACCAATGTAATATAATATTTAAAATTAAAAATAGAAAATACTGTTCTAAAAACGAAATACAAAAGAAATTGAGTCGCTCAGTGAAAATACAGAAGAATTTTGGGCAAGCGTAGGTATATGTACAGATAAATAGAAAACGTGGTAATGGCTCACACAATCATGTTCTAAAATATTTTTTTCAACTTTGTCAATGATAGGTCTATTAAACACAAAAAAATATTAAAAAAACACAAAGAAACCCGACTGCGTATAAAATACTAAAAATGAAAAAACAAGCCCAGTAGTTTAGCAGTTGGGACCCATTTTAATTTCACAGGGCTCTTTGGGAAAATTTCATTGGTTAAAGAATAGGTTCCGACTGCTTAAGTACTGGGCTTGTTTTTTCATTTTTAGTATTTTATACGCAGTTGGATTTTGTTTTTTTTTACACTTTTTATGTAGGATTAACCCCTTACCGCATAAATACCCAGATCAAATGATCAAACTTGTTACAATTTTAATTTATATAAAGACATGTTCGCAAAAATGGCTTGTCAGATGCTACAAAAAACTAATGAATAATAAATTTATGAATACATTATTTTTATAAATAAAATTATTGTGATAATAACATACAAACAACGCTTGCCTTAGTCAAATTAAGAATCTCCCGATTTCTCCCGATTTTTAGCTGGCAAAGCTCCCGATTTTTAATATTTCATTTTTGCAACACTGCATATCAAAATTTTTGAATTTGTGCGTGCATTTTGTACAGTATAGTAAATTTGTCGTATATTTTAATTAAAACATGGTCATAGGACCTATAATGGGATCAAATATGCAGAATCATGACGCTATAGTCCCTCCACACTTAAATGCGGAGGTATATAGAACTGATACAACCGGCACTCTCACTCAATCACATTGGGATTATATTCGTAATCATCCAGGTAAAAAACAAGAAATGCTTTTTATATATTTAGTCATATATTATTTATAGTGATTGGTCACATAGTTCAATTTCGCCTGAACCAGCTCCAAATGCGTCAGCAAAGTTTATTGCTTTGATGCCCACTTCATGCTCTCTAATCACTTTTTATTCGACGACCCGTGTGGCGCAATGGTTACCATGCCGGATCACCGCGCCAAGGGTCCTGGGTTCGATTCCCAGCGAGGCGGAAATTTGAATGATGAGTTTGAATTTCTGTTCTTGGTCTGGGTGTGAATGTCCTTGTCTTGTGTGTTGTCCATGGCACCCACGACACAGGGAAACCTAGTGTGGGGCTATGAGTGTGAAGCGTTATTTATTATTTATTTATTTATTCTTCAGTAGTGTTAGTGTACTCTGAGAGGGTTTATTTATATATCCATTGATGGTTCTAATACTTAGCTGGAACCCTATCTTAACCCTACTACGGTTTAATTGTGGTATCTCTACCGGCAATCATGCAAAGGTTCAACCTTCTCGATATATTATTATGTATTGGTAGTGAATTGCTTGTAATGGTAATTGGTGTAATTGCTTTGGGGGATGAGCTGCTTGCGTCCGTAGGAAGATACTTGAAGACATGATTACCCTACACGTGTCCCCTGGGTAGTGCTAAACGAGCAGCAACTCTGGTGGTAGGCCACAACATCGGCTGCCGGCTTTCAGTTACCACCCACCAGACAAAGCCATGCCGCCAAACGATTCGTCGTGTTCCGGCATGATGTCTGGTGAAGCCGAATGGGAGATGGGTCTGAACAGTTGCGTTGCGTTAGCAGACCGGTGGTAACGGATTGGTATTTTGTTGTGCCGGGAGCTTAGTCGTGGAGGGCAGCGGGATCCGAAGCACGGTGCACCGCTGGCCGACCGTAGTCAGTAGGGGGCCCAAGTAGTGGGAAAGCCACCCATGAAAGGCTGCCCCGCCAACTGCGAAAAATCCCGGAGTGGCTCCATCATGCCGGTTGGCGACCGGATGAGGGGACCTGATGGCGATCTCCGGGGGGGTTCGGGCGTCCCCGCGGTCTCCAGACTAAGCCCTCAATGACACAACGATTCCGATACCGTCACTTGGTCAGTAACGTGACGCCTCGTTCAACTGCCATCTCCTATCCTATTCACTCCAAACTATCATGGCGAAAAAGAGCAAGGGAAAAAGTTTTGTACAGCGGTTGCACGTCCCCTCACTCCAAGTGCAGTTTACAAACATCCGTGGACTGCACTCGAATCTCACTGCAGTCCACCACCACCTTGAGACTGCTAAGCCGCACCTGCTCTTTTTGACGGAGACGCAGATTCGAAGTCCATTGAGCGCGGCATACCTCGACTACCCAGGATACACCTTAGAGCATAATTTTCACCCTCGCGCCGGAGTCTGTGTGTATGCCCGCAACGACATTTGTTGCCAGCGTCTCCGTCATCTTGAAGACCCCACTCTTTCCACAATTTGGGTTTTGGTAGACACAGGTGTTGATCAGATCCTATACTCCTGTGTTTACCGATCGCACAGTGGTGACCAGGAGACAACTCGTCTATTCCAACATCTCAGCGAGGCAGCTGATATGGCTTTACATCGGCACCCCATAGCGCAGCTGGTTTTTCTGGGGGACTTTAACGCCTGTCATCAAGACTGGCTGTTCCCGTACCAGAAAACCGACCATGCTGGGAGAGAAGCCTGGAATTTTGCCCTGACGCTTGGACTCTCCCAGCTGGTAAGGCAAGCGACCCGGGTGCCCGATATCGACAGCCACACGGCCAACTGCCTAGACCTTTTGCTGACAACTGATCCAGACAGGTACGATGTCCAAGTTTCCTCCCCGTTGGGAACTTCTGATCACTGTCTGGTGAAATCTGTATCGACATATTCCCCTCCGGACTGCGAGCCCCGTGGTAACCGACGAATGTGGCGATACAAGTCAGCAGATTGGGATGAGATGCGACACTTCTTCGCATCTTATCCTTGGCGGCAGGTTTGCTTCTCTTCTGACGATCCGTCGAGCTGCGCGGATGCTATAACCGATGTGGTACGTCAAGCGATGGAGTATTTCATCCCTTTTTCTGATGTACCCATCGGTGGCAAAGCCCGCCCATGGTTCACCGCCGAATGTGAGCAAGCCGAGCAGCGTAAGCATTCGGCTTACTTAACCTGGGTGGATGCTCGAAGCCGCAAAGCTCCGGACGTCAGCGCTAAGAAGAAAGCTTTTAATCAAGCCGCCAAGTCTTACAAAAAGGCATTAAAGAAGGCGAATTCCGACCGCATCAGTCACATCGGCGCAAAACTCTCTACCCAACCGTCCGGTAGTAGAGCTTTTTGGTCTCTCGCCAAAGCGGTCGAGAATAATTTCTGTCGACCTATGCTGCCTCCGCTGCTAAGACCGGATGGTTCCCTGGCTCATACGGCTAAGGAGAAAGCGGACTTATTCGCATCTCTTTTTGCCGAGAATTCACGTCTAGATATCAGCAATAAAGTACCACCCCAGTTGACTCATTACGGTATCTCTATGCCGGAGATCCGCATTACAAACAAAGAAGTCCTTAAAACCTTGCGGTGTCTAGACGTGAATAAAGCCAGTGGACCGGACGGTATTCCAGCGATAGTGCTCAAGACATGTGCACCCGAGTTGTCTCCTGTATTGACACGTCTGTTCCGTCTTTCATTTGAGACTGGATCAGTGCCTAAATCCTGGAAGCTTGCCAACGTGCAGCCCGTGCCCAAGAAAGGTAGCCGTGCTGACCCCGCCAACTATCGGCCTATCTCAATTACCTCCATACTCTGCAAGATTATGGAGCGTACATTGAATAGGCGCCTCATGGCATATCTAGAACAGAATGATCTCCTTAGCGACCGGCAGTACGGGTTCCGCCGAAACCGGTCAACAGGAGATCTTCTAGCGTATGCCACACACATATGGGGCGAGGCCCTCGATAATAATGGGGAAGCACTTGCTGTCTCCCTTGATGTTTCGAAGGCCTTCGATAAGGTCTGGCACGCTAGCCTTCTAAGCAAGCTTCCAGCTTATGGCATATCCCCTGGCCTTATCCACTGGGTAAAGGACTTCCTGAGTGACCGGTCTTTCCGCGTTGTAGTCGATGGTTGTTCATCGAGAACGATGGCTACAAATGCTGGAGTTCCTCAGGGGTCCGTTCTCTCCGCCACTCTATTTCTGCTGCATATAAATGACCTGCTTATGCCCGGTATTTATGGGTACGCAGACGATAGCACAGTGGTAGAGAGATACATACCAAGTTCCAGGGCCAGTCAGGACGAAATTCAGTCTCAAAGAGAGGCCATGGTGGCTCGTGTGAATCTCACACTTCGGGCTGTGTCCGAGTGGGGCGAAGCCAATCTTGTGAGATTCAACGCCGCTAAAACGCAGACGTGTCTATTCACCGCCAAGAGGAGCCCGCTTACCTTGGCTCCTACTTTTCGGAATGTGTCCTTGGATTATACCGACTGCCTCCAGCTGTTAGGAGTAGAGATATCCTCGAAACTCAACTTTGGGCGGTTCATTGAGACCAAGGCTAAGGCTGCTGCAAGGAAACTTGGTGTCCTTGCAAAGGTGCGGCGGTACTTCACACCGAGGCAACTCTTAACCTTGTATAAAGCTCAGGTTCGGCCGTGTGTGGAGTACTGTTTGCACATTTGGGCAGGTGCAGCCAAATGTCACCTTTCTGCCTTGGACTCGATGGAGAGGCGTGCGAAGAGGCTCATTGGTGACCCATATTTGGTTGAGACCAATCTGCAAAGCCTCGAGCACAGGCGTAGAGTAGCCAGCCTCTCGGTTTTCTACAGGGCACATTTCGGAGAGTGTGCACAGGAATTGTTTGATTTAATTCCCCCATCTCCATTTCGCCATCGAACGACACGACGCACGGCGGGTATCCATCCTTTTGTTGTGAACATCCCGCCGGTAAGGACCAGGCGGTTTGGCTCGTCATTCGTTATACGCACCGCCAAGGACTGGAATAACTTGCCTGCGTCGGCGTTCCCGCCTGCCTATGATGTGGATGTCTTCAAGAAAAGAGTGAATAGGCTTTTACTAAGTTAATGTGCTTACCACCTTGGACCACATCTCCACTTACCATCAGGTGGGATTGTGGTCAAGCATTAACTTATTTGTGTAAAAAAAAAAAAAAAAAATGGATTGTTCTTTATAAATACCACACTAAAAATTGTTTCAGATGGAACTATTTTAATTGGTTGTTCTGAACTAACTGGACGGTATTGGGATGGCGGTGTCATTGTAACAGCCCCAGAACCCGGCAAAGAGATTAATACCTCAACAAATAAAGGAATTACTACCAGCAGTGGCACAGCTGATGGATTATTTATTGAAAGCTCAAAGAAAGTAAGTCCAATATATTTGTTTCTATGGATAGCTAAACCATTGTTGTAAGTACTTTGTATTGTTTAATAAAAATATTTGCATCAGAAATAGTATGATTTGAAAAAAAAACACATCTTGTGTTACTAAACCATTCCATAGAGTCGCTAACAAGGATCAAATTCTGGGAAGTAATAAGATACAAAAAATCAATAATTCAGCCCAGGAAATGAACCTGTTTATTTTGAACAAAAAAACGAAACCTGTGTTATTGTACCATTCAATAGTGTTGTTAACAAGGATCAAATTCTGGGACGTAGTAACATAGGAAAGAAAAAAATTGTAATAAAAAAAATATGTATAAAATGCAGCAGATTCTTAAATTCATCATTTCTTTAAGTTGTCGGTATTTCATTACTGCCCAGAATTTGATCTTTGTTAGCAACACTTTCAACTGGTGTAATAATAAAGGATGAGTTTTTTTCAAAATCAACGGGTTCAATTCCTGGCCTGAAATATTAATTTTTCGTATGTCATTACTTCCTAGAATTCGATCCTTTTTAGCAACACTTTCGGCTGGTGTAATAATACAGAGTGTGTTTTTTTCAAAACTGGCCAGGAATATTAATTTTTAGTATTCATCGAAATTGGCCCTGAGATTTCGAATTTGGCTGTCCACGCACACTTGAAAAACTCACCCTGTACATGATGTTATTGCAGGTATTAGTATGCGAAGATAGTGGAGCACTAACTGTTTGGTCATGCAGTGATGATGTCTGGAAGTTATGGGTTGGTGAGGTTTCCGTAGCGGAACATGATGACGCAATACTGGCTGTTGACTGCTTGGTTCCTGGCAAGGAGTATGTTACAGTTGGGGCTGACGGTAATATAAAGGTTTGTGACTCAGATATTTTATTCTAAGTTAATATTCAACTCAGTTCTGACTGGCTTGATGCAAGTAAGTTGCATAGCAAAGTAGCTTTGACAAAAGTTACTTAGTGCTACTCCCTGAATTTACAAAACTATGTATAAAGCTTTTTTGTGAACATCAGTTTTAAATCCCTCTGAGGTTTGTTCATAAACCAAACTTGTCTTCCAATCACCAGTAACCTCCTTCAAAGCCAATAATAATTATAATCTCAATAATCTAAACACCGTGACACACATTTAAGCATTTTCATAACAAATTAGATTATGTACTAGTAACCACCCTCGCTTTGCTTCGGTTTTCGTAGAGTATAGATCCCGTTATTATTTTTAAACAAAATGTAGCCTATGTTACTCAGAAATAATAGAGCATCATACTGATGAAAGAATCTTTGAAATCGGTCCAGTCGTTTTTGAGTATATTGAATACAAACAAACAAAAAATCAAAACTTTCCTCTTTATATTATGATATTAGTAAGTATAGATTGAAAATTAAATGTATAATAATATATTGTATGATTTTATAGGACTGTGAAATTTTATTAGCTCTGTAATTTTATTTTTCTTTTCAAGGCTTGGGACATCAGTGAAATGGTCTCTCTGAGGACTTACAACTCTGCACATAGCATGGCAATCAATTCTGTGGCTGTGAAACCCAAATCATCAACAACTTTTGCAACTGTATCCTCTGACCAATATGTTTCTTTATGGGATAATGACACTTTTAAACCAGTCAGTGGTCAGTATGCAACACATAACAATATTTATTTTTACACACTTTAGTTGATACCGTAATGATTCAATTAACCGGACTAATTGTTGTTATTAGACATTCGGATAATCGAAAATCTGGATAATCGAATGCACGAAAAAAGCAGTTTTTGCACATGATAGATTATATCATAATACATAATTTTAGGTAATTATTAAAAACAACAAAAATAAATTTAACTTTTTATCAGAAATCAATGTTTATTAAAAACATATACTAAAATACTGCAACCTTAAAGGCTTAAATTGAAGTATTTGGTGGTAAATAGTAATTGTCATTTGACGTGACTTATTTGATTGGGGCTTATAGTCCGGATAACCGTGAATCCGTATAACTGAGGGCCGGATAATCTAGGTTCCACTGTATATACTTTTAGTTGTGTTCTGTAACTAAACATATGCAATTCTATAAATTTCAGATCTGTTGAAAAATGACTGTGGTGTCCGCTGTGTGCAGTGGCTGGATGAAAATAAACTTATTTTTGGAGATGAAGCAGGGCTCATGAAATTAGTAGATATCAGAAATCCTGAAGCTGCTTTCAAATTGACTGAATTTTCAGCTCCGGTACACCGAGTAGCTATTCAATCTGAGTAAGTAACATAAATTAAATACCTTATTAATTAATGTACTATCACATTAGGAAAGAATATTCTTTTTGTTAATTACTTTATTCAAGATAATCTGAATGTAGTGCAAGTAAATAAAAAGTAGTGTTAAGTATTGATGGAAGTGACACTAATATTGACATTCTAAATAATAACAATCTATGTCTGTGATACATAATATTAATTGACATTTGCTTGCCATAATGTAAATGGCTAAATTGTGAGAATATATTTTAATTAAGATCTTTATGCAACCACAATTATTGCAAATAAACTTTCATTTCATTTCATTAAGTGCTACAAGTATTAAGTAATACTCTTTTGTTTTAGATCCAACAAAGTGGCAGTATGTTGTGACAACAAGACTGTGACCGTATGCGATGTATCTGAAGATACCAACTTGCGAGTGATTTACCAAAATAAGGATTTGCACACAAATTTCGTCAGAGGACTAGCTTGGGATGTGTCTGATCAAAATGTTTTACACTCCGTAGGTTATGACGGTGTTATGAGAACACATAATATTGTAAATAGTGTCAGTTAAATGGTATTCGCTGTTCTCGCCGAATGTTGTATACAGGCTGAATTTTTCAAGTGTGCGTGGATGGTCAACTTGACCAAAGTTGGAAGCTATGAGGAATAGCGTAAAATGGTCAAAGGAGTCTCGGGGCCGATTTTGATTAAAACTAAAACTGCATCATTAGATTTTTGAAAAATGAATAACCCTGGCCAGGAATGGGACCCCTTGATTTTGAAAAAAAGTTTCGAATTTGGCCATCCACGCACACTTGAAAAATTCAGCCTGTACATTTTCTTCTTTAATTCCACGAGAAAATTTTCGCGCAAAATTTTATAGGTATTGCTTACCTATTATCTAGTGATATTCCAGTTACAATATTTTCTTTGTTAAATTGAATAAAATGTACGATGCATAAAATTACTTTAAGTTTAGTTTATAAGCATACGAAAGTAAATACACTGTTTTAAAGTAATACACATGCGTTTTTATACAAAATAGTGACTCCCGCTCTGTAGTCGAAATTCGAGATTACTTTTTTTTAACAAAGTGTTATTATTACATTGACACCTTATTGTCTGTGTAATCCTGTTTAATCACAATTTCTTGAATAATATTATTTACTAGCTGACCTGGCGAACTTCGTATCGCGTTTTTTATAAATCTATTTTTTTCTAAAAAAAGTAGCCTAAGTTGCTCCTTGTTACATCAACTGTCTGCCATGGAAAGTCCCGTGAAAATCGGTCTAGCCATTTCAGAGATTAGCCGAAACAAACAGACAGATAGACAAAAATTGTAAAAATGTTGTTTTGGTATATGTATCGTGTATACATGCAAATGCACTTAGTAAAACGCGGTTATTTTAATATTACAAACAGACACTCCAATTTTATTTATTTGTATAGATAACTCAAATTACACTCCTTCAAAATACAGCCTTTATTGTACTGCGTGGTAAAAGATTCGGTTCCAGATGCTGAAATACATATGTCAGATCGTATGTAAAAAAGACATTTTGTGTTTTGTGAGTATGTCTTGCGATAAATTAATTAATGTTTTGCGTTTGGTTATTATGTCACAGACTAGAGAGATTTATGTACCTACTAGGTACATACCCAGTCTTTGTGAATGGATAGTTCATACTTTAGATACTGTCTATGGATTATATTTCCCGAAAAAACAGTGGTTCCTGAAAAACCCAAGAACCCAAAATCAAAGTAAAGAGTAAATGCTCAAGAATTTATTAATGATTAAGTACAGTGAAGATCGGACGAGTCGTTATTATCGTGTAAGCGTTCATTGCGTGGAGGGCGAAGGCGCGCGGTGATCGGGGGAGGCGCCGGGTGAGGAGCCGCGCCGCCCGCCGGGGCTCTTCAGGCGGACCATCGTGTCCAGGTGCCGGAACCTGGTAAGTATAAAAAATTTGAAATTTAAATTACATATTTATAAAAGACATTTACCGGTCATTTGAAACAAACTTAAGTGCAAATATAGATTTTTCGTATGTTATTGCTTCCCAGAATTCGATCCTTGTTAGCGACACTATCGAGTGGTGTTATAATACAGGATGTGTATTTTTTTAAATCAACGGGTTCGATTCCTGGCTAGAAATAAGTGTTGATTTTTCAAGAATGTAATGATGCAGTTTTAGTTTTCATCAAAATTGGCCCCGAGTCTACTTTGAGCATTTTTCCCTATTGGTCGTAGTTTCGGAATAGGCCATCCACGCACACTTGGAAAATTCACCCTGTACTGAAGACATTATAGCTCTCCTACGTCGCTCCAACATTATTTGCTCTACTTTAGGAGAAGATGCTATCAATTCCGTACAGCAGGTTTTGCAGAAGGCGATATGAATTCATATAGTAAAAAAACGAAAACTCACCTTAGTGGCAAATCGTTAGCGTCGTGGTCTACGCTTTGGAAGAAAAATGCCAGTGGCCAGCTTATCCAGGAAGATTGTTTCCTAAAAATAAAAATAGAGTAACCTAATCATGTAGACAAAATCTTAAAATGAATTGATGTAATAAACCTCACAAACTATTATTTATGAACTGGAGAATGAGATAATTGCTAACACTAAATGGAGAACTAAGTTTAAAGAGACAATAGAAGAAAATAGATTTAAGAGGGCTTTTACTAAGTTAATGTGGTCAAGCATTAACTTATTTGTGTAAAAAAAGTCACCCAGATTAAAAATAATGAACTCACGGAGTGGACGGGATCATATGCACAGAGCCCGCATCCGAGGGTGTATCGGGTGTGACAGGGGCCGCGGAGGGGGGCGGGGAGCCGGGCGTGGTGGGCGCCGGCGGGGGCGTCTTGTTGATGGCAGGGTTGTAGATCTTGGGGTCACTGACCATGCGTACGAAGAACGAACGCTTATGCGCCAGCGCGGCGCGGTTGCGGCGAGCGCGCACCTCGTTCAAATCCTGTAATTTGGTTCAACATGGTTGTAGACTATGTTCATAATACCCGAAGTATTATAAGGACTCATTTTTGGAAAAAATAAGTATCGAAAATTTCAAAATTTAAGATGAATGAAATCCATCGGCTGATCTTGTATAGATAGGTTCATTTACCTACGTACAAACTTTCCCAAATTATTTTTTTCGAACATGCACTAATAGATAGTATCCTACGCAATTTTTTTCAATCATAAAATCATTATTTTATTTTGAGTTATTCTACTGATATTATTTATTTATGAATACAGTTTTTTTAATCAGCAACAACGATGCTCGCTTTATGTAGCTTTATTATTCACTGCCGGCAAAACAAGGAAGTAATAAAATTTTTCTCACTGTTACTAAAGTTATAAAGCGTAAATTGCTGGGGTTTTAGGTATCTCTAATTGCTTGGAAACACAAAAACAAAAATATCACAAGGGTGATCTTCTGTCTCTTCTGTGTCTTCTTAAGCAGACGTGTATCTTCCTACGAATTAGGTAGGTATGTCCATTCGTGACAATTTATATTTAAATACCTAAATAGAAAACTAAAGGGTCTTTACGTACCCTTTCTTTGTCGGGGCCTTCCAGTAACTCTGTAGCAAAGTCCGTTATAATGTCCCAAGCAATTTCTGAAAACGCGAATTCGTTTTTAATTGCAACCTACTCTACTATAAAACAACCTACTTAAACAGTGCCTGGAAACAATAAAATTTCTGTGAATATAATATATAAATCGAAGTGAGAAATTGAAACGCTAAATTGACCGCTTGTGGCACTGAGGCTGCTACGAAGCGTAGCTTGAGTAGTTTTCATTAGAAATTAGTCGTTTATACTCGAACAATTATGTTTTGGTAAGATTCTCATCCATTAACCTCTTACTAAAGATTTCTTAGCAACAATAATTTTACTTAAAACAATTATTCTTAAGGCTTTATACCTAACATTAAATGTAATGAGACAGAACTTACCTACATCCTCGCGCGTAGCATGTTGATGGACCACGCAAAAACGAATGACAAAATGATCACGAACCGAAGCTGGTACCATGTGGATCTTTCCAGATGCGTTTATTGTTGTCAACAGCTTCTTATTAAGCTCGTCGATTTGTTCTGGAGTCTCGTCAGGACCACCAACAAGACGGAAACAGACCAAGCCTAACTGAAAATTAATATTTGACAAGGAATAACTTTATTTTTCTTTCTTTTTTTCACATAATTTTGTACACTACACTACATTGCGTATTAAGCATTATAAGAGGGTAAAATGACGTGCATAAGTCTATCAGTGATACCTATATGAATAAATTATTTTGAATTTTGAACTTTTTCACATTGAAAATGTTAAATATAAGTTAACCATATAAGTTATTGTCATTACCTTCACTTGGTTGCAGACTTCGAATCTTTCGTCTTTCTTGACAAGTTTTTCGAAATATTTAGCCAGCTCGCAATGTCTTCGAATGTATTTTTGCAACCCGCTGATGCCGTAGCTTCTCAGCATAAACCATAGTTTGAGGGAGCGAAACCTGCGGCTGAGTGGCACGCCCCAGTGCCTGTAGTCAATGGCCGTGTGATCGTAGCAATGTTGGAGGTACAGCGGGTCCACTACTAACGCGGAAGTCAGTAGGTAACGATTGGTTACCCATAGGAGAGAACAGTCAAAACTAGTTAGCATTAGTTTATTCGGGTTAGTATTGAATGAGTCGGCATACTCGATACCCGCCAGGTGGTATTTATGCTCGGGGCATAGGAATGCGCTACCAGCGTACGCGGCGTCCACATGCAGCCACACACTTGGGAATTTCCTTGCAATGGGTCCGATTTCGGGTAAATTATCGAAGGAACAACACGAGGTTGTACCTAAAGTCGTTGCTACGAAAAATGGTACGAGGCCTGCCTCTTCGTCTTCTTCCATTGCCTGAAAACGTTCGAAAGTAATTACAAATTATACGTTAGATGTCTGTAGCTCAGCTGGAGATAAATATGCCTGTAGAGAACGTAAGGTTCAATCCCTTGATTTATTTATCATCATTAATTTATTACATATTATGAATCATTTATTTATTATGTCGCATAAATATTTCTTGTCGGGTCTCTGTTCTCATTTGTTAGTTGAAATCTATAGGTAAGTCTAATGCATGATTTTAAAAATGTCTAATATTAATTTTAATGCAGTTTCTTTATACCTAGTAGTATTGTAATAATGTCAAAACGGACGCTTTAAGTCTACCTGAAGCATAATAATTATGTTAACGGAAACATTAAAACCTCAGTTGCAATTAAGTTAATCAGTTAACCATAACGAAGTTGGTAATTTAAATTTTTGTTATCTAAGCACTACAATATTTAATTATGTTTCAGTGAATGATCATAAAGGATGAGAACTTACTGACTCAAAGAATGACAATAGTACTCGTAATTTAAAAATAAGATAAGACAGGCATGGGATAAAATATCATTAGTGCTATTTTTTTTTAAAACTTACATAAGATTTTTACCAAATAAGATTAACTAAAAAAAACTGATTATGAGTCTTAGTTACCTATGTAATGTAATTATTGTGTTATAATTAAATAGTTATTTGTATCCAAGTTAAACGTACTCGTATAAATAGCTACCTTTTTTTTTACACAAATAAGTTAATGCTTGACCACAATCCCACCTGATGGTAAGTGGAGATGTGGTCCAAGGTGGTGAGCACATTAACTTAGTAAACCTCCTACATAACACTCAATAGAACTACATTTAATCTAACGTCAATAAAATTTAAAAAGGTACGTGCGGGGGCGGGTCATAAATATCGTAATTTTCCTTCATAAAAGCGTGTCAATAAAGGCGGTAGGTTTAATAAGAGGTTGGAATCATGAAATTCAGTGCGGCATAGAAAGTGGCGCACAATGGCGGGTTGGCTCGCCACGTATTTCCGGCATCCGCGGCGAGTCATTAAACGCGGCGCCTCCGGGACATCTCAGCCGACTAGGGCTGTCACAAGGAACTTCCACCAGTTTGTAATGGAAATTTTATACGCGATATCATCAAAGTTCAATTATTAAATTTCTTGCACGCTCGCTTCGTTGGTAAACTCGTTTAGCTATGCATAAAGTATTTATTTTATATGGCAAAACTAATCACTCGGTAATAAAGGCATTCATATACCTTGCGTCATTTACACATAAGGATATGTATATACATACACATAGATATCGTAACAGTAAACTCTCATGATCCGATCTCATTTTCGACTGTTTACGGACATCATAACTCATATGTCATCATAACGTTTGACCTGATACTTGGACAGGTTTTTTAAATGTGACATGTCCGCCACTTACGATTTTTTATTATCCTAAAAACTACCTGTAGGTGGGTAGTTTTTTCAAGGACGTTTCATCTAAAGTTAATAAACCAGACATAATTATAATGCAGTGCCGGATTTATATTTTTTATGAGTGTAGACCAATTAATTTTCGCCGCCCCATGTACCGTTCTAAAATAATAATTTTCCATTCATAGTAAGGAAGGCACTGAATTAGTCACTAAGAAAGTGCGTAAAAAAAAACAAGAATAAAAATTTTTTGCGACACTTTAATAGCAAAATCATCTATAATATAATGATCTTTTGAAATCTGCCGCCCCTAGGACGCTGCCGCCCCTAGGCCGCGGCCTATACGGCCTGTTGACAAATCCAGGACATATAATGATATAATGTTACTTTATTATGAAACTAACACTATGATAAAAATATCAACAATCAACAAGTTTTATTCCAATTTCCCCAACGCCGGGGAGTGTTGCGTCTCCAATTTAAATTACCCCATTTTGCCATCAGATTCTGGTACACCTGTTGGCAACCCTAGACCTTGCCGCAATTACCGCTCGATTATTATACTCTTGAGCTACCCCTAGAGCCTGTCTTAGCGCTTAGATAAGTCGTCAACGATTTCTAATGTACTTTACCAGGAAATCTATAAGATTAAATTTAATTATTGAATAAAAGTTATTACTATAATTTAAGGCGAATCGGTACGCTACCGTTCTTTTAGGATTGCATTTTCACATACTCGTAATCTCAACATTGATATGGGTGAAAAATCACTTATTCCCTTAATTTTATAGGGGTGTCCATAGGTAAAAGCTACCTGTAAGATAGTTTTTGCGTTACAGAGTAACAATAATAAATAGGATTTGTTCCTACGTTACATTTTAATTTAAATGAAACAAAACTAAAGTAATACACACCTCCTTTAAAACTTCGCCTCTCAAGCTCCCATGCTCATCGGGCTGTAAAATGCGCAACTTGACGAAGCAGATCATGGCGGCTTTTTCGACACAAGAGTGTGCCTCCTTCGAACAATACGCTATAAGTTTCGATAACAGCAAGCCCTCGTCAACAGTCGGGAATTGGTGCTTGAGTCGTTTGATGCCGGCGGCGCGAGCGGCTAACATCGACACTAGAACGCACTCACTTGCCGAACCCTGGATACATAAGATGCCATTAGTTGATGACTTAAACTCTAAAGTATTATGGGCAATTTATGAAGCTTACCTCTATGACACCGCCTCCTTTGCTTCCTTCTTCAAGGGCTAGGAAAGATGCCGGTAAGCCAATAGCTTTGCCTGTAATAGCAACCGTATTAAAATTTGTTATGCCTACCTACCGTATAAATCAGCATCGAAAAATTTAAAAACTTAATACCTATACTTATTTATTAATCAATCTATTAGTCTATTGTTGGTATAAGGGCTCCCACACAAAACCGCGATTTCGCATCGCATCGCAAATATCTGCGAATTCGCACGAACGCACCGCAAGAATTTCCGATCTGCTTCGCATCGCACATTCCTGCGATATTACGTCATCCTTGGTGACGCCATTTTAGTCCGCTCTGAGACAGCTTTAGAGAAAGACGCGCGGCGCCTTTCAAAAGCTCTTCAAATGAAGATATGCTCATTCTAAAATAATCAAAAAATTTATCTTCTTCAGTTCTCAACGCATAGTACTTTTGAGTAAAATAGTTCCCATCAGAGTTCATAATCGTAATAAATGGATGAACCCAGAATCTTCTTTTTCTTTTATATCTATTTAACAATAACAGCAGTGCAATAATCTTTTTGCGATCCATCTTACGCTTCCTAAAAACACGTCCAGAACGGCTTATTACACTTGAAGGAATGGTCGCCCTACCAAACGGTTTGCCGCACTAAATCGTATCGCAGAAATTCGCATCGCAAGTTCCTGCGATGCGAATTCGCATCGCATCGCATCGCAGTTTTGTGTGGGAGCCCTAACTATGCCGATAATAGGAAAGTTAATGGTTAACGCCCCAACTCAGAGTCACTTAATGGTCATTAATATCGCTCCTTAGTACAGAATCGCAATTAGTCACTCCCAGAGTCAGTTAATCGACCGTTATAGGCCCTTAATGGCAATTAAAGTTAATTATACAAATACCATTACTTAAACTCTACTTAGGATTGATTTTGACGTTCAGTTGACATTAGGTTTACAATTTGAGTGATTTCACAAGCAAAATGTCTGTTTTCGCGGATTTTGCCGATTTTATTGAATTTGTTGATTACACTAGAATGCATAGACATGTGTGGGGGGCCAAGGCGATATTTGCGAGATTTCTCTGATCCGTTTAGAACATACTCGGTCCAAGAATTTTATGCACGATACAGCAGAATGTGTAAAAACGGTTATATTGCCCATACTGGTGCCAGGCCTAACGAAACCAACAAAGAGAGTTTTACCATTTGCAACTCTTTTTCGCGGTATTTTACACTCCATATCCTTTAAAAAACGATACAATTGTTTTGATTACAATTCACAACCTTGGTGCCCCTCATTTATTAACATAAAGTTATTATCATATTCGCTAATTTGAAAGTGTAGGTACTTTACATGTACATGATAATATTATATAATAAATAGGTTGGCGATATTAAACAAAATGAAATTTTTCAATTCAATTCAGATTGAAATCAAACCAATTATATAAAATATCAACATTGAATTGACTGACAATTGACATTTACTGTACAGTGTACTGCCACAGATACTACAGTACTACTAGTTATAGTATTGCCGTTACATAAAATTGCGAGTTTTTTTATTTTATTTTAAAGAAAAAAGCTACTTTGCAATGTTCTTAAGTAAGAAAACACAGTAAACGAATTTCTTGTTACTATATTAGTATAAATCATCGTTCTAAAAGCACTAAAATAAGTATTATTTTTTATGTGTTCTCAACGTATTTTACATGTGGCTACACTAATACTCTATCGATATGATAATCGATAAGGTTATTAGACGTTGTTCCGCACTAGGGTTACTTAAAGTTAATAAAATGACTCTGAGAGGAATCGATACTTAACATATTTAATGTCAATTAGTTATGGACTCCTTACAGCTAAATAAAGGAACCTTTCTGAGTTGGGGCGTTAGACATGAAAAAAATTTCATATAGTAGGTACCATCTGAAGCTCTTAGATATAATAGATATCCTTCGAAAGAATCAATAAATATGTCTTTGTCAACAAATCGTCCATCCAACTTTAGTGGGAAGTCCATCCAAGATGGACCACATGGATTAACTCAGTCAATAGCATTTTGATTAACGCAAGTCGTCGACCTCAAAGCGTTTATTATGATCTTTATGAAAAACTCCACGAAATAAATAATTATCCTCAGGTCACTTCAAAGGATACGTCCGTTGGTTGAATGCGGAAATGGTCTAAACGATTGCGTACTCATTAATTTTTAAATAACATTCTAATGTATTATAATTATTTATACTTTACTACATATTTTATTTCGTACCTCTGGGAAAAGCTACAAGTGTGCATAGAGATGCACAGAGATGCAATAGAAGAGTCTATTGGCTAAACATGATTATGCGGGCTATGTAATTTTCACAAAATTGCCGAGAGAGTAAAACTTATACATTAGTGACCTCGGTGACCATGCAAATATTGCTTCAATATCCAGCCGTGATTTACCAACCGTAGGTATATAGTAGTCTCAAAAATAGTAAACTGCACTTTTGCTCAACCCAACTGCTACGAAGTTAGGGTGTTTCTACTAGGGTGTAGGTACTCCTATAAACTTCATTAGGCTACAGAAGTTTACAGACTGTAGCCCTTCTGCGGTTTGGTAGCATTCCGTAGCAAGTAAAATTTAATGTTAAGTTTTGGAACAATCTGCCACTTGCACTGCTCGAAACGTTTTCCGAGAGCCGAGAATCCAAATTTAAATTTTAAACGTCAATTTATTTTGTAAATAAACCATGACCGAATACTAATAAATTCATATTTAAAAAATATAAAATTATTATATTTGTTACCCTGCTACGAGTGCTACGACGCGGCTACGGACAGACGCCGGAAAAAATAATAGCATTTACATCTACAAGATTTGCTCCTAGTATAGAAAAGTCGTTATAAAAACCTAAATAGAAACGATAGCTTGATGTTCCTTTGTTTCAAAAAAAGTGTTGTCGCTTTGTCTTTAAGGCTCCGTGCCGAGATATCAACAATTTCGGTCAATTTTAATCACTGTTTGTGTGAACAGGATAAAGAGATTAAGCTTTGTTTTTTGCAACTATAAGAGTCTAATTCTTGTTCTTGCTGATAGCGCAGACGAATTTAACATATTATTTATAATAATGGCAAATCACCACTATTTAAAACCCTTCTTTTCCGAAAAGTAACGAGCAAGTGATTTTTGTCTTCGTTTTACAACGAAAATACAAATATTCCAAACATTAAAAAATATAAATAACATGAATATACGGTCTATTATTAAGTAGCCTAGCCAGTTTTTTAAATTCCTATCCAAATATAGCAGAAAATTTTTTTGAAATAACGTAATTTCGTTCGAAGTAAGTATTTTTTTTCTATTAATTAGAAACATTTTAAGGAAATTTTAAAAAATACACATTAATCTTAAGTTAATCCTTTTATAGAATCAAAATTTTATTTTATGAAAAAATAATGATTTCGTTTGTTAATAATAGTTGCAAACTGAACTATATTATGGATCGCATTAAATATATTAAACCAGTACCGCCGAGGCTATCACCGCGTGAGGACGTATTACATTTTTTCCCGCGATGCTCGCGTGTTTTACGTAAAAATTTACACAAATTGTACGCCGACTACCACATTTTGATCCAATTATTAAATTAATTATTTTTTATTTTAATAACACCACGAAACATCATATTTCTATGTATTACAAAATTGGCTGTTTGAAGGGGGTGGGGTAGTTATAGTAATTCATATAGTTAAGAAGGAGATGAATTTACTGAATTCAACGAACATACCCGAGTGGGGTATCAAATGAAAGGGTTTGATTTGTGTAGTACTAAATTGACTGTTTGAGGGAGGGGGGGTAGTCACGAGGAAGGGGATGAATTTAGTTAATCAACAAGGGGCCATCCATAAATTCTACAGTGAGATAGGAAGCATTGTACAGGGGAGGGGGAGGGGAGTTGAGTTGAGTTGGCGCCGCTGTGGCAAGGTTGCGCTCCAAAAATACCGCCCCGGGTCCCGATGGTGTTTCGGGTCGAGTGCTGGTTTTCGCCCTAGACGCCGCAGAGTCCCTGGAGTAGCGACTAAGGGGACTCCTGAATGCCTGTCTCGAGCAGGGAAAATTTCCTAAGGCGTGGAAAACAGGACGAAAATTGGTCGTGCAAATCCGGCAAACAATTAATAATAATTACTTACCGACGTACGTCAAGCCTATTCATGACTTTTGCATCGTGCATCGTGCATTGCCTTGGCGGGACGTACAGCATGATTGGGCGTGTATAAAAGGTTTAAGCTCTGAGTCTGATATTTATGGGTACGCAGACGATTGCACAGTGGTAGAGAGATACCTACCAAGTCTCAGGGCCAGTCAGGACGAAATTCAGTCTCAAAGAGAGGCCATGGTGGCTCGTGTGAATCTCACACTTCGGGCTGTGTCCGAGTGGGGCGAAGCCAATCTTGTGAGATTCAACGCCGCTAAAACGCAGACGTCTATTTACCGCCAAGAGGAGACCGCTTACCTTGGCTCCTACTTTTCGGAATATGCCCTTGGATTATACCGACTGCCTTCAGTTGTTAGGGGTAGAGATATCCTCGAAACTCAACTTTGGGTGGTTCATTGAGACCAAGGCTAAGACTGCTGCAAGGAAACTTGGTGTGCTTGCAAAGGTGCGGCGGTACTTCACACCGAGGCAACTTTTAACCTTGTATAAAGCTCAGGTTCGGCCGTTTGTGGAGTACTGTTCGCACATTTGGGCAGGTGCAGCCAAATGTCACCTTTCTGCCTTGGACTCGATGGAGAGGCGTGCGAAGAGGCTCATTGGTGACCCAGATTTGGTTGAGACCAATCTGCAAAGCCTCGAGCACAGGCGTAGAGTAACCAGCCTCTCGGTTTTCTACAGGGCACATTTCGGAGAGTGTGCACAGGAATTGTTTGATTTGATTCCCCCATCTCCATTTCTCCATCGAACGTCACGACGCACGGCGGGGATCCATCCTTTTGTTGTGAACATCCCATTCATCCCAACATATAGGTAGGGCTGAAAATATTTTTAAGTATTTCGTTATTTGGTACCTCAAATTTCGTGTTTTAATACTAACCATTATACATATTATTAGATTTTGAAATGTGACGTCACGACATAGTAGCACCCCTTCCACCCCACACCCCTAACGTGTGACGTAATTAATGGATGGCCCCCCAATGGTAAAACACGATTTGTACTACCTATATTTCATTTTGAAACAAGAAAATACGTCCTGCCTAAATCTAAGTTTAAAACCCGTAAAATAAAACTTAAATTAAAAATTTAAAAAACCCCCACTCAAAAAAGAACAACAAGTCTGAATATGTAAAAAGTCATAAAATAAATTTTCAAAAAGTCATAAATAACATGAATATTACAAATGTACTAGCTGACCCGGCAAACTCTGTACTGCCTAACAACTCACCCCTCTCGAGGTCTCCCTCGAGCCCCATCTCCCTTCTCTTTCCCCTCCCCCTCTCTCTCTCGACTGTCAGTTATAAAATAAAAAAGTTAGATATGTCGCTGATGGTTACGTTAGAAAGATAATATGGTCGTTAAGTTTTCAAAGAAATCAGACCTCATACTACAGCTATGAAACAGACAAAGGACCCCGCAAAATCTCTATGGGAATTGGCTCTCGGCTAAATTAGCTGAAATTTTGCACAGAGGTAGCTTTCATCAAGCTGATTTTGGGTTTGATTTTGGGGGGTAGCGCCCATTGAGACTTGATCAGCATGATGAAACCTACCTCTGTGCAAAGTTTCATATGAATATATCCCTTATGCATTGATTTTCATCCAATATGGTTTGGGGTGTATTTTGAGATTGGGGGGGGGGGTGTCTGGGTTTGATTTTGGGGGGTTGCGCCTATTGAGACTTTTGATCAGCATGATGAAAGCTACCTCTGTGCGAAGTTTCATATGAATATATCCTATATGCATTGATTTTCATCCAATGTGCTTTGGGGAGTTTTTTGGATTTGGGGGAGAATGGTGGGTCTGGGTTTGATTTTGGGGGGTTGCGCCCATTGAGACTTTTGATCAGCATGATGAAAGTAACCTCTGTGCAAAATTTCAGCTAATTTAGCCGAGAGCCAATTCCCATACAAATTTTGCGGGGTCCTTTCTGAACGCACCTATAAATATCTGACAACCAAATGACAATTTGACAAAAGATATCAAATGTTTCACAGCTAGGAACAATTTGTTTGTTTTTAGTATTTTTCATTACTTATTATTCATATTTCTCACCGTTTACAGCTTCCCTGAAGTTTCACAAATATTTCAAGATCAAAATTAGCCAAATCGGTCCAGCTATTCTCAAGTTTTAGCAAGACAAACGAACAGCTATTGATTTTTATATATAGATTATTTAATTTAACTAAATAAAACTTTGTCGTGTTGGGGGACGGCTCCATATTAAAAACCCATCCATCAGTCTTGATAGGTCCACTGCTGGACATAGACGACATTTTTCCGAGACGTGGGCGCCATTCGATTACCTTTCTTCCCCAACGGTTATCTTCGAACTGTGTGGCCAGCCCATTGCCACGTCAGCCGGCTAATTCTTTGAGCTATATGGGTTACCTTTGTTCGTCTACGGATCTCCTCATTTTTAATTCGATCACGTAGAGAAATACCAAGCATAGCCTTCTCCATAGCCCGCTGCGCTACTCTGAGCTTGTGGATTAGGCCAATAATGAAGCACCACGTATCGGATCCGTATGTCATCGCTGGCAACACACACTGCTCGAACACCTTCGACTTCAGGCACTGAGGTAGTGTTTTGGACGACAAGATATGACGCAGTTTCCCGAACGCAGCCCATCCGAGTTGGATTCTACGAGTGACTTCTTTCTCGAAGTTGGACTTACCCATCTGGATCAATTGTCCCAGGTAAATGTATTCGTCTACAACTTCGAGAGCGGCGCCGTCAACAACAACCGGTATGGGTGTGACATGGACATTTGACATGATTTTCGTCTTGTCCATGTTCATCTTAAGACCCACCCGTTGTAAGGCGCTGTTCAAGTTTCCGAGCATTGTACCAAGTTCCTCCAGTGAACCCGCCAGGATAACTATAAATCATCGGCATATCGTAGGTGTATGAAGTATTTACTATTTTTATATACCAGTTTTTATCAGAATTAAAATGTTGAATAACTTTATAAAATGACTGATGTAATGAAAACTGGCCAAGTCAAATCTAACCTACTTTAAGATCTCACATTTTTAAATAACAGCAATTGTTATAGATATCCAATAAAGCAAAGAAATAGAGTTTAATACTTGTTCATAATGTTATTTTGTTCCTATAAATACATATTTCGATTTTGCATAGAACTTTGCACTCATTTAGATCTCCGTTCTTTTTGCCCACAGCCAAGCTTAATTTTTGTATTGAACTTGGCTCTCCTTTTTTACATTTATGTTTTTGGTGGGATATCACTACTTTTTGTAAAGAAAACTAGGCAATGCCACGTGCCGCAGACGATACACCGTTGGCCGGTTGTTTAGCGCATATTACAAGTTTTTTCTGTGATGGGGACACCACTTATTTTTCAACTTTTTTATTTTTTGATGTTTCCTACGCTTACACACAATTACCACGCTGAATTCCAAATTTCATCCTTCTAGGTCATCTGGAAGTAGGTTAGATTTAGGTACTATATGTCAGTCAGTCAGTCAGTGCTAAAATTTACGACTTTTTGACCTTCATATCTTTATAACCGTGTGAGCTAGCTTCATGAAATTTGGGCTTCTATATGTCCTTATGAATGTAATTAAACACACGTAGTTTTATGTGTTTAGGTTTTGGTTATAGAGGTTTTGAGTTATAGAAGGGTCAAAAGTGGCACCAAGTGGTTCATGTAATATTACACTCGGCGCTGGCAAGCCAGTTCCTTTGCTTGAACTTGACTTGACACGCTGCCGCGTGTCTAGGTTTATTGTATGATTTTTTTACTTTTTACCTAATCAGACTTTTTTGTTTTTTTGAGTCCGGGTTTTTTAAATTTTAAATTTAAGTTTATATAATACGCCAATTTAATAGGTTATGAATATGACAACATATTTAGTCCCAGAGCTCACAAAAAAATTTTATGGCCTAAAATTTTAATTGCATTTTCAAAAACATTTTTTTATGAAATCAAGACTCGTTTGATTTTCGGGTAGGTACCAATGAAACATGTTAAATTTGTCTGTACACTCTAAGTTTATCGCAAACATAAATGACATCTGTGATGCAAATCACTGAATAACCTAAATATGTACCTAGTGTGTTTTTATCTAAAAATTTTTCATTTTGATTGTAATAAATATACTAAACTAATATACAAAAACATTCCACACTTTTATTTCTAAACTGTTCATACTATGCATCCTAAAATTATTATCAACTAAAGGATCAAAATTGTTTAAGCACGAACTTCAGCCAGGTGTGCGTGAACGATGCACACAGACATAGCTTAGCAATGAATATGACTTAACTCTGTCAAATAAATTTTCGGCACGGCCTCTTAAACAAAAGGCTAAAATGGTATCTTGAAAACTTCTTAGAATCTGGACGTGTTGATCAAATAAAAGATATTGTGCTTACCCATCCAATCCAGAATGATAATTTCCAACTCTGTGCACGCAGGGCTTGCAGCCTATAAATAAAATAAAAACTTGACATAAAAAATAATTTATATTTAAATTGCTTGCCTAGGGAACAAACAACTATTTTAAAGGATTTAAATCCAGAGCGGAGCGTATGATTGTTGAGTAGAAAGTAGAAAAAAGCGCGACTCGAGCCTAGTGATGCGCCAATAGGGAAGTTGACAGTAAGTGTAAATTAATAAGTATAAATTTATGTTATTTTGGTAACATTTAAATAACTAAAATATTATTCTTTATTCAAAATGAATCACAATAAATTAAATATCATTAATTTAAAATGAGACATGACGTCATTGTCCGTATTTTATAAGCAAATTCAACGAACTTCAATAGTCTGCTAGTATTGAATATCGGTTAGTGACGTCGAGTGACGTTTTTGCTAGATCAATTTTTGAACATTGTAATTTTTATAATATTTTTTCTTGAACTTTAAGTCTTAAAATTGAATCCTAAAATTAGTCAACATCCCTATTTCGAGGTGACTGGTGAGGCAACAGTAGACACTACTTTTTTTCACCGTCATTACGAAAGTAAGTATTAAGTGCAAGTTATGAATTAAAATAGGACCTGCGTTTAATTCATTTACAAGTACATACAGGGACAATATGACATACATAATATTAGGGACAATCAGACATACCGTCGTTGATAGTCCCATACCGCGTACCTAACATTCTTTAATTCCGCGCAAATACACTTTCGCAAATATTACAGGAGGGCCAAAAAACAATTTTCTTGAAAACGCATCGACCGAATTTTGAATAAACTTGAGGTTAAGAACATTACGATATAAATAATTTGAGGCTGATGTCAGACTGTTAGTTGTTCATACAATATACATGATTGAACTGTGGAATTGATCTAGATTTGGAAATCTGTTTATATGGGAGGAAAGTTACTCTTTTCAAATAAATGTGAAAAAGAATAATAATTTTCCATTAATTTTCATAGATTATTTTTTCTATGAAAATCGCGGCTATTTCTTTATGTATCTAGCTTTTTAATCTACGTAGGTATTAGGTATTTAAGAAGTTTGTATCATCCTTTCATCGTAATAATTGACAAATTCTCAAATCTGTTGTATTTTTAATGATTACATTTTTTATTTCAAAGGATAAACTTCTTGATTGTGATTGGTCCATGGTCCATTTAGCAAAATTCAGTTATTACTATGGGACTTATGAAGAATTGTATTATAATATTAAGTAGCTATTCTAGCCAAAACCGAAGCAAGTAGTGCATAACATAAAAGTTTCAGAACCTCTGATTTAAATGTTAAAATCACCCCGAGGGATAACGTCCTGGAAAATAGGTATGTAGGCATTTTAGGTATGTTGTAATACAGTTTAAAAAATCATGACATGGCCGGTATTTATACCAAATTTTATCTAAATCAGTTCAGTTTTTAGCCGTATTGGGGCGGCTTAGAATACTAACCTCAATCTCACGCCGGAAGAATGTCGTAAAAGGCGACTAAATCCAGCCCGCTGGTGGTAGGGGCCTCGGAGGGATTATATTGGTAGTATTGATTTTAATTGTTAATTAATACCATTATTGCTATTATTATTTCTCCAGGGGTTCGCCTGGATAGCTACCACCCTCGAGCATGAGTCGGCCGCCAAACGACTCGTCGTGTTCTGGCGGGGGGCTTGAGAGCCAGTTCTTTCTTTCTTTTTCTTCTTTCTTTCTTTGCCGGCAACACATCAGTGATGCCTTTGGTGTTGCTGATGTTCATGGGCGGCGATAGCCACTTACAATCAGGTGGATCGTCAGCTCGTTTGCCGGCTATTTCCATAAAAAATAAAAAGTAAATGTGTGATTAGGAAAAAGTATCCGATTCATCCATAGTTATAGAACTTTTTTCTAGAACATGGTCTGTCATATTATTACATCGAGCCTAACCAGGTGGAGATCTAATTTGGAATTTTCTTACGCTACCGCATTTATTTTATTAATATTTTTATAACGAACAAAAAATATTTGCGATTTATTTGCTTTAAAGTACACGAATGACACTATCGGCACAGAATACTTAATACATAGTTCCTATCGGAGAACGTTCTTACCTCATTATTTATTTAAACGCGCAATGACATTTCAGTATTGATTGAATACTGTTGCATGTCTTTAAAGTTCATTTTGTATTCTAACAAACTTACTTCAAGAATTTATTAAAGAAAGTTTTTCTATTCCATTGGTTATTGTGGGTACTGCAGTTTGAACTTGTTATAAATTTTATTTGAAGAGGAGTTATAGACGCATATTTGTGAATCTTGGTGAAAAAAATCTGGGTCTTGAAGTTGAAAATCAAAAAATCTAAATCAAAAATCTTTATATGAATAGGTATCACTGATACACTTATGCACGTACTTTTTTTATCTACCAGCTTTTCGTAAGGGAGCTTTGTCATGGAGGAGAAGAAAAGTCGTAAAGAAACTCCTCAGCACATCTCTAAAATAATGAAGATTTACATTATAATGTTCTAACCTACGCGGAACTGGATGTGGCACTAATTTCCAGGCGTCTTTGTCATTATTTAATTATATCCATTTATACTATAATATCCTTTGCCTACTACCTGAGATTTCACATATCTCTTAAACATTTGTTCAGGCAAATCCCTTAGGTAATTCATCGTTAGTTTAGCATAAAAGCTTAGAATTTGATTGCAACAAAAATAAAATATTGGTACGATAAAAATAGAGCTGTGAATCAAAATAGTCAAGAAAACTGCAAATGAGACTGTTTTTAAGTGTATGTCTTTTTAGCTCCACTGTGATGGGGTGAAAATGCCAAGTTCAAGAGTGTACGTCACTGCGAAAACGAGTTGTTAAGCTCAACAACATTCACAACTACTTAATCGGAAGTCGTCGAAAAGGTTATTTTTCAATGCTATTTAATTTATACGAGGTTTTAGAAGATGATTATTTTTAACTGACTTCGAAAAAAAGAGGAGGTTCTCAATTCGACTGTATTTTTAGGGTTCCGTACGAAAAATGAAAAACGGAACCCTTATAGGATAGTGATCCTATGTGCGTCTGGGCGACCGCCGTTCACAGCCAATTTACTCCGAAACTACGGGACCAAATGAGTTGAAATTTGGTACTTATGTACTTTTTTGTGACCTAAAGACGAAGGTATAAAATAAACAACTAAATTGTGAAAAAAATTTAATGAAATCAAAATCATGTGGTATGTCAAATGAAAGGGCTTGTTGTAAGGACCTCAAATATATTTTTGCTATAGTTATACAATGGATAGTTTTAAAATTATTCAAGAAAGAACGAAAATTAAAGCCAAGAATTGACCATTCCCCCCTTATCTCAGAAACTACTATTGAAAAAAGTACAGATAATTCTTTACTTAAATATTACAGGAAAACCTATAGGTAAGACGGAAAAATAAATAAAATAGAAAAATAACGGTAAATACATCAACGTACGGAATCCTCTCCAAGCGAGTTTAACTCGCACTTGTGAAGTTTAATTTTTATGTTTGTTACCATAACTTTTTACTGGGTGTACCGATTTTGATAATTCTCTTTATGTTTGAAATCTGGTGCTGGTCATTTGGTCCCATTTAAATATCAGTAATATCTGAAAAGTAATTTTTAATTTTGAGTTATCCCTAATAATGCGTATTTTTCGAAGACTGTTTCTTTGAAGTCGGTTATTGTTTTAGCCATTAATAAGATTTATTATCATAATAATTAACTAACGTATAATTACAATTTTACTCCACAGTTTAATTTTGTGCCAGGTTAAATGGTCACTTTTCAAAAGTTTTTTTTTGTGTTTATAACTGAAAGTTTGAAATAATTACGTATAATGAAAAGATGATGAATTTACCCATGAGAAACCAATACATCCGATCCCTGCCGACAGCATATCTCCAAGGATAGACGGATACGCGTTTCCGGAGGGGAAATACGCATGAAATCGAGGATGTTGCCAGTGGGTGACTCCCGGCATGATCTTGTTTTCGACGTCTCTCATCACATCGTCCCACGCTTCAGGTAGGAGGGGCGCCTCAGCGGGCAGCGCCGCCCGAAGGTACCCAGGTTCAACCGAAGGTGTAACTCTTCGCGAACGCAAAGTAGTCATGTACGTGCAAATATAGTCGACCATTTCTTTACCCCGAACGCGGAACTCTTCGACATCCATGGCTTTTCACTTATTTACAACTACTTCACTAAACTTGATATGGAAGGGCTCAGGTCTAAAAAAGTTTAAGATTGCGAAGTGTTTCTCATGTAGGAGTTGCGGTGATGTCGGTCTCGCGACGTCCTCCGGGTAACTCGGCACTGGGCAGGCGGCGGCGGCAGCGGCAACCCTCGGTGGTCGAGCGGCGCGCGGGGAGCGACGCGTACCGCTCTACAGCCTAGCGGAGGCACACGGACATAAGAAACGCGATTTTCAGCTTACATAATTCTGCTTAACTAATAATATGTCGAATATTAAATAAACCCTTTAATTGAAAATTATATAAAGAGTTTAGTTTATTTTTGGGTTGTATTATACATAAAAAGAGATAGGTATAATTTATTCAATATGTAATATTTAGGTACCTAGTACTATTTTGTCTCGCCTCGCTTTTTAATGGTGCGATATAAAATGGTTCTAAGGTTGGCATTCCACTAAATATGTGCGATTTGGTGCGCGAGGAGTATTTACTCCTGTAATTTCTACAGATAAGATTGCATTGCTGCCTTATTTAAAATTGCAAATTACTACTAAAGTCAAAAAACTCCTGGTATTTCCGACATTTTCGTAGTCGCGCGTCATAGCTGCGTAGCGTCACTTTATTTGGATTTTTGCGTTGTACGTACTGGTGTACCACTTTGCTGCAATCGCTACCAGCTACCATACTAGGCACATCTCTGATGGAATCACTGGAATGCCATCTTAAGGTAGTAAACTTAGAGTATATAAAGTGCCTCCAATAATTGGGATGTTGACTAATTTTAGGATTTAATTTTATTTCATAGATAGAACCTCAATGTTCACGAAAAAAATAATATAAAAATGTTAATCTTCCATTTAAAAACAAAAATTGATAAATAAAAATAATCATCAAACCCACCAAAAACGGCACGTGACGTCACTAAACTATATTCAATACTATCTGTCTACTGAAGTTTGTTGAACTTCCATATAAAATAATTACAATGACGTCATATTCTCAAAATGGCGTTTGAGGTCACGTGACAGTGAGAACTATTTTCAACATTTTAAATTAATTATATTTAATTTATTGGGATTGATTACGACAATAGAATAATATTATAGGTTTTTGAATGTTTCCCTTAATACTTTAAACTTAAAGGAGAACCCCAGTTTCCATAGAAACTCAGGCCTAAGTAGACAAGACTGGAAATTGGCTGTTAATTAGATTATTGCAAAAAGTTCAATTTCTCCAATTTTCACGGCTGCCAGCAATGGCCAACTAAGGAAATCCTAGAACGAATCACCTTAATTATAGGTTATGATTATGTCATACTCGTGTCACAGTGCTATTTAATATGTATGTTACACTTACGTTGGCGGGTGTCTATTATAATTCTACTACTTCAATGGTTTTCACCCAAAACGAATGTCATAAAAAGGTTGTATAATAAAAGCTATTGCATATTTCAAGAGATTTTATTAGTTATTATTATAATATATTAATATTTCGTGTAGTTGTGCAGGAGGCGTTATATTTCGTTAGTACCTTGCCCAATCAAGATACCATAATATACTCATTGTAAGTATGGCCACAGCAACTTCCTGATCTTCTAAAGATGTATAGGGTACGTTATCCAGTGTTCAGGACTTATTCTGAACCTTTGTCAGTCACAAAACAGGCGATTAAGGAGTCCATATTCATATAGTATTGGTTTGCAAGAAATTGTAGCGAAACTGCGAAACACATTCACCAAAACACAAGTACGAAAGCGAATACAATAGAAAATTAAAATCACTGTGTACGTGTCGATGAGTTTCAATAGTAAATAGGACTCCAAATACGCTGAAAATATTTGATAGTAAAAATATACAAGAACACGCGTAGAAAGATGAAAGATCGATGACAAATATGACAATACAGTGGTGTTATTTATAAATACTATGGTTACCAAAATGACATTATTAGGGATTACATCATCATTGTTGTCAATCGATTAATCGATGTCAAAATATTCGAAATGTAATTTAATAAAATTAGCGTAACGATTGAATGGTAATTATAATATATTACATAGTTTTGATTTATATGGAATACGAAAATATGTAAAAAATAAATGAATATTATAATTATAATCACTAAATAATACATAAAATATATTATTATGTTCCATCAATCGATCATTATCAATCGATTCAATCGATTATAAAATCGTATGTAATGAGGTAAATACTGTGAAAACTTTTTTGCATTATTTTGTTCATTTGGCAAGAGCAGCTGAAGCTAAGATTTAAATATGTTTATCTTATAAATAAGACGAATTTTTTGGTATATAGTTTACTCTTGTCTAGTCCGATGTTCTAGCACAGATATAGCATATGGTTCGGGGCCGAAAATTGGGGATCGCCTTTATATTAATTTACAGTTAGTGTCAACATCCCTGCTTCCGAATTATAAGATTATAGATAGCAGTAATATTCTAGCGATCCAGCACTCTGGAACAGTAAATGTACAAGTACAGTTGTTTGTTATTCTTTTTATATCTTTAGTTTTTGGATGTTTGAGATGATTGTGTTCATTATGTATGTACCTACAATGTATATACGTACAATAAAATTGAAACAAAAACCCTAGTATTGTATAATGGGTAAGTTGTATTAATTTCAAATGGTTATGAACTTCACCTTCTTGAATTATTAGTCAAAGGTTCAAAACTTCGCTGTGTGTTTAACGAACGTCTCTAGGGAAATTGTCAAAGGTGCCAGGCAACCATTATTAATTATGTGACGAAAGTACTTACTTATACAATCATATGTTTTATTTTACTTCGTATATCCAGATATATTTCAAGATATTTTTTTCTTTTATTTACAATAAATAGCATAAACTTTTCAAAGTAAACCAACGATTTTTAATATAATTTTTCTAATGAGTTCTAGCTTTCTTCGGTATGTAAATAATCGAGTTTGTTTTTAGGAAGTTTTTTATTTTATTTGTATGTTGTAGGTACTTAGATAACCGGCGTGTTCCGCCGCTAAAAATTTTCTGATGAGAATCACAGAGTACTTAATCATGAGAATGACAGGACAGTGTTTTTGTGCTGACGTTGATGCGCCCTCTTTACATATTATATTCAAATTGTTGTATGGGAAAGTAGAAAATCGACTTTATCAATGTGCCTAAAGCATTGTTTTAGTGGTCTCTAACCACCTTCGGATTATTGCCTTTCAAATTAAAACATTTTGAAGCATATCGGTTGGATGGTTTCTGAGTCTTTACAGGATATCCGTACACCATCATTTTTTGTGTTTTATATAGGTATATACGTAATTATAGATAGATTCAGTATCTGCATCGGCTACATCAGTAGATTTTTAAGTCATCCGTAGGACAGCATTGACAACACAAATATTGAAAAATTTTTTGCACACATGTTTGTTTGTAGCCCCATAATAATATTATGTCCCTGTCACAACTGCGATGCAGGTGTAAATGACAGTTAACACCTTGATAATGTCATGATACATTTATTTATTTATTTAAATCCTTATTATACCTTTATAAATAACTAGCAGTTGCCCGCAGCTTCGCACGCGGAAATTATGCTTATCATATTTGTAATTTTATACCCCTCACAGAAGAAAATTTACAGGTTAATTTAAATTGAATTTAGGAATTTATAAAGTAAAACCTACGATATATTCACAAATCATTCCTCCGGGAGCGGGTTTTGAAAAATAAACAATATTCACATTAATTTGTTTTTTTTTCTTTTTCATGAAAAATTTTGAAAAGTTCGAAAAAATGTATTTCATCAATTAAAGGAGAAACGTTTGTTGCAAATTTAAAGTAAATTGTTGATATTTTAAAAATAATCCATACAAAGTTTCATGTTGTTTCCGGGGAAATCTTTTAATTTTTTGGATGAAAAGTTTTCTAAAACATGACCAAAAGTATAAGAAACATCGAGAACATATAAGAAACAACTCAACTAATTTAAGTCAAAATCAGTTCAAGGGTTATGATGTGATCCAGACAGACAAACAGACAGACAGACAATAATTATAAAAACAAATTTTTGGTCCTCTAACACGTTATTACGCTATTAACGCGTTATTAGCACGGAAGCGCTCACAGCCCTGCGGCTTGCGTCGATCTTAAGTGATCGACAAAGTTAAGCAACAGCGGGCGCGGTCGGTAGTTGGATGGGTGACCGCTAGTGGCAAAAAATTCTTGAGCGTTTCCCTGCTTCGGAGGGCACGTAAAGCCGTCGGTCCCGGTTGTTATCATATGATAACAGTCGTTAAGCCATGTCGGAGGCCCTCGGGCGGTTTGAAAACTTCCGACACTCGGGTTGGCCACTAACCCCTCCACCAATCCGCACTGGAGCAGCGTGGTGGAGTATGCTCTAAGCCTCCTCAAGAGAAGAGACTCGTGCCCAGTAGTGGGCCATTAATGGGTTGAAGCCAGCCATGCCAACACGTTATTGAAGTGTTATTTATTGATTATAAATTTCAATATTAATCCTCTCCCTCTTTCTCTCTTCCTCTTCCACTCCCAGTCCCTCTCCAGCTTCCTGTCCCTCTCCCTCTCCCGCATCTGATCCCTCGCCCGCTTCCTGTTCCTCTCCCTCTCCCGCTCCCGGTCCCTCTCCCGCTTCCTGTCCATCTCCCTCTCCCGCTCCCTGTCCCTCTCCCTCTAACGCTCCCGGTCCCTCTCCAGCTTCCTGTCCCTCTCCCTCTCCCGCATCTGATCCCTCGCCCGCTTCCTCTCCCTCTCCAGTTCTCTGTCCCTCTCCATCTCCCGCTCCCGGTCCCTCTCCCGCTTCCTGTTCCTCTCCCTCTCCCTGTCCCGGTCTCTCTCCAGCTTCCTGTCCCTCTCCCTCTCCCCGCCCATCCGTAAAGTCCCCTATGCAAAATTTTTCTTTCTCACTATAAGCTTACATATTAATTTTCATAGTGACGAAGTTCCTGAAAAACTTGCAACCCCTTTATTTACCTCTTAGGGGATGAAATTCCAAAAAAAACCTGTTACAATTATTTTTTTTTCTTAATTATAAGCTTACAATATATCAAGTTTTACATTACTTCAGTGTTCAAAAATGACGAAGTTTCTTAAATATTTACATCCCCTTAGTTTTGCCCCATAAGGGATGAATTTCAAGAAAACCATGACAGTTATTTTTTGTATCTAACTATAAGCTTATATACAAATTTTCACCCTTCTTCAAAACTGACGAAGTTGCCATACTAAATTGCACACTCTTATTTAACCTTTTAGGGGTTGATTTTCAAAAAAAAAAAACAAAGAACTTTTAAATTTTGTTTCTAATCATGAGCTCATATGTACATTTTCATGTTTTTAACTTCAAAAATGACGAAGTTGCATACTATGTTACATCGCCTATATTACCCCTTTAAGGGATGATTTTCCAAAAAACATGTGTGAAAGTTAACTTTTGTTTATTAATATAAACTTACATACAAATTTTCATTTTTATACCTCGAAAACTGGCGAAGCTGATTTGTATGTAGTTGACTACCAACCCCTATTTTTAGGGGATGAATTTCGAGAAAACCGTGATACAATTATTTTTTGTGTCTAACTATAAGCTTAAATACAATTTTCACCCTTCTTACTTCAAAACTGACGAAGTTCCTATACTAACTTGCGCCGCCTTAATTAACCCTTTAGGGGATGACTTTCCAAAAAAACATTATACTTCAAAATTTAGTTTCTATTTTTGAGCTAATATGTAAATTTTCATGTTTTTAACTTCAAAAATGACGAAGTTGCGTACTGACTGTTGTCCTCTAAATTAACCCTTTAAGGGATGATTTTCCAAAAAAATGTGTTAAACTAAATTTTTGTTTATTAATATAAAATTACATAAAAAATTTCATATTTATACCTCGAAAACTGGTGAGGTTGATTTGTATGTAATTGATTACCAACCCCTATTTTTAGGGGATGAATTTCGAGACAACCGTGATACAGTTATTTTTTGTGTCTAAATATAGGCTTAAATACAAATTTTCACCCTTCTTACTTCAAAACTGGCGAAGTTCCCATACTAACTTGCGCCACCTTAATTAACCCTTTAGGGGATGATTTTCCATAAAAACGTAATACTTCAAAATTTAGTTTCTATTTTTGAGCTAATATGTAAATATTCATGTTTTTAACTTCAAAAATGACGAAGTTGCGTACTGACTGTTGTCCTCTAAATTACCCCTTTAAGGGATGATTTTCCAAAAAAATGTGCTAAATTTAATTTTTGTTTATTACTATAAACTTACATAAAAAAATTCATACTTATAACTCTAAAACTGTCCAAGTTGGTTTGTAGTTGTTTGTCAAATTTTGTATTATAATCTCATAGTCCGCCCTCAGCTTATTACTTGCGCCCCACTTGTCGCCCCCGAAAGCACTTCATTGAGTCAGCTAAAGGTCTTCCCGCAAAAATTATTTTTAAAATCGATTCATTCATAACATAACATATTTATTTGAATAATAAAGTTTAATTAAAAAAGAAAAAAAAGAGTGCTAGGTCCTGTATCCTATAATTGTCAGACATTTTACGCCAAAGTCAATTGTAACATTTATAGAGGCTTTCTGAAGCGACGGTATACTTAATAATTGCCACCACTTGGGTTTATATTTATTGGATTATAAGTACTATAAGCCTACTGCAATAGAGCTGCGTGTTTTGTGGTTGGATTATAATATTTGGTGTTACTGAGCGACGGTGGCCACTATATCTAGTTACATAAAAAATACTATGTGGAAAACTTAAAGTTCAGTTTTCCCCGAAGCAAATTGAAGGCGGACCAGTAATAGACCAGTGATAAAAGTGAAATCTACGTTTACAAGAGGCCAATGCATGAATATTCAGCCTGAAAGCTCATCCTTTCAGTTCTAGTGCTCAAGGTAAATTCAAATTTTTAAGTGTCCACTTCTCATTCAAAATTAAAGCCAAAGTTTAAAGGAACATCTCCAAAAAGTTCATTATCTTTAATTAATGAATACACTAAGTAATAGTTATTATTATTATACTAGCTGTTTCCCGGAGCTTCGCATACGAAAATTATGTTTTAACTTATTTGTACCTCTTACAGAAGAATTTAAAAAACGGTGAATTTGTATTGAAGTACTTATATTTAGTAATTTATATACTGAAACCCAAGATACCATCACAAAGGATTCCTCTAGGAGCGGGTCTTGAAAAATAAGCAATATTCACATTAATTTGTATTTTTTTTCTTTTTCTTGCAAAATTTTGAAAAACTGAAAACACACATGTTCCATCAATTTAAGGAACATTTGTTGCTGAAGCAAATGGGTTGATGTTTTAAAAAATTTCCATACAAACTTTCATCGCGTTTCTCAGGGAAACCTTTTAATTTTAGGGATAAAAAGTATCCTAATATATATATAGTACTATAGTAATAAAATCCCGTTAGAATTAACAGAAATGCCATACTGTAAATTTAAAATTCATGTAAAAGGTATTCTCATGAAGAAAGCATATTACAAAGTTGATGAGTATTTAAATGACAAGACTGCTTGGACATGAGTTTTTTATATCAAATATTGCAATAAGTAGTATTAAGTGCTGTCTATAACTGTGAGTAGGAAAAAAAATAATCCCGGGAGCTTCTTGCCGCTTCTTCTCCCGGGACCACTCACGGTAGGGATTTGTTGAAGCGATGGCGTTGAGTGACTTTCGAAAAGTGTTTGTAAGAAACCTACTTCGAATAAAACTTATTTCATTTCAAACTTATTTCATTTCATTTCATTTCCTAAAGTATGACCAATAAAGTATTAGTAACAATTTTACCAATTTTAATCGAAATCCGTTCAAGGGTTTTCATGTGATGCCCGGAGAGACAAACAGAAAGACAGACAGACAATAATTCTAAAAAAAATATTTTTGTGCTCTAACACGTTATTGAAGTGCTCCCGAATCGAATTTTTAAAAAAATATTCAATGCACAGAAAATTTGCCCTGTGAGTTTTATTATATGTATGTAGTATAGATAATTGTTATTAACTACTTTATCATATTGTATGTTTTTCGTTTAGGCTAAGACAAAACCAATTAAACTTTCTCCTTTGGGGCCGTCCATTAATCACGTGATCTTTTTTTAGCATTTTTTAACCCCCCCCCTCCCCCTTGGTGATATTTAGTGAGGTTTAAGACTACCCCCCCCCCCCTCCCCCAACATCACGTGTATTTTTCCTTTCTTATACTCTGCAAAAAGGTCTTTATACAGATCACCTACTTTCGACATTGTTTTAATCCAAAACATGCCGAACCGGGCAGCCGGTGGCGGCGCGTGAGGCCTTCGTTCGTTGCCTGGCAACGGCAAGTCAAAGTCACACTACACGCTGCTTTTCTATTTAAAAATCGCGCGTTTGACGAAAAAATAAATACACGTGATATCTTACTACACCCCCCCTCCCCCCTCGTGATATTTTCGTGATTTTTGTCAAACCCCTCCCCCCCCTTTCAAGCCTCACGTGATTAATGGACGGCCCCTTTCCACATCAACCGATATTCTTTATAATTTATTTTTTGTTTGTTAGCCCTCGAAAATTATGGTGCTAAAATTAACACCATACTTAACCTAGACTTTTTAGTCCTGGTTTAAACCAATATTTAAGCCGTGTTCTGTAATAAGAGGGGATGTGTTTACTTTATTATTAACGGTTAAGTAGTTTTACTATTCAGGTTCTGTCTCCATCGTCAGATCGGCTCCAACTGCTCCAAGATACCAAAATTATTGTATAATCATCCAAATTACGAAGACAAGGTTAAAATTCACTTCCAACATTGTTACTTAGTTCTTTAGTTAGAAGTGAAGCAAACAAAAGTGATTATAAGGCTGCTTTTCCACCAGAGATTTGCTATGTTACGCTGCTATGGATGCGTTTGATATCCACCAATCATATTCATTGGTAAAAATCAATCAATTTATTGAACTAATCATATTTATTGGATTTCACATCTTCGCAGCATAGCTGCATAGCACATCTCTGGTGGAAAAGCACCTAAGGTTTGGAAAGCGAATAAATTATTTAATTAAAAAAAAATTCGATGTCCACGTTTTGAAATAATTCAACGACTTCATATTTCATTGTGAAATTACATACCCTGCTTGCGAAGTAAAGGGTTCGACTCCCGGCTGGGGCAGAAAAAAACAGAGTAAAATTATATAATTTTAATAACAATTTCGATGTCCACGTTTTGAAATAATTCAACGACTTCATATTTCATTGTGAAATTACCCTGCTTGCGAAGTAAAGGGTTCGACTCCCGGCCGGGGCAGAAAAAAACAGAGTAAAATTATATAATTTTAATAACAATTTCGATGTCCACGTTTTGAAATAATTCAACGACTTCATATTTCATTGTGAAATTACCCTGCTTGCGAAGTAAAGGGTTCGACTCCCGGCCAGGGCAGAAAAAAACAGAGTAAAATTATATAATTTTAATAACAATTTCGATGTACACGTTTTGAAATAATTCAACGACCTCATATTTCGTTGTAAAGTGACCCTGGTTGCGGAGTAAAGGGTTCGACTCCCGGCCGGGGCAGACATTTAAGTGACAGATAAATGTTTGTATTAAGATCATGGTTGATGAATGTCCTGCTTGTGTCCATGCTACCTGCGGGCTGCGACCCAGGAATTTCTAGACTGGACGGACCTCTTTATTCTACAGCGCTTACCTGATGCAGAGGCTGGCATATAAGAAATGTCATGTCATATTTAGATTAGGGAATTGTCAAGAATGTAGAACAGATTATTATTGATCACGTAGTGTTGAAGTACTTTGGAATATTGATGTGAATGTTAGGAGAACTGGAAATATATCATGGTGCAAAGTAAAAGGAATATCATTTCATAACCAATACCATAGAATACCTCCTTCTGCTACATATATTTATTTAAGTTTAACGCTAATGAGATGAGGTAGTCACGTTTGAATCGCCATTGACTCACTTTCTATGGGTATAATATATTAATTGTTGTAAAAATTATGCGCCCTCATAAAATTGTACAACAGATTTACAGTATTTAACTAATCATAATCATAACAAATAAATGTATGGAGGTTGATAATAACTGAACTCCCTTACTAACTTTTATGATTTTCATCTATAGGTCCCTTCCTAACTGTTGTTCCCAATCAAATTCCGAGCAAAAACCGGTTAATCGGTGGTTTTTATATATTAAAATCATTAACCGATTCACTACAGTTGTGCTTGTACGTTGCACGGACTCCACTTCATAGCAAATGACAACCAATAACGCCATAACACCAAAAGACCTTACCGACATGTAGCTGAAGACGAAAGCGAGAAAAGAAACCCGACTTTCCTACAATGCAATGGAATCACAATGAACAAATTTTTCAGTTAATTCTCCAGAAGCTGTACTGTTGTAGCTGGCTGGCTCATACAAATACCCTCAACCTTATATTTTTTTTTTAATAAAACTCAAGGAAAATAAATGTTGAAAATAAAATATCGCTGTAGGTATCCTATTAGTTTAAGATTTTCGAATCGTGACTCGGCCGCCGTGAAACGAGGCCATCATAAATGGAGGGCGCGGGCGCCCGGGTGGCTTGGCGCGGGGGCGACACGGATGCCTCTCAGGCACGCCGAAGTCGCCGCCTCGACGGAACGCGCACATTCTTCCCGCTCCGGAATACCAATGCCATATTATTATGTGTGATCTCCCATCTCTTTGTGTAATATATTATACACCCCGCCCCTTTTACTTCATTGACATCTCTAGTAGTTGTCACTCGAGTCACGAACGCGTGTGAATTATTTAATAAGTATGTAAATTTGCCTCAAATTTATTTGATCAGATCGATTTCCATTTAGGCCTTTTAGCTGTCTTCAGCAGGCTTTATATTGTTCCTGTGTTCTGTGTTACCAAGGTACGGGAAGTGCTGGCAATTTATTTTCGGTTTTTGTGTAGAGTTCCTACGTCGCGATGTAAAACAACGGTTGACAAGTGACAACGAATATTTTATCCAAAGCAGCCGTAAACAATTACCTCGCTCTTTATACCTCCAAGCCAGCATCCGCTGCTCGCGGTGTATCCGGCTGGAAGGCTATGCGCCAGGTCCATCCTGTTGGAGTTAGGAATTCCACTTTATCCCCTACGGCGCTCAAACGTGGTTTATTACATATCACTTGACCCGCCTAGCCAGGCCTAAATAAGGCCATGCTTCAATGCTGAATGCATCTAATGCAATGTTAACAATTCCAAAAAAGTTATGTGGTTGCATGGCGACAACTAACCCCTCTCGATATTGTATAAGCTTTGTCAATTAAAAATGCTTATTTTTAGTACTAGTGGATACCCAGCGTGTTCCACTACGCTTTTGTATGGGCAAAGTCGAAAATCGAAAATGTGCATAATGTATTGTTTTAGTGGTCTCAAACCATTTTCGCATTATTGCCTTTCAAATTAAACCAGTTTGGGGCATATCGATTGGATGGTTTCAAATTCTATAGAGCACATCCGTACAAAGACAAACATTTTTTCTGTTTTATATAATTATATATAATACTAGCTGATGCCCGCAGCTTTGCATACGGAAATTATGTTTTATCTTATTCAAAATTTTATCCTTTTTTACCGGGAAACCTTTTAATTTTCCGGGAGGAAAAGTTGTCTAAAATATGACCCAAAATACCAATACCAATTTTCATCGAAATCCGTTCAAGGTCTTATGTGATGCCCGGACAGACAAACAGACACTTTGAGTTTTATTATAATATAGATAGATTTATAGATTAACAGGAAGTCTAAGGATTTGTCAAGGCGTTTGGATGATTGTTGATTTTTTGATTTTCTGAGCCAGAATTTGGGTAGGCTATGCCCATGCCTGGTTGTACCTAAAATAAACTATGGAAAAAGCGGGAACTGAACTGGTACTCAATAGAGGCAGCAATTCTGTCGTATTTTGTTGTGCATGATGCTTGATCGAGTGTAAAACAATTTAGGCGCTCCTCCTAATCGAGTTGGGCGCTACGAGTTCCTCCGGTGCTGCATTCCGCTTCAATTATTGAGCATAAATTCAGTTAGCCTTGTTATACGATCCATGTATATTATTCGACGGAGAATATCACATTGTATCATTAGGAAATTGACGACGTATCGTTTAAATTGAATGGGCTCGTAAATAATAAATAAGCTCTATCCGATTGTATGGATGACGGATGAATTGCAGATGACCCAAAACGCACTGATTAGTGCCAACAACGTTGGTGACTTTTTTTTTTGTAAAAATTTTGAAGTACCTAGTAATATATCGGGTAAAAGTATGTAAAATGTAAACTACTATAAAATCAACAACTTAAAACTACCAGTATAAATTGGTAGTTTATTAAGTTAATCGATTTTTTTCATTTATTTTTAACCGCCGTTATCATAACCGACTTTTACTCTCGGAATGACGGTGTTTGAGAGCTTCTTCAAGAAAATAAAAGGCAAAGTATTGGAAAGAAAATAGGCTTGTTGAGATCTAATTTCGCGTAACCATAACGGACAGACTCTTGAGAACGATGAGCTATCTCCACCAGACGCTCGGTTCATATCAATTCTTTAATTGAGGCGTAGATCCTTCGCATTGGCGCCTCGCTTGAAAACCTGACTTTCAGATCAAAGAATTCATCGTACCTACCTATTCCGTACGCTTCAGCTTTTAATGAAATTTTATGGCACAAGAAAATAATAAAAAAACAATCATCACAAATATTAAAGTATTTTATAGTAACTTAGCATGAATTAATTAATTTTAATTAGGCGATTATACGTTCACTCCTCGGAAGGTTCCGTAATATCAGGATCTGCAGGTGCTTGGTTTTCTTCGTCATATTTCTGCTCATAAATATTATAAGGACCTTCATTACATTTTGCCCCATTGCAAGAAAAATTGTCATACTCGCAGTATTCACCCATCACAGCCTGCAAAAGAAACAGTTTTTCTTACATTTTCTTTAGTAGGTACCTACAGTTTTACCTAAAATGTACTAAGTAGTATTAAGTCAATACAATATTATACATTTATGTAGGAGAAAATAGGACTCCCTCCGGCCAGGTGGAGCGACGCTCTGATGAAGACAGCGGGTATCCGCTGGTTTCAGAAGACTCAGGACCGGTCAGATTGACGCATGTCAGGGGAGGCCTATGTCCAGCAGTGGACCCTTTAGAGATGGATGGATTGAAGTAGGAAATTACGTATACAGAATAAATGACTATATGACAAGATAACCATAAAAAATCCAAGATTATGTAAACTTGCGTCCAATATACCTTAGTCGAATTATCGGGGTCAGGATTAGGATTGCAGAAGCAGCGGCCGCATATACATTTTCCCCGTTCTAGGCCCGAGCATTCTTCCTTCTTTCCCGGAGACACGCAGTTTTTCTCTATGTTACCGCCGGCACAGGAACACTCTGCATTTTCAGTTATACTCACTGTAAAATAACACTTAATTAATTATAAATCATCGTAAGATGAAAACGTAATTACCTATATTAATTTTAAGTTATTTATCTGCTAGTGATTTATTATTTATCATAATGCACATAATCGTATAGTAGGTTGGTACCTTGTTACAATACTGTAAGATGAGCTGTAATCAATTAATTAATAACAAATAATTAACCTCTAAATAATCTATATAAATAATCTGTTTAAAAATGTTATTTTGGTTTGTGCAAGCTTCAAAACTTGAAAAGTTTCATCACAAAATATTGAGCTCAAATTTTGACACACTATACCCACTATACACTTCAAGGATGATTTTTATAATTTTTTCACGTCAATAACTAACCAAAAACAGTTATGTTGCAGAACGTTGTTTTCTGCCGGGAATCTGGTATCCTATATAATTATAGAATAACCCTTTAAATGGGTAGCGTAGGGGAAGGCCGGGCATAGTGAACAGCCTGGGCAAAGCGGATACCCCCTTTTATTTTAAAATAGCGGGCCCGAACGGGCTACCATCTTACCATGAGGTGCTCCCCGCACCCCTCAGTCGTATACAAATAGAGGTAACGCATAGTCACGCGTCATTTGCGAAATAATTAACAAAAATTAAAAAGTGAACACTGCTTACGACTTTTCAATGTACGTAATTTTGTAATTACTTATGTTTATATAGTATTAATGTATTGGCTTGATTCTCTCTTCAAAGTGCACGTTTTCTTGCAAAAATACTGCTAGTTTTATTGAGATTCTGTTTCTGGATTTCATTTTAGGTTAGGTTAAATTAAACAAGTATCCATTGGGCAAAATGAACACGGGCAAAGTGGACACTGTATCCACTTTGCCCAACAGTGTTCATTTAAATATCACTTTTCTTGATTCCACTTTACCCACAAATATATCTAAACCTGACAAAGAAGATCCATTCAGATATAACGCTACCCAAAAATCTTCCACTTCCATTTTATTTAAGTCCAAAAAATATAAGTGCACCTCTCCCAACTGCTCATGTTCTTGTGGGTAACCGCAAAAGAAAATTTCAAAAGACTGATTGTCAAAAGTGTGCTTACTAGCACTCCTGTAAAGGACGAACAAAAAACTAAATTTGTTTTAAAACAAGTACCAAATTATTGAGAAACATTGAGAAAGATTTAGATCAGGGATGTTGCGGATGCGAATGTGGATGTGGATGCTGGATGTTTAACATCTTATAAGTCGGATCGCCGAGGCCTGAGACGTTGTGATTAATTCTTTGACAGTGTATCCGACATTGTGACATAAAACCAAAGAATGTCGGACACACTGTCAAAGGATTAATCACAACATCTCGGGCCTCGGCGATCCGACATATAAGATCTTAAACATCAGTATTCGCATCCACATCCGCATCTGCAACATCCCTAATTTCGATACTAAAACAAAAACCACGCGAAAGAAAAATGCTGACATTACTAAAATTACTAAAGCGACCAAAAGAACCAAAACAACTGAAATTGAAAAAACGACCAAAAATATTAAAGCCAAAGGATCTAAGGACAAAAAAAACGATGAAAAGTTTATGTGCTATTTTTGTGAAAAAGATTTTACATATAGAAATTAACGAACAGGCGGTTGACGATTGGATCCAATGCAATTCCTGCAAGCAATGGATGACTTCCACGAGAAATGCACGGCTTACCAGGGAAATGGCATATTTCTTTGTGACAACTGCTAGATAACTGATTAGTTGTATTCTTTATTAATGTTTCCTTTAATTGCATATATTTTCTTTTATGTTCTTAGGTAATCATTTCTTAATTAACCATGTGTTCACTTTACCCTATGAGCCTATCCACTTTACCCGGTGGATTGGGCAAAGCGGATAGCGGTACCAAGTTAAACGTTATTAAAAATTTTAAGTTAAGTACTGATGTTACAATATTTTAGTTAAATATATTAAAAAGTTTAATAAATACTGTTTCAAACTCAGTCATTATTTTGTATATGTCTGTATCGATTCCCTTCTTATAGCCCGCCAAAGCTTAAGGTGTCCATTTTGCCCGGCCTTCCCCTAATTAATGGGTGGTGTAACAATAATACCGTTTTATTTAAAAAAATATTCTAGACAATAATAATAATAATATTATATTATTATTATTATTATTATATAATATTTAATATTGAAATATAATTTTTATTTTTTTTGATGATTAACAGAATTTTATTTTTTGTAGCACCTACCGCAACTTTTAGCTTATCGCCCAGGGTTGACTGGTGGAGAATGCCATCAGGCATTAAGTCCGCCCATTGTGATCTAATTTATAGGTTTACAATAAAGAGTAAATAAATAAATAAATAATTATCGTCGATTTTTATTTGACATCGATTTTAAGGGATAGGTACTTCCTTTGACTCAAAAACATACTTCCATATTCAATATGATGAACGGCGGAATTTTCACAATATCCTTTTTGGGTCACCAATTGTTCAGAGTAGCATTTACTTTCATTACTACACCAGGAACAGTGGGGCAATTTCAGGCACTCTAAACACGATTTTTTTATATGACACACATAATTTTTATCAATCATTAGAACACTGCGATGTTTTGCCGGTATCACTGACGCACATAAATAAGTGATACAAAAAGCGAAAAATATTAACTTCATTGTAAGAACGTAAACAATATTTTCATAGAATCCTTGTTCCGCTTTGGAAGTTGGCTGATAACTTCTTAAACATGACTTTTCAAGCGACTTTATATCGCAAGAGATAACCTTTACTTCATTAATTACGCAAATAAATCAGTACATGGTCCCAATTAAGATATTCTGTAGATACTGGTACGTATATAGTCAGTCCCGACTACGCTTTGGAAAATCTATTTGTTACGTTTGAATGAAACCGCACCTACCCTAGGCCTAAATAATTATATGTACTGTACCTAATGAGTAATGTTATCAAGAATTCTTATATATTTTTTTATGTTCAATATATTCAATGCCACAAGATGCAGTCTAAGCTGCCAGGGCTGTAGCTCATGTCGGCGTTGGTCAAAGAAAGGTTGGATATCCCCGAACCACGCCGCGGTATGCAATATTTTAAGACGTTACAGAGAGACTGGTTCTTACACGAGAAGAAAAGGGTGCAGAGATCGGAAAAGGTGCACATCGGTGACATCAGACAAAGATGTTAGTTACATCGTCAAGAATGTTCGAAGGAATCGGTTCACAACAGCGTCTCAAGCTCATAACCGCTTGTTTAAGGTACAAAATGTTTGAGTGTAAGAACAAAAACAAGAAAATATCTTAGCATATAGGGATTGAGAGAAATTTTGATTAGCTCGAGTCGCAGAACTAAAGACGACAAGAGTATAGGACTACGATTTTCTCTAGAACAATTTATTAAATTGTACCGGGGTGCAATGCAAATTATCTTTTGCTTCGGTGAAGGGTTTGCCGCATGGGTGTCGTAAGGTTAGTCACCTTAATTCCGACCCGCTAGTGGTAGGGCCCCCGGAGGGATTATATTCGTACTATTGATTTTAATAGTTCATTGATACCATCATTACCTTCTTGCTTGACCTTGAGTCAGCCGCCAAACGACTCTCATTCTCATTCAACTCTCGTGTTCCTGAGAACCAGTACTTTGTTTCTTTTTATTCCCTCTTTCTTGGCCGGCAACGTATTAGTGATGCCTTTGGTGTTGCTGATGATAGCCCATAGATTATACTGATTTCGGCTATTTCCATCAAAAAACATTGTGAGGAAACCTGCACACTTGAGAATTCATATGGCTTGTATCCCTCATACTGTGAGAGGAGACTCGAGCCCAGCAAAGGGACAATTATGGGTAGTGACTTTGACTATGGAAAACTTTTTTCTCCTCTGACGAATCAAGAGTTTATTTTTACAGTCCAGATTCCAGATGGATGTCAGCTGGTATGCAGATGTCTCTGTGACAGGTTTGCCGTTTGCAGGTTTGTCCTGTGGTTGAGACGATGGGAGCTACCAAGGCAAGGGTGGTTCGATCTTGATTTGGGGCGGCATTTGCTACAATGCCTGTAGTACAGAGTTGATTCTGCGCAATAGAAGTATTTTAGACGCCTGGTACTTATTTCAGTATATAGGTACAAATGTACTCTTTGGTACCTACCTACATGAACTGAATCCTATGATTTTGTTTTAATTTCTTATGGAAATGCTGACAAGCTAACTGACGATCAATCCAGACAAGAAAAAGGAAGCATAAGAATAAAAAAAGAAAGAAAGGACTGGGACTCAAGCCCCGAGCTGGAACATGACGAGTCGTTTGGCGGCTGACTCCCTAGGGGTGGTAGCTGTCCAGCCATACCGCGTACACAACGAACAAAATAATAATAGTAATAGTGATAATAATATTGGTTTTAATGTACTACCAATTTATTCCCTCTGAGGGGCACGAGCCACGAGCGGGCTGGATTTAGTCACCTCTTACGACACCTGTCCTGCGTGGGATTGGGTTTAGTATTCTAAAGGTCGTAGCTGACTTATACGACACCGCTCCCATCCAACCGAAGTATGAGAATTCAAATATAAACTTAAAATCGTGCTCTGTAGGTACAACTATTGAGTGGCAAGGTTGCGGTTAGCTTTCTTCCCGCGCGCGGGCTGCTAATTTTTGTTGTTACTGTAAAGTGCACCTACAGAGCACGATTTTAAGTTTATATTTGAATTCTTATACTTCGGTTGGATGGGAGCGGTGTCGTATAAGTCAGCTACGACCTTAAGCCACCCCGATGCGGCTAAAATGCATGATAACGCTCATGCATACAACACCAAGACATTGATTAGGTACCATAGCCAGTTTGCAGCCCCGACCCAAACTCTAGAAAAAACATTTGGGACAATCTTCAAAGTCAGATATGAAATCGTAGGTACACTAGCCCCTACGATCATCAGAGATGAGAGAACTACATAATATTGTAGTTATTATCTTTGATGAACGTGACGAAATAAATAAATAACGCTTCACACTCATAGCCGCACACTAGGATTCCCTATATCGTGGGTGCCATGGACAACACACAAGACAAGGAAACTTACACCCAGACCGAGAACAGAAATTCAAACTCAACATTCAAATTTCCGCCTCGCTGGGAATCGAACCCAGGACCCTAGGCGCGGCGATCCGGCATGCTACCCATTGCGCCACGTGGGTCGTCAAATACGAAAACAGTACTAGAATGAAATAAATAATATTTAAATAAAAATATTACGGGATATCGGTACCTATACCTAATGTTATTATCAAAGGTTATTATGAACACACTTCAATTCTACCAATAGGTATAATAATAACGAAGTAAAAACTTATATGAAACCATAATATAATTCTAATTATATTTTGGTTAAGAATAGATCTGTTTTAAACTCTTTATCGTAATATCTTGAGCTACTTTATATATAATATTGAATTTTGATTTATTCTATATATTTTCACAAATTATAATTTTTTAATTGTATTACTTAATTAATTTATTTTTTCATTATTAATGGTACATTTTTATTACCAGAATGTAAGAGGCTTACGTACTAAGACTATAGATTTCTTTAATAATTCTGTCTGTAACAATTTTGATGTCATAATATTGAGTGAGACGTGGTTAAATAGCAGTGTCTATGACTCAGAGCTGTTTGACAATCGTTATGTGGTTTATAGGCGAGACAGAGAAACCAGCAGTGTTGCCAAGTTAGCCACTTTTTGGCTAGATCTGGCAACTTTTAAGATTCCTTTAGCCAAAAATGTCAAATATTCTTGGCTAAATATTTTAGCCACAATTCTAGCAACTTTTGAGGTTTGACTTGACAAGCTAATAGCTTTATCCACAACGAAGTTATAGGGGTTCCAAAATGGCCTGAACTGCTTCGAGAAAAGCCCCGACTGGGCGGGGGCACTACCGTGCCCCCAGATAATTTCGTGACATTGACATTTAACCTAACCTAACTTAGTGGCCCTTACAGTGTCACTCTATGTGACATAATATTATTTCCTAACATATTATTATTTCTGAATGAACATTATCTATGGCATCTTGCTTGCGCAGGAATTAATAACCATAGAGTAACTTAAATATACGGGAAAGTCGGGAAATACCTACCATACCGAACGCTGAATGGGCGACGCAACGCGGCGATTTTAAGTGATTTGGCTTTAAAGGCTTTATCTTTACCACACTCAAATGCTGAAGTAGAAATATTATTTAGTATGATGAGTGTAGTAAAGACAAAGCATAGAAATAAAATTAGTGTAGACACACTTAATTGTATATTAATAATAAAGAACAAATTAAATAAAAATAACCAAACATGTGCTTCCTACAAAATACCGGCGGAAGCTTTAAATCAAATCGGGAAAATAGAAAAATATTCTTTCCTGGTAGCGGAACCAGAACCTTCAACATCTAATAACCACTGATTTAATATTTTTTTTACACAAATAAGTTAATGCTTGACCACAATCCCACCTGTTACAAATAATTATGTTTCCATGTTTGATTTTATTACAAAATAATTGTTTGATTTTTTTTATCTCCCGGTCCAAAAAGAAGGTACAAAATTTTCAGCCACTTTTAGCCACTTTAAAAGGTACGAAATTTCGACATTCTAGCCACTTTTTAAAGGTGTTTTAGCCACTTCTTGGTTCACTGACTTGGCAACACTAGAAACCAGCGGATTCCATTACAATAAAGATGGTGGAGGAGTCTTAATCGCTGTGTCTAAGCGTTTTCCTTCAAGGCGCATGCTCAGTTTTGAGTCGAAGTGCGAAGATCTTTGGGTGCAAATCGAATGTCGAAACGATTGTGACAAGGTTGAACTGCTGCACTTATGCGCTGTATACTTACCTCCGCCAGTACAAAAGCACATACTCGAAGATTTTATAAACAATACTAATCGTATATTTGACCAAAACCAAATTGAAAATGTCATGTTAGTGGGAGATTTTAACTTAGGTTCAATCAACTGGAATATGGCAGATTCAACGAATGCTGTTAGTAGCAATAGTACTTTTTCTCACATTTTCCTAGATTTCACTTCATTAAATGGATTAAATCAGTACAACAACATTAAAAATAATAAAGACAAACTTTTAGATCTTGTTCTAAGCAATAATCAGGTTTCCAACTTGTGCGCGTGTCAACCATTGACAATAATCGACTCCTTGCATCCACCTCTACAATTTTATACATTTCTTAACACTGACAATGGTCTTAGACCGAATAAAAGTTGTTATTTATGTTTCTTTAAGGCGGATTATGTAAAAATAGTTAGTGAGCTTAAACTGGTCAACTGGGAGCATGAGTTTCTGCGGTGTACTAATGTCGATGAAATGATCTCCATATTTTACTCACATGTGCGAGCGGCTATTAATAAGTACGTACCAAAAGCCAAAGTCAAAAATGCTAAATATCCTTATTGGTTTTCAAGGGCCCTTATTAACCAGCTTCGTGAAAAATTAAAGTATCGAAATAAACTTCGAAAATTTAATAACAATCCCCTTGACCGAATATCGTTCGATCTAGCAAAAAATCGATCTGAACATCTTATAAAGGATTGCTATAGGCGTTACATTATTCGACTTGAATCTAATCTACGTTCGAATCCCAAGTTTTTCTGGACATTTATTAAAAATAAGAAAAAAAGTGACATTCATTATCCCGCTCAAATGTCCCTTGATAGTAGCACAGCGTCCGATGGTACCGGTATTTGCAATCTCTTTGCTCAAAATTTCGCCGCTTCATACAATAGCAACTTTCCACCTTCATTTAATAGTAGTGCAGCCATGTTGACGAATAATTACCTAACAAGTATTAAGTTCAGAGACGATCAGGTGCTAAAAGTTTTAAAAAGACTTGACTTACATAAGGGCGCTGGTTCGGATGGGATTCCATCGGTGTTCGTAGCCAGATGCGCGCTTGCACTAGTCAAACCCTTGACAATCATTTTCAACATGTCTTTGAACACCGGCGTTTTCCCCACCTACTGGAAAACTGCTCTTGTAGTTCCACTGCACAAAAATGGTCCAAGGGAACTTGTGAAGAATTACAGACCTATATCGATTCTTCCTGTAATGGCCAAAGTCTTTGAACAGTTACTTCATCCCATCTTAACTTGGCACTTCAAACCATTGATTGATCTTCGTCAACATGGCTTCATGAAAGCTAGATCTACTTCAACTAACTTAACATGTTTTATTAACGATGTGACCTTGGCACTTGATAATCGTTCTTCTGTAGATGCGATTTACACCGACTTCAGCAAGGCATTTGACCGAGTCGATCATAGGATACTAATTCATAAACTTTCAATTCACGGAATTGCTGAACCCTTGCTGAGTTGGTGTGAATCGTATTTATCAAACAGGCACTCTAAAGTCGTAGTAAACGGCTTCGAATCCCAACCTTTTTTGGCACAATCTGGTGTACCACAAGGCTCACATCTAGGCCCTTTGCTTTTTAATATATTCATCAACGACATTGGCAACTGTTTCGCCCACTCCAAATATTATTTATTTGCTGACGATCTTAAATTCTTCAGGGCACTTAATACGTCCACGGATGCTGTGTTGCTTCAAGAAGACCTTAATCGTCTTGTTGTTTGGTGCGAAGATAATGGAATGGACTTGAATGAATCCAAGTGCTCTTCGATACGTTTTACTCGCAAAAAACTTGATTCTCCTCAAGAATATAAAATAAAAGGCACCACCTTGGTCGAGGTTAATAGTATTAAAGACTTGGGAGTATCACTGGATAAAAAACTGCGTTTCAATGTTCATGTCGATAAAGTCTGCTCTAAAGCCTTTAAAAATCTGGGATTTGTTTTACGGAACTGCAAAGATTTTAAGTCTCCCAAAACCAAAATCTTGTTGTACAACTCTTTTGTTCGGAGCGGTTTAGAATATTGCAGCGTGGTCTGGAATCCCTGCTACGACGTTTATATTAAGAGGTTAGAAAGTGTCCAAAAGCGATTCTTGTGGCACTTGTGCTTCTCACAAAATTTAGCCAGAGATATCAACTCATACAGCGATAGACTCACATATTTCAATATGAAATCATTGAAGGATCGCAGACATATGTTAGACAATGTGTTCCTTGTTAAACTTACTAACGGCTCTCTGGATGTGCCTGAATTATTAGCCACTTTAATTTTTTCTGTTCCCTCAAAGTATCCAAGAGTCTCTAGGTTCAACTTTCTACACTCAGCGGCATGCAAATCTAACTTAGGTCAAAACGCTCCTATAAATAGGCTAATCAGGGACCACAATAGAATAGCTAAAACTTTGAATATTGACCTATTCGCAGACAGTCTAGATTCTATTAAGCAAAAAATCTTACATTCTGAGTAACATTACAATTTGTGATATTATTATTATTGCTCCGTCCTTAATTTATTATTAACTAGTTATTTAAAATGTATTATTTTTAGAATTTTAATTTTATTTTATTCTTGACATCTATAGGATCTAATAATTTTAATTATAATCTCATTTTGATTTTTGATATTAATTGTATTTTTTATTTTATAAATTTTCTTGTAATTTTAACTGAACTTTAAATGCAATGTAATAATTCCAATGAATTCTATTGTAAATTTATGTAACTGAATGTATTTAATGTTTTTTTTTATATTTATACAATTTTAATTTTTGTTGCTTTAAATGTAGTCGTCGCTTATAATTGTACTGGCGCTTAGAATGAGTGTAACTAAATAATACCTTGAATTGTATGTAATGGTGTCCAGTATGTTAGCGATCAATTATAAATAAATAAATAAATAAATAAATAGATATATTACTCTAACTGGATACATAACTTGAACACGGATGATGTCACATCCGGCCTACAGGCCGGATTGATATTGTTGTCCTTCATAATTGTAAGGTGTCCACACTTAGAAAAGTTATGTCCTATTTTGACTATGTTCTTCAAAATGTTTTCTTATATTTTTTCTGGTGGAAAAAATTAAAATATTGAATTAACACATTTTATTATAATATCTTCAAAAATTATCATTATGCCATGAAAAGTCATGTTTTTATTTGATTATTTTTGTTTAAGGTGATAATGAAATGAAACAATATTATTTATTATGGTACATTTCTTTTATTTTAAGTGCACCGCACTTATAAAAATATTTTAACACGATCTATCCTGAATGATATATCCTGGGACTATAGATAACATGGACACAATAAAAAATGGTCATTCTGTAGTGGTGTCGTCTTCAAATACCTCTACGATACGAGTTATATATCCAGTTAGAGTAATATATCCATGTGTAAAACGCACTATATATACTCTGTGCATTTTACTGTCTTAACTGTCAAGTCAAGGAAGACCTTTCAAAAATTGAACTATATAGCTTGAGTACCTTGACATTGACATGACATATCATGACATCATTATCAACAAAAAATCCAATTTCCATTTCTTGATAATTCATAGATTAACGCATTTTATTTATTTATTTGTATACTGATTGACACACAAAGAAGTTTATTTCTTAATTTTAATGGACAACTATTATAAAGGTAAAAATGTGGAAGAAGAACTGGAGCGAAGTAAAATCCCAATTAAAGATCTACCAGAGAACTTCCTATGGATGCAGGTTATTTTCTAAAGTATTATGCTAATACGATGATTAATTTACAATTAAAAGCATAAATGTATTATTTTATTTAAACAGGTAAGAGGGGGAAGTAAGATGAATAATCTGTTGACACATGCATCGGGTATCCTCGAAGATAAAGCAACAACAGCTGTTGTATGGAGCGGCGCCGGAGTCGCAATACCAAAGGCAATCTCTTGTGCTGAAATAATTAAGAGACAATTTTCTATTCCTCACCAGGTTACCAAGCTTACATATAAGAGGTGTGTTTATTACTTGTTAATATTTAATATAAATTTAAAAGCCTATATTTATTTTACAAGCAATAAAATTCAAGTATTTTGCAGTGTTGAAGAATACTGGGAACCAAAACAGGAAGGACTTGAAACAATAGTGGTAAAACGCCAGATACCTGTTATTCACATTTTACTCTCCGTAGAAAATTCAATAGATACACAACAACTTGGGTTTGTAATCTACTTTATTTTAATTAATGAAGATGAATAAAATTATCTGATAGAAATTACTAGATGCCTAACTGACATTCAGAGAATTGGGCATTATGCTAATTGGACATTCTGCATTTAAACATCCAATGGTACTAATCTTACAATTTTTACAGGTATCAATCACTTAATAGTAAGAAATTCTGGCAAATTGGACAAACCAACAATAAAAATCAACAATCATTCAAGTCAAAGAAACCATTTAAACATAAGAAACCCCAAGAAAAAGCAGCAAAGGCTGATTAATATTAATGATAATTTATGAAGCTGGTTTAATAATATGAAGTATTGTGATTTGTGTCGATTGTTGTAAGTTATAATAAAAACCAAAACCTCACAGTTAATTAGTATTTTTCAATCCACCCTTGAATCAAAACAATGACTCGCCCCAGAACTTCTAAATAAATTAAAATTTTAAGTATAACTGAGTTAAGGACTCTTCCTTGCTTTATAGTCTAGATCCATCCAATCCATGAATGTGACTTTGTCCAGACATAAGACTGTGGACCTATTTGATCAATTTGTCAAACAAACTGCATAACTATGTGGTCTATGTGCATATTTTGGTTATCTTCTTTTAATCACAGCAGTCTGACCGATGTTTATATTAGAGACTAGGGGAAAAATACCAAAAAAATAATAATAATATAGCCTATGTCACCCAGGGATAGTGTAGCTTCCCAACAGTGAAAGAATTTTTCAAATCGGTTTGGTAGTTTCAGAGCCTATTCAATGCAAACAATCAAATCTTTCCTCTTTATAATATTACGAGTAACCGCCCTCGCTTTGCTTCGGTTTTCTTATTTTTTTACACCTTGGGTTATATTATTGAAGTTTTATTAAGAATCTCAATTTTTTTTGAAATTATAATATAGCCTATGTCACCCGGCGATAGTGTAGCTTCGTAACAGTGAAAGAATTTTTCAAATCGGTTTGGTAGTTTCGGAGCCTATTCAATGCAAACAATCAAATCTTTCCTCTTTATATATTAGTATAGATAATATAATATAGATGTCAATAATGTGATAAAGATTCAATGAATGATTATGTTCTAAGTTACTGAGTGGGACTTTAAATCAGACCACAATCTAAGTGAAAAAACTCATTTATTTACTACACATACATTTATAAATGTACTTAATTTAAAGTAAACTAAGGGTTTACAAGTTGTGATCAAACTAAGAGGATTCATGAAGTTTATAAAATTATCTTAAATACTTATATTAAAACACTCTTTATACTAAGAGAGAGCTTAGTATTTAACACATTCAACCTCCAAAATGAAGTACACTACTATAGCATTGTATATTACTCTAATAAGAAGTAATGTAATTTATGAACAATTTGTAATGCTTTTAACTGGTATCAATACAGAATAAATATATACTTTATTTTAATATAGGGACACTACAGTTTTCATAAATGCTTTAAAGTTAGTTTAGATAAAAAAATGTCATAACTTATTTTCAGATCTTAGGCTTCTGATTCTTCAGCGGGTGGAGCAATTGGTTCATCGTCAAGTTTAGGTAATATCAGAATTTCCTTAGAAATGATTAAGTACTTAGTAACAAAGTAAGTAAATCTTTTGCACAAATGTGTTTCTTTTTCGAAATCGTCAAATATTGATCGGTGATGAAAATAAGCATGAGAAAAGATTCTGTAGACTCTCCTACACACTGATCCCAATTTTGCCACAGATGACTCCTTAATGCTGACCCTGAAATAAAAAATAATAATACTTTTAATGTAAATAAAATTGATGTAACAAATAACTAATGGTTCCATTTAAATTTTAGCTTCTTATTTCTTTATTCCAGGCCAAATTTTTTTTTATGGGAATAGCCAGCAAACAAGTCAACAATGGAGTCACTGTTGTCAAATAGGGAGCCATTGAAGCAGATATAGTTATGAATGAGACAATTCAGTTTGTTCAGTAGATCTTCATTAAAATTGGCAGTGCACAGCACACATTGCAATAATTGATAATGGGGTAAATGACAGCTTGCACCATATGATGTTATATAGCCTATAGCCTTCCTCAATAAATAGAATCAAACACAAAAAGAATTTTTCAATTGGAAGCAGTAGATAGCGCATTCAACTAAACAAACTCTTCAGCTTTATAATATTAGTAAGATAAGTTTCTCTCAAAAATGGAAAAATCTTAAGTTTCTGTAGCCCAACTAAAACATGACTACTGTTTACCTGCTGGGGAAGTATTTGTTGCTGTTGAGCAGACATGCAGCCCCGTCCAGGGTGTGTCTGGTGTAGTCAATAGCTGGACACTCCTTCGGTGTTTTGTGTGCAGCGCATAAAAATATCCACTGCTCAGTCGCTGTCATTTGTGTGCAAATCAATGGTTTACACTCACTCTGCAGTCTCACTGCAAGACCGTTCAGCTCCATACAAAATTGCCTTTAATCAAATAAGCAAAAATCAGTAAGTAATAAGATAGTCAAGACAGAAATACAACCTTGTTTTTGATTGTAGACATAACACCATTGTAAGCATGTTAACACCAGTACAAAATATTGATAAAGGTTGAAAATAGCATACGTATATCACAGTAGTTTCAATTTATCCCACAATAATTCCAGTCTGTTTAGCAGCAATAAACATAAAATACTTGGCCAAAGTCTAAAGTACAACATGAATTACCGCAGGTGTTCATACTTCCAGACGCCCTCGTCTTGAGCTTCAGGCATTTTAAGAATAGCCTCAAGATTTGAAGGGTCACGCCTGATAGTCTGCTGTATGAATTGCTGAACAGCCAGAGTGCTGTCCATTTCCTCAAAGGGTTCATCTGGCCAGCGACAAAAGTCCTGAAAATTCACTTTTATCAATACCGTGAGATCTAAAACAACTGGATATTGAAGATATAACAGTTATTTACCTTAGCTTTGGAACCGGGACGGTTACGCCTCAAAATTTCCATTTTTTTTATTGTAGTAACGTCGACAATACTAAGACTATGGAAAGGACAATATTATGAGAATTATCTACAATACAAACACTTGCGATGTGTTAAAATAAAGTTATTTATTTACACGACTCTATTTATCGAGTATACAACGAATGTGCAATTCCGTTTAAGCTATTAAGTAAATTAATAATTATTAAAAAATCTTGATGCAAATTGAAACTTGATCACCATTTTAATAATTTATAAACTTCAGCAAACAATTTCAATGAAATTAATTCTTCCCCAATCCAATCAATTCAATTCAGTGTTGCAAAAATGAAATATTAAAAATCGGTAGCATTGCCAGCTAAAAATCGGGAGAAATCGGGAGATTCTTAATCTGAATAAAGCAAGAGTTATCATTATACAGACCAAACGTGTTGACCGATTTTAATGATTCTTACGTCAATCGATTCATCTTAATCTACGCCAAATTGTCAAAATGTAAGAAAAAATTATACTGTCGAACTAATGCCCGGTTTCTGAGATCCTTTTTTCGAGAGTTTATCTATTCAAAAACGCTAACGGGTCGATAACTTCCGAAAAAGCGTTTCTGAGCACGGCGATAATAGATAAATTCCGTTTTATCTAAGATTAACTTAACTAAGCATATATGGCCGTTTACCGGTTCCATAACTTTATTTGACGTTTCATTTTAACATTTCGTGGACAGAATATGACAAATTACAAGTTACAACTATTTTGAGGTCATTTGTGTGTGCCGTAGGAATATGGATAGCCTCAAGGACCTCAGATTATTGAAAATACAAATACAATTATTTGCAAGAAATCAACAATTTTTTCTAGATTGACAATGAATGACAGAGGTGTTATTCTCAAATACTATGTTACCATAGTAACCAATGGTAACCAATGGTAACCAAAATAAACGTTAAATTGACGTTTTTAAATTTTATTGTTGATATTTGACTATGATGAACAGACGCAAATAAATACCAAATTTCAATATTTTTTACATATTTACTACCACAAAATAAATACAATTAGTCAAAACGACAAAATAAAATGATAATATCTATTTGAAACTTATCTTTTTATTATCTTTTGAAGAGAGCCATCTAGTGGCAGTTTTAGATACTCGTTATTGGATTCATAGTTATTGAAAGGCTCCTCGCGTGCTCAGAAACCCAGTAACTGTTATCGAATATATAACTTAAGTTTAACTTTATTGATTCAATAGCTGTTGATCGTTTAACTGGAGACTTCAGAAACCGGCCATAAGTGGGATATCTTTGAATAGGTTTCATTCAAAAATGATATTTAGGTTCTCTTCACAATTTTTCATTTTAAGTAATAGTTTAGGATATTGATTCAACAAGAATTCTTGCTAATTTATTAACTCACTCAATGAAATGACATTTTTGAGAATTTTGCCGTCTTTTAATCCTAATAAAGAAGTCAATGAATCCTGACTAAAAAGTGTAAAATAAAAAAATAATTAAAAAACACGACTACGTATACCTAAAATACTAAAAATGAAAAAACCAGCCCAGTAGCTAAGCAATCAGAACCCATTCTTTAACCAATTACATCTTCCTACTGGGCTTGTTATCTCATTTTTATTATAGCATTTTAGTATGTACGCAGTCGGGTTTTTTATTTTTTTTTTGTAATAGACCTAATATGGCAAACTCAAAACTTTGAATACGTATGAACAAATGTTTTAGAACATGACTGTGTGAGCCATCACCACGTTTTATGCTATAAATGTATCTACGCTTGCCCAAAATTCTTCTGTATTTTCACTGAGTGACTTAATTTCTTTTGTATTTTGTATTTAGAATATTATTTTCTATTTTTAACTTTAAATATTATGTTATTGCTAGAAAATGCAAAAAATCGGGAGAAACGGTGGCTAAATCGGGATATCGGGAGACGATTGCCAAAATCAGTAGATCTCCCGATAAATCGGGAACTTTTGCAACACTGATTCAATTCCAAAGAATGTCAATAGGTATATGTCATGTCAATGTCATGGTTAGTCGTATGTCACTCATGTCTGATGTCGGTCGCATACATGGATATATTACTCTATCTGGATCACTGACTTTGTAGAGGACTTCATGAGGATGACGTCATAACAGGACTATTTTTTATTGTGTCCATGGTATCTTTAGTCCCAGGATATATCATTCGATTGTGATTTTTTTTAATATTTTTTATAATAGTAATTGTGTACCTTAAATGTCTATTTACTCTTAATGCAATAAATTAAATTCCGTAATTTTGAAGAAATTGTAATAAAATGTATTATTTCCATATTATAATTTTTACCACCAGAAAAATTATCAATAGAAAACATTTTGAAGAACCATATCAAAATAGAACACAATTTTTCTAACTTAGTGTGGACACGCTACAATTGTGAAGGACAACCTCAATCCGGATTGTGATTGGTCGAATAGTCTTTACGATATGACGTCATCGAACTTCAGGTACCTCTACAAAGTCAGAGATCCAGATAAAGTAATATATCCATGATTAATAGTACTTGATTTTGATATTATGATTTTATGACATTGACATCTTGAGTCTTGACAGGTTTGAGAAGAACAAAAATAAAAAAGAACAATAGCATTATTTAATAAGATAATAATTAATTTATTAAATCACACCACAATCAGATGTGGCCTTCCATAACGTATAATACTAAATTACAGCTAAATAATTTAGCATCATGTCAATTATTTATAGTTTAGTTTTCTTTAGTTTTTATTGTGTTCACTATAGTTTTACAATAAGTGATATGACTGCAACTTCGTTTGGGCTAGCTAATGATGGTCTTATCGCAGCTTTTGGTGATTTCAATTCTGACGAACTGACTGACGCCTTTATTATTAATGGATCCAGTGTGACGGTCCTCTTGGCTTATGACAAAGAACCGTTTTTGAGACCGTCCTCGTACAATTGCAATTTCAACAATAGCATCATAACCAGTGTGGTTCCAGGGGACTATGACGGAGATGCTTACATGGACATACTGGTTACTACACAGATTGAAAACTCTACTTCCGATCTTCATGAGGTCCATGTTTTATGGGGTGGAATGCCTAAATTGAACTGCTCCGATGCTTTTCTTATTAAAGCCATTTCCATTGGACAGCCATTAGTTATGGACTACAACCGTGACATGATTCTGGATTTGTTTGGATTGAACGCTCAAAAGGAAAGAGTGTTTTGGGTGTTTGATAATACACGGACTACTCCAACAGAAGTACCAATGAATGATGGGATCATTTATAAACAAATAACTTTGCCACATGCACATTCTTTTTTAGACATTAATGATGACAATGCCGCAGATCTCTTGGTGACAACCAAATTGGATATTGAAATTTGGTTAAATAAGGAATTTGGATTTGAGTATGATAATAGCATTGATCTGCTTATTGGGCAACCTGCTATCTATGGACAAGCTCTTTTTATTGATGTGGCTTTATCCGGACAGTTCTTTTTAGTGATACCTGTGTGTTATGATTCTCAATGTTTGAACAGTACCATATTTATATACGATAACCAACAATGGCATGACCTCCAGGTTGATTTTAATGATGGAAAAGGCACACTTTGGCGTTTTGTTCCACCACGGAATGAACCTTATTTAGAGGCAATCACAATGCGTAGTGGAGACTACAATATGGATGGTTATCCTGATATTCTAATGACTCTGTGTCCCGTCAACAGTAATGAGACAAGTGTTTTCTTGTTGCATAACATGGCTTGTAATACAGAGGGGTGTAAATTCCAAAGGACATTCAAAGTTCAATGGGATAAATTTACAAGCTTTGGAAAAAATGTTGTTATGGCAACTTTTTATGATTTCTATATGGACGGTGTCCTAGATGTGATCTACGTTCAGAAGAATGGAACACAAAGTTACAAAATGAAAGCTTTTAGAAATGAACTTGAATATGATACAAATTTTATAAAAGTTATAGTGGTAACTGGTCTCACTAATGACAGGATACCTACTATTAATGGGACTCTTTATAAAAGGAAGGGTACATTTGGTAAGTTTGATCATCAAAATGGTCTATATTATAGTGGCTCAAAACGAACCTTCTTACTTTCAAAAATTTTGCAGAATAATAATGCTTTCTGTTAGAAAGAAATCATGAAAATCCTTTGATATTATTTTATTTATAACTAGCTGTTGCCCACAGCTTTGCATATGGAAATTATGTTTTTACTTATTCAAACTTTTATCCTGTTTTCCCGGGAAACCTTTTAATTTTCCGGGATGAAGTTGTCTAAAATATGACCCAGGGTATCAGTAACAACCTTACCAATTTTCATCGAAATCCGTTCAAGGGTTTTATGTGATGCCCGGACAGACAAACAGACACTGAGTTTTATTATAGTATAGATAAACCAGTCTCCTTTGGAACCATTTTGTGTTTGCTTCTGAACTCTTTAACAACCTTGGTTTTATTTAAATTTTTATTATTATTATAAAAGTGACACTAAGATTGTTGGACAATGATAATGGACTAAAAAATTGTATAAAAGAATGTAATTTTTGCCAACAAAACTACATGAAGCTGTAAAAGCCAATAGGGCCAACATCAACTAATCATTTGAAATCAAAAAAAAACAAAACTAATGATTTATTCACTGATTGCAGGTACAAACTTACCAGGACCCAAAATAGGGTACAACACTTGGTCACAAGAAGGCAACTACAGGACAGGAGTGTGTGCGCAATTGCCACAGTCTGCATATTTTGCTTTACAGCTACCCTATTCCATTTTTGGTTTAGATAGAACACCAAATTTTGTTGATACTTTAAATGTAGGACTCTCCGGATACTCCAAGAGTTGGACACAAATAATACCCAACTCACAAATAGTGGTAATCCCTGCACCCCCTAATGACCCATCACAGTGGCGTGCTCAGTTATTTGTAACACCAAGCAAAGTCATCTTAAAAAGTGTTTTTGTTTTAACTGCTATTATAGTGGTTATCACTGGATGTGTACTGTATCTTCATTGGAAAGAGAGAAACGACAGGCAAGACATTATAGAAATAGATGACAACACCTATGTAAAACTATAGTATAGATTGATTGCTCTGTATTGATCTGTGATTATAATTATAGTTTTATTGTTTTTAAATATAAGAATTATGTGAAATAAAATCTATAACCTTGTTAAACATCAATTTAATTACATGAATATTGACAGAAAATACACACATTTATTTTTTATAGACATTCATAATTTGTACTAACTACTGATTATGTTCACTTAACATGTTCGTGGACACAGATTAAACAGTTGTGCATGTAAAGTGCAAAAAAATATTAAAGGCTATAGCCGGCGCGTCACTCTCCGCATCTCTTTAGCACGTCTGCGAATGTGTTAAAACAAACCCCAATTTTCAAAACACCAATTACTATAAATTAAAATATGACATAAAATCAAGTGGCTGAGTATTTACTTCTTGGATTTGTGTTTGAGCTTCTTATTCTTCTTCTCCAATTTCTCCAGTTTCCTGAAAAAAATTAAGCGATTACTTATGAATAAAATTAAATAGGTGTTCAGCTGAAAAAAAAGGTACCATATATTTATGGGAACTAGTAACCAAGCTTTAGTAAACATAACTTTCAACAAAATAAAATAAAAATGAAATGAAAAATGCCTTCCAAGCGGACCGATTACGCTTGAGTGGGAGAGAGACGGCCGGTCTAGCGTGCCTCTCTCTCTAATGCTGCGCGCGCTTCCGTGACGTTACTCCGGCCGTTACTCGGTTTTCGTGAATGCCTCTCAGGCTCATCGTCTTTATAAACGTTATCACGTTAAAATAAAATGTAAGGATAATGTTTATATTCATGAACAATAAGATATTATGAAGTAAGCCTTACTTCAACAGTTTTTTCTTTTGCTTCTTTGTTAACTGACTAATGAGCTCAGACTCCGTTAGAGTGGATGGTTCATTGTCTTCTATTCTGGTAGCAGCGAGAGGCAATGCACCAGGTTTCATAACCAATCCAGTGTCCCGCATGTGTTGCATGAGAGTTGGCACATCTGGCTTAGCTTCTTCTTCCTCAGGGGCTGATGTGGAAGCTTGCAGTGCACGCGCCTCACTCATTGACAGTGTATACATTGAACACTCTTTGTCTGTAACGTAATAGTAAATTGTTGATTAATTATACTATTTACCTCGTCATGATTCATTGTATGTTGAATTTTATGAATTGCAATTCAAGTTGGTATAGTGACATTTAGTCATCAACCTGCTGTAACAACCAACAAGCACCACTAACCCGTTCTGTATCTCTGAAGTAAAATGGATTTAAGTTATTGTTACAAAAAATGTGACAAGGAGCCAGACATGAGCTTGCAGTGCCACAGTTACTTCTAGGTTAACACTTTCGCAATGGCGAAACACACCTGTTGTGAGTAAAGTACTAGCACAAACTGTAGCTCGCACACATATGGTGTGTTATCCACCATACAAAAACGCGGTGAATAAAAATCTGTAAAAGTGTAACTTCTTTAATTTAGTATGGCCGTTGCAAAAACAAGCTGTTAACAAAAACAAGCTAAACTACCTGTATTGATATGTCCCCACTTGTGACACTTGATGCATCGGACATTTCTCACAAGAATTCCAAACGGTTGGTCTCTGATCTCATTGTCACCCTTGCAGTAACTCTCTCTGGGCGCGTTGTACTTCCTCTGCCATTCAAACTTGTATTCAGGTTCATTGTCTTCTCTCTCCCTTTCTTTCTTAACACCAGGGGGTGGTTCATACATGAAATTCAAACTCAGCTTATCTTTGCTGTCCTTACTCAGCAAAGCCCTGAAACAAGTACATTGTTAGTAACAGTATTTTGTAACACTTAACTTCTAATTACAACACATCAGTAATTTGACTAGGAATTATACATTAATTCCCTGTTAATTTAATTAATTTAAAGATATTAACTTATTTTCATGTAACTCCTGTTCTTTTTCATACTGTACTCTTAATTCTTCTTGTTTCTTCTTATATGCATCGGTTTTCTGCTCTGCCATCCATACCTAAAGAAACAAATAAGACATATTAATTTAATTCGACTGGCAGATAATGCTTATAGCATTAAGTCCACCTTTTGTACCACTTAGTTATAAGGGTATAATAAAGTGTAAATAAATAAATAAATATTAATAGATAATAAATATTAATAAAAGTAAGCTGCTTTATTTTTCTAATTCTTATGTTAAGGTAATAATCTAAATCGGAGAAATTGATTAGGTCAGATAGAAGATTATAACATAACTAAAACATCTTGCAATAAAGTCAAAAGATATTAATTAAGATGATTACAACTATAGTCATGGAAAAACAATGTTAGGGAACTAATTATTGTTCATTATGTTACGCCTTATTGCATTTTACTTATACACCTCTCAAAAATGTACATATTCTTACCCTCTTCAAATTATCCCTGGACGCAGGATGAAAAAATTTCTTGCACATGTAATTATTAAATCCTTTCCCCATATTGGTTGATTAATGCAAAAACTTCCTTCAAGATTGTTTTACAAATCCAAACATTCACATTAACATAAACTCGAAATCCCTTACAACAACCAGAGAGTAATAAGCTTTTAACTGATAATTGCTAAAAAGATATCTAGAATTGTAGATTTCTGGTTTTACACACAGAAATAATAAACTAAATAAAGGTACTTTATTATATTTTATTAGACAAAATGTCAATCAAAATGTACTCTTGCTTGTCTCTTTGAATAAAATGAATGACAATTGACAATTGACAACAATGACAATTGACAAAAAAAAAGTCAAATAAATGACATCTTCGTCAATTCCGTGTTGCCAGACTGATTTTTAAAAATCCGTAGATCGTCACTCAAAAATAAAAGTTCGGAGATATAAAAAAATCGCTATATAATATAATCGCTAGATGCTAACACTGCCACTTGCCAGCCAGAGTGTCACCCGGGTGCCAGACGCCAGTGGTGACTTAATTTTTAGAGGACGCTAAAAAATTTAAGCCAATAAATCTGTATTTATCTTGAGAAAGAATTTAAAACTCTAGGTTAAATGACATTTGTCTTGCCCCGACTTACGACCTAACTACCCTATTTCAAATAAAGAGTGTCACCCTTATCAAATCTGACATGTAGGTACCTATTTACATTTTATCCGATGCACTTTAACTCCCGAGTTTCCAACTTCTGAGTAATAAGTTACCGTATGCAAAAGCCAGTTTATAAGAAATTCCATAGTTGACCGAGACGTATATTATGCATCGCTAAGCTAACTGAACTAAAGATCTGTGAGATATCATCTGTGGGTACATTAATCTCTCTATTATTAAAACTATTAAAATGTATGTAGCTTTTTCTGAACTTTTTCCCGTTATACGAGTGTGAGTATTTTCATTGGGCTACGTCTTAGCTATCAGCTATAATGAACTAAATGCTTAGGGTTAACACATGGCAATATAATATATTTGTATGGTATTTCTATTATAAATACTAGCTGACCAGCAGACGTTGACCTGCAATATTATATTGTTGGGTATTGTTAGGGGACAATAATATTTAGATTAGACATAGAAAAAAATTAATGGCCTACTAGTAGATACAAGTCTAGGGAATGCAATCTCGTTCTCGCGAGATCTCGGCCTTTTTTAGCGAGATTGATCTCGGACGAAAAAAAGGGCGAGATCTCGCGAGTTTAATGAGATTGCACTCGAGCATAAAATCGTCTTATTCGAAGCGCGGACTGACAAGGACGGAGCTGCGATTTGTTTGCTTCGTTCAGTGCGCGGGAGGCGGAACAAATCTTTCATTTAATTGCTATATTTTGTTAATTAATCTCTAATATCTAATGGATCTACTGAGTAGATATAGTTTTATTTAATTGATAACAAGTCAACTCAACTTAGATAAATAATTAGTTTAATTTTTTTTTACTTCTCGTTATTTTGTTTGTTATAAAAGAACTGTTTTATTACTAAAAGATTTTTGATTGATATTAGAAGAGAAGACTGGTTGTTTATTTCATTTGTTATTTGATAGCTACGTACGTCAAACAATGTTTGGTACATAAAAGACTATTGAAAAAATTCATGAAAATAAATGTTTATCTTGTAGTACTTACAATTTTTATTATTTTTTTCCTAATTTATTCAAATATTGTGATTATTTGCGAAGAAAACACACATCGGCAGAATCTCGCGAGATCTCGAAATTGGCGAGATCTCGCAGTATTGTTATTCATAAACTCGCGGGATCTCGCTTGAGCCCTAATCTCGCGAGATTTGCATTCCCTAGATACAACAATAAATGTAGAACTTAATAGTAGTAGAGTCCACCTGACTATATCTGGTAACTCAGCTGGATATATATGGTAACTGAATTATATCGTCTAGTTCCAGAATATGAAAGTAAACTTTGAAATAGGTATTTACTCTTAAGGTTAAGGTTATCGCGCTGTGCAGTGCGATAGCACGTCTTGGGTTTACTTAGTTTTTCCCCTTTCATTACTTCGCAATATTCTTATTCTAAAGTGTCCAGAACCCATCACCAACCTTACAATATTTAAGTGGGAGCAATTTGGAGAAATTTACTAAACCTAAAAAAATTATAAACATTTAATAAAAACAGTGAGGTAATTTTAAATCTATTTCTTATCCCGTGGAAATAGATCTATTTCCCGGAATAAACATCCTGTAAGTAGTTATCCTATAAGTTATTCTAGGTTTTTAACTATCCGTGTGCCAAACTATATTCATATATGTTTAGCCGTTTTTGAGTGTTTGTGTCACAATCTTCCAAACAACCATTTTCCATTCATCAAGAAGAAAATCAAAGCAATTCGTCGAAGAGGTCTTACCCCGTACCCGCAATAAGTATTAGGTTTAGTAGACCCAGGAGCAGGAGAAAGTATAGTGGAAATTATTAATTTAAGGAAACTACATCTTGTGCACACACATCATTCGCAAGAGGAAATACACCAAACCGCTTTCTTTGTTTTAGATAGTGGAGTAACGGGAAAGTCAGCGAAATGCGGAACGGCATTCGGCTGTTAATACTTGTTGGTGTGGCTTTTTTAGTCGAACCATATTGTGTCGTCGCAAAGAAATACAATGTCACCGTAGGCTATTTACCTTGTGTCACAGGTGACTCCAGAAACATGCAAGGCCTTGCAGTTTCTGGGGCAATGTCCATGGCCCTCGAAGAAGTGAGTTCTTTGAGTATCGTTTCTAGGTTTGAATAATTAAATATGAAATATTATACCATTTTATTTTCTTTTCTTTGTAATAAGTCTAACGTGTGATCTATCTGTTTATCTGTGTCTGTCTGTAGCATCGAGCATCGTAGCTCCATAGGAGCTGCTCCTACCATTTTTTTTGTTCGAAAGGTGACTTCATGAAAATATTCTTAGCAATGATTTGAGAAATTTTTACAGCTCTTTCAAGAGCATCAGTCCTTTTCTACTTGTTGAAAGGATATGAGCAATTTCTACTTCTTTTTCATCAATTCAAAATTCTTTGAATTCAACTGACTGTGATATATTATAAAAATATGGTACTTAACCCTTAACTAAGAACTAATTGAGTATTTAACCCTGAACTAAGAACTAAAAACTAACGAAATAATTCAGCAATAATATTTCATCTAAAATCCCCCACCACACAAATTACTAACTAAGTTTTCGGAATCAGTTAGCGTATAACGATAAATATGGCAGACACAATCAAATATATTCAGCAGACAAAATAAATATATTCAAATACGAGTATATTCACAATCTGATACATATATTCTATAGATCCATTTATCAGTGGCAGCAAAGTGGGTTGAGGGTAACTCAGGAGCAACTTAGAATGGACTGCCAGTAAGTATTTTTGTTTACAGATTAACAACAGTACGGAGTTATTGCCAGACGTGAACCTGTTGCTGGAGTGGAACGACACCAAGTGCGACACGGTGATCGCCACCAGGCTGGTCACCGACATGAGCTGCTCGGGGGTCGTGGCCTTCTTCGGCCCCGAGGGTCGCTGCCAGACGGAGGCCATCATCGCACAGTCTCGAAACTTGCCTATGATCTCATATGTAAGTTATACCAAATTTTATGTTCATAGCCATCTCATAGCTCATAAGCTCGTTATACCATCGGCAGCATTATTGCATTATAACCTTTATAATATATTATTATTATGGCATAATTAACATTTTCATTTATATTATTTATTAATAAATTAATGTCTAACTTATTCTAAGTTCATATAAAATTGTAATTGCAATATCAAATTGCAATTTTATTTATAATTGCATACCTACTTATTGCGTTCTTTCTTATGTTTTAGAAATGTTCCGATTACCAAACCTCTACATTATCAAACTTCATAAGACTGAACCCACCAGAGTGGCAGGTAAGTGGTATTATGTTGGATTGATCATAAAGTCATTTAATATTGGTTTAAAGAGCTTATAAAGATCTATTTCTACGATCTTCAACTTTTGCTTGTAGCAGACCTACATATATGAGGTTCGTTTTATTGCTGTGAGAGGCCTGCATAACAATAAAAAATCCTTATTTTTTTATCGACAAAGCACACCGTATTAAATTACGATGTAGCAGAAATATTCTCCTATGTCCAGGCAACAAAATATGTTCTATCTCTACTGCGGTACTACAGATGGAACAAATTTTCTATACTGTACGAGGAGTCGTGGGCGCCAGCGGCAGAGACATTGGAGGCACATGCAAAAAATAAAAACATGACTGTGAACCATCGGAGGCTTTTCACAGATCGATTCACTTGCTGCGAAGAGAGGAAGGTGTGTTGTGATCTTGGCTTTTGGTATAAGCTTATTGAAGAGACAAAGAATAGGACTAGAAGTAAGCATCGAAATTATACGTACTCACACTATCATCATGTTGTTGAATTTTCCGTAGAAAACAGTTTTATTTTTAAGTCTACTTACCATGTAAAATGTAATACCTATGATTTGGGAAATAAAGATTATTATTATTATTTAACCAAGATTAAGTAAAACTATACCAAGATTAAGTAAAAGGCCTCCTCAAGGGGAGAGACCCGTGCTCAGTAGTGGGCTATTATTGGGTTGAAGCCAAATGGTACATTTTTACCATTTATATAACATTATATTGCTAGTTGGAATATATAACATAATGTCGTAGTTAATTAAATACGCATTATTAGGGATAACTCAAAAACTACTAATCAGGTCTCACTCAAATTTAATTGGGATCACATGACAAGCACCAGATTTCGAATTTTCGAATATAAAAAGAATCATCAAAATCGGTAGAAAATAAAAATAAAATAAATGTAAAAAAAATATGGTCGAAATGTGAACCATTCACACTCATCGTTCAAAATTTCAGTAACTTTAATCTTGTTTTTACAAGTACTTGTTCATTAATGTTTCAGTTTATGTTGTCCTGGGGTCGATATCCAGTCTGATAGACATGATGACGGCCATGGAGTCACATCATTTGTTCGAAAATGGAGAGTACATGGTTATATTTGTTGACATGATGCCATACGCACCTGAAGATTCCATGAAATACTTAGTAAGTAAGTATCTATTTCGTGTTATAATAGTTTAATATTCCAGATTTTCATGTTATTAGTCCAGCAACAGCGGTTCCGTGCTTCGGAGAGCCGTACAGCCGTTGGAACGGGTTGTTATCGTCGTTGTTCTTGATATCAGGGACTTCAGGCGACATGAAATCTTTCGAAACTTGGGTTGGCCACACATTATAACATCATTGTTGGCCACTAACACTTCCATCAATCCGCACTGGAGCAGCGTGGTGCTCCATGCTCCAGGCCTCCTCAGGACATACCCGTCAAGTCATTAATCGTATTAATATTTTTACAGGAACTGAAGATAGCGTCATGCTTAATTTAGTATGTCCAAATACACCAAGGTTCCAAAAACGAGCTCAATCTCTACTGGTTGTAGTTTCCTCTAAATTGGACAGCAGTAATTATGAGAATTTTATTCGCAGAGTACGACAATTTTCTGCCCAGGAACCTTTTAAATTTCCCCGGCCCAGTGTATTCAATATGAAATTCTTGCAGGTACAGTGAGTAGTTCTAGACTTCTAGTTGATGAAGACTTTACCGCCGTTGTGCATTGAAGTATTATTACTAGCGTATAGAACCGACACCACGAACACCATGTATGTCCCAATGCATTGGCGCCATGTGGCTTTAATCTTCAATGGATTCGTTATATTTTGAAAGGGGAACGGAGGCTCAATTTTGAAAATCGAACCTCCCGGGCGAGACACATTTTGTTCGAGATGTCTGTTCTATGACATTATACTTCAATGCCGTTGTAGTGATATTTTTCGGGTTCGTTTCGAAAACGTTGTAAAAAAGAAAAGGGACCCATTGAACTTAGTACATCATGCAGGCACCATTATTTTTAAGATTTATAAAAACTTTTAGTTCGTATCCATCTACGCGGCATACCTGTACGACTCGGTGAAGCTGTACGCGACGGCGCTGCACAGCCTGATCGAGGAGGACACGACGCAGCGGAACGAGTCGCTCACCTACGAGCGGCTCATGAGCGTCGCCACCAACGGGTCCCGCATCGTGGCTCGGATGATCACCAATACACCTTTCAAAAGCGAGTATTGAAGCCATCACAACAAATTAATAAAATAATAATATAACAAATTGATAAAATAATATATCACATGAATGTTTGTATTATAGGTGTATCAGGAACTTCGATACGTTTTGACGAGCGAAGAGATTCTAAAGGAAACTTCTCCCTCTTGGCATTCAACCTTAACAATAAGGAAAACAACTGTAATTACAGCATGATTCCTGTTGGACACTTCCAACACAGTGGGACGGAGTTCCCGGTAAATTATTTAATTAGTAGATTTGATGTAGCAGTTTCATTTGTTTTGTCAATAATTATTGAACCAATAATTGATGTAATAAGTAGGTATGTAATATTTTATTATAAGTACCTACCGAATACTAACTTAATGATAAAGACAAGTGTTTGAAACAATAATTGCTATTTGATGATTATAGTGATAAAAAGGAGTAGCCAATTATTATGTATGTAGTTCTTTCGTGTAACGGAGTGCAAAGAAAACCTATCAGAGCCAATGATATTGATCAGAGCTAGCTTAAAAATCCGACCAAATACAGAACCTTACACGCATTTGTCCAGTTTCTAACTTTGAGAGTTACTAGAATATGTATGTCCTTGACTGAGACTAATAAGTTAACCATCACTTTTATCTTATTCCAGGAGTATAAACTGAACCCTCGGCTGTACATTGAGTGGCCGGATAGCGTGAAGCCGGAAGACGAGCCCTCGTGTGGGTTCCTCAACGAGAAGTGTCCCAAGGATGACTAGCAGATCACCTCGCTCGTGGCGATCGGGATGATTGTTTTCACATTGCTATGTACCTATTGTTTTTTGTCTATTTTATATTGTAATAAAAGTAAATTGCGCAAAAAACGGACTGACTGCTTATTATTTAAGTAGTACATTAATTCAACGCAATGTAGACTATATATTGCTAAAATTTAAATGCTTAAATTTTATGCTTAAATATGCTTAAATATTAATGCTTAAATATGTAAATTTGTTTTTTTTTTTATGCTTTAAGCAGGCAAACGAGCAGACGGATCACCTGATGGTAAGTGATCACCGCCGCCCATGGACATTAGCAACACCAGGGGCGTCACCAACGCGTTGCCGGCCAAGAAGATGACGATAGACCCGCTTCTTGAAGGACCCCATGTCATAGCTTAGAGGGAACACCGATGCAGGTAGTTTGTTCCACAGTTTACACGTGCGAGGTAGAAAATGACGTGAGAACCGGACTGTGGACGAACGCCAGGTATCCAGATAGTGTTGATGGAACCTGGTACGTGGTGTGCGGTGACGAAAATTAACTGCAGGTAGTAACCCAAACAGTTCTTCAGAACATTCCCCATTATACAGACGGTAGAATACGCAGAGAGAACCTACATCTCTCCTCAACTCAAGCGATTCTAATTCGTCTGTAAGCTTGGGATCGTCGACAAGACGAATGGCTCGCCGTTGTATTCGGTTGAATGGATCCACTTGGCCAGCTGGGGCTCCGGCCCAAAGGTGGGAGCAGTACTCCATGTGTGGTCGAATTTGCGCCTTATAGAGCATCAACCTGTGCTTAGGTGTGAAGTACTGCTTAGATAGAGCAATCCCAATTTATTTGCGGCTAGTTTGGCCTTACTAACCAAGTGGTCCCGAAACTGAACTTCATTCGAAATGTCGACACCAAGGATCCCAATGCTTTTAGAGATGTTAAGAGGAATGTTCTGGAAATGTGGTGCTATGACAAACGGGGTTTTTTTAGCGGTTAACGCGCAAACTTGTGTCTTCTCGGGGTTGAAATGGACTAAATTTAGTCTGCCCCATTCCGAGACCCGCTCCAGAGATGTCTCGACTTCAGACACAAGTTTTATCCTCTTCTCCTCAATCTGCACCCGAGAAAGATTTGCTCGGCCTGTGTAACGGGCGTCACCGGTACTGTCATCAGCATAGCAATGAATATCGCCGATGTCCAGCATATCATTAATATGCATGATGAACAGTGTGGGTGAAAGTACAGAGCCTTGTGGGACGCCAGCATTTATGGGCTTCGTATCCGAGCATGTTCCATCAACGACGACCTTGATGCTCCGCTCCGATAAAAAACTGGCAATCCATTTGCACAATTTCTCGGGTACTCCGTAGGAAGGCAGCTTAGACAGTAATGCCTTATGCCACACCCTATCGAAGGCCTTTGCAACATCCAGACTTACAGCCAATGCTTCTCCCTTGCTCTCGATTGCTTCTGCCCAGCAATGAGTAAGGTATACTAAAAGATCGCCAGCCGATCTGCCGTGGCGGAAACCGTATTGACGGTTGTTTGTTCTTTGCTTTATTAAGTTACTTTTTTCGTATACACCTACACTAAAATTTACGGGACATACATGGTGTTCGCGGTGTCGGTTCTACTACGGTACTAATACTTCAATGATAGACTAAAGTAAGTATGGGCACCCTACAATTCTGGAGGTGAAGCTCAAGTCTGTGACTGGTCAAAAATAGTCAGTGACGAAGAATAAACGTATCATAGTGCTCTTCAACTAATCAATATTACGCCCAACTAGTGGCAACTGCAGGCAGATAGTTGTTTGAACAGACAATAATTATTGTATCAAAACTATAAATTAAGACAGAAGTTACGATGGATGTCATTTTAAATAGCAACCCAGGCGTAAGTAAGTCACATACAAGTACCAACATAATAAGCGAAATGCAAACGTGAAACCATGGATATATTACCCTAACTGGATATATATCTCCGTAGAGGTACTTGAAGACGGATGATGTCACAACAGAATAAATAGGCCGGATTGAGGTTGTCCTTCATAATTGTAGGGTGTCCACACTTACTTACATAAATTATATCCTTTTTAAAATGTTTTCTATTGTTAATTTTTCTCGTGGTATAGAATTATAATATTGAAATACAACATTTTATTAAAATTTATTCAGAATTACTGAATTCAAAATATTGAATTAAGAGCAAAATTGAAAAGATTGCACATTCCAGCCATTCATTAATGAAATGTAATATTAAATACTAATATTAAATATAAAAGAAATATTAAATATACAGAATCAATTATGTTATTATTCGCCACTTTAAGTTGCTTTATGTGTTTTTAGATTTACGATACCAAACCTACCCATCCTCTGCTGCACAGGATAATTTTGATTTACCTTTGAACAAGACTGGTAAGACTGGGAATTATTCACTTAGGAAATAATATTAATACGAATATTACTTTCTTCTTACTCTTGGACATGACGTGAGGCAAGCCTTTCAAAATTACCTACAATATTCATCTTAGATGTTTTTATATCATTATAAAAAATCATAATAGAATGATATATCCTGGGACTATAGATAACATGGACACAATAGAAAAATGGTCCTTAGATTATGACGTCATCCGTCCACAGGTACCTCTACAAAGTTACATATCCAGATAGAGTAATACATCCATGACGATATATTATGTCTTCTAAGTCTGTCTTGCCTGTGGTTGACATACGTCATACATGAAATGAAAATGTATGAAATTTTATATTGGCAACATCATGGAGAAATAGTGGTAGTCGGTGGACAGTGTTGCCAAGTTAGCCACTTTTTGGCTAGATCTGGCAACTTTTAAGATTCCTTTAGCCAAAAATGTCAAATATTCTTGGCTAAATATTTTAGCCACAATTCTAGCAACTTTTGAGGTTTGACTTGACAAGCTAATAGCTTTATCCACAACGAAGTTATAGGGGTTCCAAAATGGCCTGAACTGCTTCGAGAAAAGCCCCGACTGGGCGGGGGCACTACCGTGCCCCCAGATAATTTCGTGACATTGACATTTAACCTAACCTAACTTAGTGGCCCTTACAGTGTCACTCTATGTGACATAATATTATTTCCTAACATATTATTATTTCTGAATGAACATTATCTATGGCATCTTGCTTGCGCAGGAATTAATAACCATAGAGTAACTTAAATATACGGGAAAGTCGGGAAATACCTACCATACCGAACGCTGAATGGGCGACGCAACGCGGCGATTTTAAGTGATTTGGCTTTAAAGGCTTTATCTTTACCACACTCAAATGCTGAAGTAGAAATATTATTTAGTATGATGAGTGTAGTAAAGACAAAGCATAGAAATAAAATTAGTGTAGACACACTTAATTGTATATTAATAATAAAGAACAAATTAAATAAAAATAACCAAACATGTGCTTCCTACAAAATACCGGCGGAAGCTTTAAATCAAATCGGGAAAATAGAAAAATATTCTTTCCTGGTAGCGGAACCAGAACCTTCAACATCTAATAACCACTGATTTAATATTTTTTTTACACAAATAAGTTAATGCTTGACCACAATCCCACCTGTTACAAATAATTATGTTTCCATGTTTGATTTTATTACAAAATAATTGTTTGATTTTTTTTATCTCCCGGTCCAAAAAGAAGGTACAAAATTTTCAGCCACTTTTAGCCACTTTAAAAGGTACGAAATTTCGACATTCTAGCCACTTTTTAAAGGTGTTTTAGCCACTTCTTGGTTCACTGACTTGGCAACACTATCGGTGGATAATGGATATTGCGTTTGCGAGTTTGCGAGTTTGCGTTGTTCATGTCGAATATATTGAGAGTGCTGTGTTGTTTGTCCTTGTTTGTGGTGCAAAAATATATATTCTGAGGTTTCTTTCCGGGCTCATAACTTTCTAGTGTTATTAATTAACCAAATTAGATGTTTGTTTTACATATTTTACCGTCTTCATCCTATTTAACCATCCATATGATTTTGTAGCTATTCTGGCTGAGGAATAATATTCATTTTGTAAGTAATTACGGCATGATAAATAGTGACAAAGAATAGTTTGTTAGTTAAAAGGATGCACGATCGTTTTATAAGCGCATCATATATTAATGGAGGGTCGGATCAGTGCAATGGCATAGTGGTTAATCCGGATTCGCGATCCACATTTACTCTTACTCATTGTCATCGTTGTGTTGCTTTATGTTTTAACACATTCACACTGTTTTATCGTGCAGAGTATTTTTAGAATCCGACTGCGGTATTGGAGCCTGATGTCTTGGTAAACATAAGACCATTGTAAATACTTGCAGTTTGCACTGTTTTTATTATGATTAAATGAAGTAGTTCGGTGATAAAATAATTGGATGAGCGGTTAATGTGTGTGATTGTGATGAAAAGACTAAAAGCTTATGCGGAAAGAAGACTTGAAACAAGATAATAATTATATATTCATGGTAAGTTTGATAACATTATCTTATTTTTAATGACCTCATAAACTCTACCTATGCTTAACTTTAAATTATTGATACTTAGTCAAAAACCCTCATTTATCGAACACTAGCTTTTGCCCGCGGCTTCGCCCGCAGTAGAGTGGTTTTGAAACGAAATTTTTAATTAATTAATTTAGATTTATATGCCTGTGGCTGCACGCGCGTGGATATTTTACAAATCCCGTTGGAACCTTGAACTTTACCGGGATAAAAAGTAGCCTATGTGTTAATCCAGGGTAAAGGCTATCTGCATTCTAAATTTCAGCCAAATTGGTTAAGTACTTGTGGCGTGATTGAGGAACAAACATTCAAACATCTTCACAAACTTTGACATTTATAATATTAATAGGATTATTTGCTAAAAACAAAAGTTTTGTATACGGAGATTATTATTAATTATTGATTACTGTTGATAAAGGTTTTTCTTGATTTGTATTCGACTTCTATTTTGTTGGGTTCTGCAATGTCTCATTTATATTGCTAAGAATATTTTTATGTTTAATTTTACATGTATGGTTAATATGATATGAATTCACATTTATCCAGCGCACTATAACTGTAATTTTAAGACATTTTGTGACAAGTCACATAGTGGAAATGGTCTTTGTCATCCATTCACATCTATATTACCTGCTGCATAATTAAGAAATTAGTGCAAAATGAACAGTAAGTTGAGTTATTAGTTTACAAGGATCTTGAATATGTCAGTAAAACTAAGATAACACAAGTATAATAAACTAGGTAAAGCAAAGTGTAGGCTACTTTTATACCAAATTATAAGTACATTAAAAAACTATATTATTAATGTAAAAAACAAAAAACTTGTTTGTTTGAACATGCCAATCTTTTTTCTATGATAGCCACATTTATGAGGAAGTTGCTTCAGGCATAGAGGGCAGCGAAGCGAGTGTGTATTATATAATATTATAAATAAATAAACAATAACACACTCATACCCCCTTAGTAGTCCCTGTATCATAGGTGCCATGGATAACACAAATATTAAGACATCACTGCAACAGCTTCGACCTGAGTATACAGGGTGTAACAGGCGGGGTGGATTAATTGTGGCCCAGGTATGGGGGCCTCAATACCAATCAATTTAACCCCCATGTATGGGAAATTATTTGAATTTTCAACATTCATAAGTACCATTATTGGAGTTAAGAAAACCCCCAATTCCAAAAACTCAATCTTGGTATTCCTAAAATAAATATTTTTTATAGGTTATTTTCGTAATTATAGTATGGCGGATTTTTGCTGCTTTTTGACTCAAATACATTTTTTAACATGTTGCTTTATTGCTAGCCAAATGAAATGTTCAGGGATTATTTTGCATGAACTTTAGTAGTTTTTAAGATAGTTTGTGGAAAAAATACAATTGTTTTTTTTTTGTACAGCCCCTAAAAGTAAATGCTAACTCTTAATTTTGTAATAAATCAATATTCTTTCAATATTGTTTCGATTTTTATAAATAATTTATTTATAGCGGTTATATGATACAAAGGACCTACTATTGAACTAGTTAGAGGAAAAATAGTAATAGTAGACCCAACAGTCAGGCTGTATTTTCAAGTTTTCTGAAAGAATCTGATTTCTTCAAAAAAATTCCCTATAATCAGCTGAACCACTGAATATTGCTGAACATACATAGGTTAAATTGGTAGGTATTAAGGTCGTCCACTTCTGGGCCACTGTTGATCCACCCCGCCTGTTACACCTTGTATGTATATTTATCTATCATATAAATATCTACCCCAGCTGGGAATCCAGCCCGTGAACCCACGTTCGCAGTTCGCAGGCAGAGTTGCTACAGCTAAGCTAGGGTCGTCTAAATAAATTTGTGTTAAATAAATAAATCCATTCCCATGGAAAAAATTTGCAAATTTTTTTAATTCACACTGAACACACTGAAGTTTGTCAATAACTACCCAACAAAAATAATGAAAATAGGTCAAGAAACAGAAAAAAGTTTCAGAACCTTGTAATGATTTTAAATTTTGTGGACTTTTAAGCACCTGAGGGCTGTCAAGGGTCTTTAGTAAGATAGTAAGAGATCCATAGATTCTAGACAGCATACAGTTTGATCAAAATAAAAAAATAAACGATTGACAAAGTTGTATAGTGGTAAGCATAGTTTCAGATGTGGAGAGAGTGGGCAGGATGGCAAAGTGGTGTTAGTGAGACGCGATAAGGTTGTAATGCTCAGGATAATATTGTAGACGTCACACAGCGCCGTCGCGCAGCGTGACGCCAGTGGCCTTTTCACGCACAAATCAGCTGATCGCGCCGTGTCGTGTCATCCTAGTCTGCTTGCTGTGTTCCCAATCCATTAGTGACCATTAATGGGACAACTTTCCAATTAATGGTAGATGACAATAATATTCATTAATCATCTTTGAGTTCAAATATTTGGGTCACCCCATTGCTTGTCTCTATTATACATAGCTAGCTTGTTTTGAAAATTGTAGTTGAACTTAAATTAGATTTTCACAATATTGGCTAAAAGATGTTCTTTAATCTTACAATTAAAAAGGTAAAGAGTAAAATTACACAAAATATTTTTATAGTCAAGGTTTAACAAGCAAAGAATTTGATTTGAAGTTATTTTTAGAAGAATGTAGATAAGATATACTCGTAATATGTATAACTAACTACTGGTTGACATCATAATCTATTTATAAATCCTAGTTAGTGGTAGAATTGATATTTAAACTGTTTTCTTTAATAACGTTACAGTAAATTTTAAGATAATTTTCGCATCAGGTAATGGTCATTACCCTGAATAACTTTAATTTCTACATTTCTGGAGTGTGTAGTAGTTCAAAAACGGTTGGGAATATGAAAAAAGTTTATAGAATTAAAGAGAGAATTTTATAAGCTTTCATTTCATCTTAGAACATCTTTTTGAGATATTGGCGAAAAACTTAAAATTGAGACCTTTATCCCCCCCCCCTCTGGGATTTTTAGTATGTTTTCTCCCTAAGCACCCTGAATAAGTTTCTAAAGAAATTGCTTAGGTTCCCGCTCACGCACTCTACAATTATTATATTGACTGAACTAAGTTTAGATAATATCTTTTGCAATTGTGAGATTTTAAATAAAGATATATTCAGTAAGTTGAGGTCAGACCACTGCGGACAAAAAATTTCGTTGTATAATTCTGTAAATAAGAAAAAACAATTAATAAAGTGTAGACCAATAACTAAAAATAAGATTTCAACTTTTAAAGAAAAAATTCATTCTAAAATGCAAACGCAGTTATCGTTACAACAAAGAGATCCAATTAAACTATATAACACATTGTCTACTAACATAAACAACGAATTTAATCGAATATTCAAGCTTAGGTACATAGATATAGCAAAAAATAGTAAATTTAGTGATTGGGCTACTGTAGGTATTTATAAAAGTAGAAACAAAATGTATGACCTCTATGCCGAGAAAAAATACAATTTTTCTCCAACTTTCAACGAGCATGTGAGAAATTATTCCAAAATCTTTAAAATCGTTTGCATTCAGGCGAAATCAATGTATATAAAGGACAAAATTATTAACTCGGATAACAAAATAAAAACGATTTGGAATATAATTAGCAGTGAGAACGGTAACGCAAAGTCCTGTGATTTCAGTTACGAATTGTTGATTAATAAAAAATATAATCACTGCTGATAAAGACGTGGCAAGCGAGTTTGAAAATCATTTCCGTAACATTCCTATAACGTTAACCCGTTCACTAGCTTCTTCACCGGCGGAAGCACTTTCTATATTAAAAAATCATGTTAATGAATGTAACATTTTATTTGAATTTAAACATATAACCACTAGAGACTTAATTAAAGCATTTCAGTCTCTGAAAGTAAAGAATACAGGTGACTTGTGGGGCATCTCGGTAAAAATAATACAGTATATTATAGATATCATAGCTCCATATTTGGTCGTAGTTTTTAATAAATGTATAGATCTCGGTATCTTTCCAGATCTTATGAAATGCAGCAAAATCATTCCACTTTTTAAAACAGGTGAAAAAACTGATGTTAATAACTATAGACCTGTTTCTGTTTTACCAACTCTTAGTAAGATCTTCGAAAAGATAATACTGAATCAAATGTTAACCCATTTCAATAATAATAAATTATTACATCCTGAGCAATACGGTTTCACTAAAGGCCGGAGTACAACCGATGCCGGGGCTAGGCTTTTAAAGCATATATTTGAAGCATGGGAAGCATCACAAAATGCCATAGGTGTATTTTGTGACTTATCTAAGGCATTTGATTGTGTTGAGCATGAAACATTGCTGTTTAAACTTGGCCACTATGGTATAAAAAACAAGGCCCTTAGCTTGATCGCGTCTTATTTGAGTGATAGAATACAAAAAGTAAGCATAAACGATATTAACGATATAAACGATAAACGATAACGAGATAAACGATATTAAGTCATCGGGGTCACCAGCTGTGATGGGTGTACCGCAGGGCTCTATATTGGGTCCGTTTCTTTTTCTGGTATACATTAATGATTTACCACATTATGTAAAGAACCAAGCGGATATTGTACTATTTGCTGATGATACATCATTAATATTTAAGTGTGAAAGGAATAAAGTAAATTTCGACGACGTAAATAGTGCTCTTTCGCATGTGTCGCGTTGGTTCACTATCAATAACTTACTTTTAAATGCAAAAAAAACTAAATGTATTGAGTTTGTGCTACCTAATGTTAAAAAAGTCAGCAAATCTCTTAAACTAAATAATGAAACATTGCATATGGAGGAATCAACGGTCTTTTTAGGGGTGACCTTAGATAGTAAACTTCAATGGGGCCCACATGTAACAAATCTCGCGACAAAACTTGGTAGGGCTGCTTATGCTGTTAGGAGAATAAGGCAGTATACTGACGTCGAAACTGCTAGGATAGTTTATTTTGCTTATTTCCACAGTGTTATGTCATATGCCATCTTGCTGTGGGGCAAAGCAGCCAATATAGAACAAATTTTCATACTCCAAAAAAGGGCTGTTAGGGCTATCTATAAACTTAAGTCTCGGGAATCTTTGCGTGAAAAGTTCAAGGTAATAGGTATACTTACAGTAGCTTCCCAGTATATCTATATCTATATCTATACTAATAATAAAGAGGAAAGATTTGATTGTTTGCATTGAATAGGCTCCGAAACTACTGAAACGATTTGAAAAATTCTTACACTGTTGGAAAGCTACACTATCCCCGAGTAACATAGGCTATATTATATTTTCAAAATAATTAGGGATCCTTAAGAAAACTCCAATAATGTAACCCAAGGTGTAAAAAATAAAGAAAACCGAAGCAAAGCGAGGGCCGTTACTCGTCTTTAATAATGTAGTTTTTATAAGGAAGAATATAAACGCGTATAAACAAAATTTTGATATTAATAATCGCCAAACAAAAAGAATGTATCAATTAATTACGCCTTCGTTCCGCCTAAGTAAAGTGCAACGATCTTTCATAGGGCTTGGTGTACATTTCTATAATAAAATCCCAAAATTAATACGTGACTTGCCAATAGAATCTTTCAAAAAACGTGTAAAAACACAATTGTTAGGCAAGGGATATTACAGTGTAGACGAGTATTTAAATGACAAAGACGCATGGAAATGATTAGCTCTGCAACCAGTTCCACTCAGAATAGTAAACTTTTGTATGATAATATCTTTTTTTGTAATATTTTTTTAAAAGATGTGCTGAGGAGTTTCTTTAGGCTTTTCTTCTCCTCCATGACAAAGCACCTTCCGAAAAGCCAAAAAATGACGTGCATAAGTGTATCAATGATACCTATATGAATAAAATATTTTGACTTTGACTTTGAGTTTGAATCAGTTTAAAAAATTATAAGTACCTAAATAGTAAACAGAATTAAATTATATCATTAAAGGATGATTTATGTATTCTTTTTTTTTCATTTTGTATCTGGCTTATTTTTAAATTAATAATTTCGATAAAAAGACTGAAAGATTGTTAAGTGCAAAAAACTATGGTCAAAACAGTCTATTTAACCAATAAAAGTGCCGCATTTTAACCGCGCAAATACCCTGTCCTAATAATAATATTATAAGTCAATGGCTGTAAAAAACTTTTTATTTTGATATCTTCTCCCCTGCCCGGTGGGTATCGAAAAAAATTGGACTGCAATATTGCGCCCAAAATTCGCTAATATTATTTTTATGTCAACTGACATTTGCACCACGTCGAGTCTATGTAACGATGTATAATTTTTTAACCGACTTCAAAATAAACTTGACAAGTGCGAGTTAAACTCCCTTGGAAAGGGTTACGTTGATTATGTATAATTACCGTTATATTTCTATTTTATTCGTTTTTTTAAGACCATAGAGTTCTTATAGGTTTTCCTGTAATATTTAAGTAAAGAACTATTCTCTGTTTTTTTTTAATTCTAGCGTCAGCAGTTTCGGAGATAATAATAAAGCCCTTTTCTACCGAAATCGCTACAACTTTTACTGAGCTGAGCTGAGCTCTATCTTCTGCTACTCTGGTCCAGTAAGGCCCCAAGGTCTGGCGAATATCGTCACTCCATCTTGTTTTCGGACGCCCCTTTCTTCTAGTGTCCTCTCTTGGGTACCATAGGGTAACTTGTTTGCTCCATTTGTTTATTTTGCAACGTAGCATGTGTCCCGTCCAACCCCATTTTAAATGCTCTATGCGGGTTATTATATCTGTAACCTTGGTCCTTCTTCTTATTTCAGAATTTCTAATTTTATCGCTAAGTCTAATTCCCAACATGCTTCTTTCCTTTGTGCACTAGCTAGTCTTTCTCTTTGCTTGTCTGTTAGCGCCCATGATTCGCAGCCGTATGTCATGCACGGGAGGATGCAAGTGTTGAAAGTCTTTCTTTTGATATGTATGCTTAAATCTTTGTTCTCCTTTGTTCTTTGTTATTCATTATTTCTTTTAGGGACCAGTATTTTTTCCATCCGCAGGCTATTCTTTTATTTATTTCCTTCGATGTAGAGTCTTCGGGAGATATAATTTGGCCTAGGTAAACATATTTTTTTACATATTCTAACCTGTCTCCGCAAGCCGCTATGTTAACCTCTGTGGAGTTGGTCAACAGTTTTGTTTTGTTTGCATTCATTGCTAAACCTACGTCACTGCTTTTTTCCGCTATGGCTCTTATCATATGTTCTAGTTTTTTGGGGTCTTCTTCTAGCCGGACAATATCATCCGCGAATCTCAAACGGTTAAGGCGGCTACCGTTGATGTTTATACCATAATTTTCCCAGTCCAGTCTTCTAAATATGGATTCCAGCACAGCATTAAACAGCTTGGGAGAGAGCGGATCTCCTTGTCTCACGCCTCTGTTTATAGGAAAAGGGTCTCCCTTTGTTTCCAATTTAATGCGACTTTTGCATTTTTTGTAGATGGATTTAATTATTTGTATATAGGCCTCATCGACTCCTTGTTCTCCTAGACTCCGCCAGATAAATTTGTGGTTTAGGCTGTCAAAAGCTTTAGAGTAGTCTATGAAGCAAATATATAGGGGCTTCTGGTATTCATTGTATTTTTCCAAGACTTGTTTGATTATGTGGATATGGTCTATTGTACTGAAGTTCTTCCTGAATCCCGCCTGTTCAATTGGTTGATTTTCGTCTAGGACCGTTGTTATTCTTTCCAGAATTATTTTTGCAAAGACTTTGTACACATTTGAAATTAGACTTATTGGTCTATAATTGCCGATGTTATCCTTGTCTCCTTTCTTATGGAGGAAAATAATATGAGATTCGCTCCATTGTTTCGGGATGGTGTCTGTTGTTAAAATATCATTAAATAGTTTGGTCAGAATTGGGCTTATTTCTTCTATAGTGCCCCGCATCAGCTCATTTGTTATACTGTCAGGTCCTGGAGCTTTTTCTAGTTTTTGTGACATAATGGCTCTCTGGACTTATTGCACGAGTATTGGTCCCATTTTTATATCTCATGACTGGATTCTTGTAGGTATTATTTTCTTGTTCGAGGTCATTGGAGGAGTAAAGGGTTCTGTAGTAGTCTGTAGCCAGTTTCTGGATTTCTCTACGATTTGTTGCTTGTTTGGATTTGCTACTTTTTAATTTTGGTATCCATTCCATTCCATACTCTCTTAATTCTTTAAAAGCTTTTCTTGTTCCACCTGTTTTTTGAATTTCGATTTCTAGTTTTTTCGTTCTTTTTGTTTTCCTATCGTTTCTTATGCTTTCTCGTTACGACTTTCCTTTCTTTTTGACTTGTCAGTCATTAATGCTTTCCTTTCTTCTAGGAGCTCTATTGTCCTCTCACTAAACTTTGTATTTGTATTTGTAGTAGCCTTTACTTTCCTTGCCTGTGATAGTTGTTTGTCTAAATGGTCGTATTTTTCTGCGACACTTCTATCAGAGTTTACTATTTCCATCAATGGCTTGGTAAACGAAGAATCAATGTTTTTTTCGTAATGGTCTTTGAGTTGGAAGCTTTTTTAAACGGCAGCGTACCATTCGGTGGTCTGTATTAAAATTCAAATTCTGTATTACGTGTGTATCATTGAAAAACTTGGGTTTGTTTGTTATTATGTAATCAATTTAATTTTTACATTTTCCATCGGGTGACAGCCAGGTCCATTTTGTTTTGGGTTTTTTTTTTTAAATAGAATTGAGTAATGTTAGGTTGTTTTGTAGTAAAAGTTCAATTATTCTATGACCGTTAGCACTCCTCTTCCCGTGTCCATATTTGCCCATTATTAGTTCCTCTCCGGCTTAGCCTCTTCACTTTCGCTGTCGGGTGCTGACTCTGTGGGTGCATATACTTGCATGATTGTCCTTGTGTATTGTTGCATGTTTCGGAGATAAGGGAATGGTAAATTTTTGGCTTTAATTTTCGTTCTTTCTTGAATAATTTTAAAACTATCCATTATAGAACTATAACAAAAATATATTTGCCCTTACAATAAGCCCTTTCATTTGACATACCACACGACATGGGTTTCAAAAGAGTGTTTAATTTCGATTTTTTTTCAAAATCCAGTTGTTTAATTCTGTGCCTCCTGTGATGAGTGACCTAAGTCGAGTTGTACCCTTTTTGTGATTTTAACATAAAAATTTATACTAAAAAATTACGATTTTTTTGGTCTAACTCACGTTCTTCTGTCTGCTATAGTCTTGGAGATAATTTTGTGCAAACTGATATACCTGCACAGGTTTTGGTAAAAAAACCGTGAATATAGATATATTTAAAGTTGTAACCCCTATAAATAATTGCTCTACAGATAGTATTTTGTGCTTCGTGCTATAACTGCGATTATATTAATTTTCACATTCAATTTTTCAATACATATATTTATCGTGAATATTGATTTATTTAGAGTTATATCACTACAAACCAATACTGATTAGGGTGCAATTCTATATGAATCTTAATATTACTCTTATATCTTTAGTTCCTTTTGGCTTTCTTGTTTTTGGCTTTGGTTCTTTTACCACAAAGATGTTAAAAATGAAAATAATAATAATACTTTATAAATATTATTTATACATTGCGTATATTTATGACATGCGCATAACTGATTGCTGGTTATTTATTTCTAGGCTTTTGTTATTTAAATTTTCATCTAATTTAAGATTGACATTTCAATATTCAAGTTTATTTAATAGCTTTTTTATAGCTTATGAATTGAGTTTGTATCAACAAATTTGCATAAAAGTAAAATCTCGTAACACAAGATACTTTGAAAGTAGGCAAAATAAACAACTACGTAGCTATTCTGACGTCAGTAAGTTGTCTTATCAATTTATCATTTTTACCATTTTTCCTATACCCTAACAAGTTTACAATAGATGTAGCACTTTACATTTGCTACTTGAGTGAAGCTTACAATCTAGGATCATTTCCAATAAACTTGAATAAGTACCTACCTACTTAATTTTGCGTAAAGATTTTATCTTGCATGTTCACATATTGTAGCACTGTGAAACTGTGTTTAGTGTATAGGAGATATTTTCATGAAATGTAGTTTTCATAATATTAATCTGCAAAGGTAACTGGACTCAATTTAATGTAGACTCTTTGTACCTACGTCATAGAGTTATCTTCAAATTAAGTAAGTACCTAAATATTATTAAATTTAAAATTTCATGATGTGCCAACTGTTTTAAGTTTAACGAAAACTTTGAAAATGTGGGTTTAACTCGCTGGGACTACGCTACGGCTACGATTGTGACAAGCGGAATCGTCCGTGATGCTATCGATCTCGGCGAGCCGATGTTTGGCCTGGCGCCGCTCCCGGCCACACCCATACCACTTGATAATAAAAATCGACCACCTCGTGACGCCCCGGCACACTAACACTGAAATGCGAAGTACCCGATGTGCTTACAAAATTTGGGCAAAATTTATTACTTAATGACTAGGATACCCGGCGTGTTTCACTACGCAAAAAAAATTTGTATGGGAAAGTCGAAAATTTTACATTTGCCTAATGCATTGTTTTTGTCATCTCAATATAGGGTATAGGTACATATATTATTTACTATTATAGATTTACTAGCTGACCCGGCGAACTACGTATCGACTGTCGCTTAACAATCAATTAATGTAGTGATACTTTTAACTAAACTTTAATCTTTTTGGTTGGTTCAACAATTCAGAGATCATTAAAATCGGTACAACAGTTCTTAGCCGTTATAGTCTGTGTGTGCGTATCTCCTCTCCCTCTCCCTTGCCGTCTCTCTCTCCCTCCGTTCCACTCCCCGTGTTACAATTATGTTTTGTTCCTCACTATAAGTTTACATATTAATTTTCATATCTCTAAGTTGGAAAATGACGAAGTTGCGTGCAAACTTACAACCCTTTAGGTTTACCCCTTAGGGGATGAATTTTCAAAAAACCTATTACAGTTAATATTCGTTTGTAACTATAAGCTTACATATTAATTGTCACATTCCTGAGTTCAAAAATGACGAAGTGTACGTGACACGTACAATGTACATGCTCAGACTGCTCAGACAATAAAGAGCTAAAAATCTCCTGATCCAACGATTTTCGGCTGTTCTTCTGACTAGATATCACTCAACCTTGTTCCTCTGTTCTTTGTTCCTTGTTCTTCATTAATTATCTGAAATCGGTTTAACAAAATGATCTCGCTCTTTTTCATTTTATTCCGGTAATGGAATTTGTCCAAAATTAAAATCGAGGTTTGTTATTTTTGTCGAGATTTTTATTCGTTTGCTTATTCGTTCGTCACGAACTTTGCCTCATTGTGAATTATCAAACAATGAGGTCAACCCAAGCTCCCATCTATTTCAATTTAAGGCGCTTAAGAAAACTCAATAACATGAAAATAGAGAAGCCTTAGATAAATGGAGATGGCGATGAAATATTAAGTTTGGGTGAAAAAAAGAAGTGTTAGGCTAGTATAGGTTCGCTGTGTGACATATTCTTAGAAAAACTTGACTTACAAAAAGTAAGGTACCAATATTAATCATTTATTCCCGGTAAACGTTGACACCGACAATTTAAATCAAGCATATTTGTTATTAGATACATGTGTTAGTCTTTGGTTTCTAACTTTCGAGTTTCTTCGAAAAATTCTTATTGCTCTAGCTGCTTCAGACACGTCATACGTACCGTAGATACGGCACGGTAACTAAATAAAAAGCTTGGTTTTTAATTTGATATGACTCATAGGCATAGCCTATGAGACTCGCCACAGATTCTTCTAGTAAATGTGATCCTTTTTGTGGACTAATTCCTGGATCCGAATTGTCTCCATTTTACATTAAAACTCAGCGTGAAAAAAAGTTCTCCCCCCAGCGTGAGATGAAGTTGCAGAGCTTGAGAGAAAGCTTAATGGATGCCATACACGATCAAGTTTAGTGTACTTGTCGAATCTGCTGTTTGACTTCTTTAATTTGCAGTTTGACTTGACGCATGAGATAACTACATGGCCAGATAGCTTACCGTGGCCATATACGATCAAGTATATTGGATGCCGCGTCAAGTCCACTTGACGCTTGATCAAGTACACAATGATCGTGTATAGCCTCCATAATTTGAGATGTACCTAGTTGTGGCGCTGAGGCAACGTACGCGGCTCTCCGCTGCAAGGGAAACTGATGCCGCACTAAAGATTATACATTAGATTAAGCATGCTAAAATGAAATCTTCATAGTATTTTGAAAAAATATTATTGCGGAAGAGTAAGTTGAGTTTGAGACTGCTTCAGTTTTATGATCAAATTCAGTTAAAATTCTATCTTGGACATTTAAGAAATATTGGAGATTTTCCCTCCAAATTACATAAGAAACCTCTGCCTAAAGTTTCTTGCTTCTAGTTTTGCCTGTGTGTTGTCTGTCAGTCAATAATAGTTAATATCAAATCATACTACAACAAAAACTATGTTTTTAAAAAGAATTTATTTAATTACGGAAATTACAATAATAACGTGTGTTTACTTCTTGAGAACTGATACAAGACTTATTTAATAATTATAATTGAAGAAACGATATAGTCGGAATGGTGTGCAATTACAGTAAAATGCAGCGTCAGCGGAATTGCATTGTCATCGAGTATCCTCGGTTAGGCCGTGTGGTAACTCGGGAGTTGGGATAGATTATATTCCATAACAAATAACTAAAAAAAGTTTTACTGCTCTTGGTAATACTGTATTCTTACATTTTGTTAACTTGTAGAATATTGCAATTATGTGATACTTTTTTGGTATATTGTGCATGAGATTTTTTTTCTAGCAATAATATACTAATGCTGATTTAAATTCCTTTTGTATTCCATTAATATTATAAATGTGAAAGTTTGTGAAGATGTTTGGATGTTTGTTCCTCGATCACGCCATAACTACTTAAACGATTTGGCCGATTTGGCCGGTTCTGGGTTCCCGCGGGATTTGTAAAAAATCGATAACCACGCGCGCGGGCGCGTATAAATCTAAATTAATTAATTAAAAAATTCGTTTCGAAACCACTCTACCGCGGGCGCAGCCGCGGGCAAAAGCTAGTATGTAATACTTATTTCTTGACGTTCCCTACACAGCTTATACTGTAACACGAGTATAAGTCACAGGAAAGGATTAAAATTTCAATTCTCACAATGTAGCCATAAAATTAAATGTCCAGTGACGCTCATAACTGATTCTAAGCATACCGACCGCTGATTTAGTCTCGTGCTTATGTATTGGTGTCTATTTATAACTTAGTAAATATGTAACCAAAGTCGAGGTTACAAATATCAAACTTGACTAAGGTACTTATGTGTATTCGTGACGCTACGCAAAACGTTTTGATACTTAGTTTAGAATTCGTTTGTCTGAGTATTTTACCTGAAATTAATATGTAATGTTAAATTACATTATACTCATCATTACGATGACTAGTAATAGGTACAATAGTACTTGTCATAAGAATTAATCATTGTAAGCTGTGGTCAGGAGTTTTAATATTTTCCTTGGAATTGGCTTCCACTTTTCACACTAGAAGTTTCGTACTAAGTATTTAAGTTAAATTAATAACATCAATAATTATACTATCGAGTTTGGATACTCGGACAATATCAGAGGTCTTTCTTTTATCACTTTGCTTCTGCAAACTGTATACAATACTGTAATACTACTTAACTTAGATATACATATCTCGCGTTATAACTTTGTATTTATAATACATTTGTAAGAAGTGAGCAATAAATGACTGATTTCGCAAAATATTTATCACATTTACCTTTTTAATGGAGTCTAAAAATAACCGCGGAGTGTTATCGCCGCCGTTATCTCAAGGCGACATCATTGCTTGTGCTGCACTGTCCGCCTGCGCGGGAACACGTCGACAATCCTAAGCACACATAAATTGTAATAACTGTAGTCAGGTGTATTCAACACAAAATAAAACTCTAATATTCATATCATACTTTAACGCCGGGATCTAATAACTCCTTTGCATACGTGAGATATCGCCATTTAATTCAATAAGATAATATGAAGAGTCATGAAGTTGCTATATTCGTAATTGTATGGTGGATGTGTGTATGTATATATATAGCTTGATATCTTGAAAACTTGATTTTATTTAAAACAACTTTAAGCTAAAATAAAATTAAGCGAATCTAAGATTTACGTAAACCTGGCTAAAGAACAGAGTCATGTTGTCAAAATAGCTTCATGCCAATTGCTTTAATCGGTCGCCGGCTGCGAGCCAATTACTTAGTTGACAGCAGGGAAGCAATTCCTACATTTGAGGGCGGAAAGCGCGCCGCAGGAAGACTTCCCTTTATTCAGTTACAGAAATAGACATGTTTATTGATGCCACCTTGCACAAACATGTTATAAACAGTGCAGCCTAGCCTAACAGCGATATTTACAAATTAATGTATCCTTTTTACCGGGCGTAATTTCCGCGAATTCTCGAGAGTTTGTTCCTTGTTTATGAACCACCTTGTATGAGAATTAGTGTCTACGTAAAAATTTTTTCGTTGATATAATTAATTTATCCTATTTTATTTTAATATTATAAATATGAAAGTTTGTGAAGATGTTTGTATGTTTGTTCCTCAATCACACCACAACTACTTAACCGATTTGGCTGCTTGAAATGGAGATAGCCTATACCCTAGATTAACACATAGGCTACTTTTTATCCTGGAGAAGTTCAGGGTTCCCGCGGGATTTGTAAAAAATCGATATTTACGCGCGTGAAGCCATGGGCATATAAATTTAAATTAATTAAAAACCTCGTTTCGAAACCACTCTACCGCGGGCGAAGCCGCGGGCAAAAGCTGCTCTAGTCTGTAATAAAAATTTCTGGTTTCGGTCTTGGTATCTACTAGTATGACAGATATAAATAAATCAATTTCTATCAACAACATCCAAAATAAGGCCTATTATAACAACATACATATAAGTAATAAAAATGTTTTATGAACCCAAGTTTTTTGGTAAACTAGATTTGTTTACGGCCTGCCAGCGATGGATAGAACTTACATCTGATGATCTGACCCGTTGAGCTAGAAAGCTGAAATTTGGCACACAGATTTATGTAGACTTGTTGAGGACAGATTTTTTACATTCGATATTATTTGCTTTTAGGTTGCCTTATTTCATATCCAAATCCATGCGATAGCATGCAGTTGCTACTTAAAAGTTTTTTATACCAGTGTTTTTTTTTCAATATTTTGTCTAACTTCCCTTTTGCAACTTACTGTTTTTACCCGACTGCCAGGAAGTGTTATGTTATGTATGTATGCATGTAATATTATTTATTTCCTCGTATCTTCCATACCGCTAAACGGATTTGTATAATTAAGATATCCGTTAGATTCGTCTTCATAACCCAAGTGTTCTTAGATGAGTGATATTAAAAAAAAAAAACAAAATATAGTGGCTGTGAGATGCCTTTTTTTGAAGTATCAAAAAACTTTGCAAAAAACTTAGCAAACTTTCTTATGCTCTGCGCATGCTGAGAAAGGTAAATAAAAACTTGCTTCTAACGGCATATCATGGTTGTTTCCTCGACGCTTAGGTATGCCATTATTTTCTGGGGAAACTCTGTTGATAAGGATCTTGCATTCAAAACACAAAACAATGTATAAGATCAATTTTTAATCTCAAACAAAGAGATTCATGCAAACCGCATTTCTTATCTTAAAATTTTTAACATTTCCTTGTCTTTATATACTGGAGTGTTGTGTATTTATTTATTAAATTACATTTCACGATCGAGAAAGACAAAGACAGAAAATGTACACAGCAGACCAATGTAAAACCAATCTGTACAAACATAGTATCTTTGCTAAAGCACCACTCATAGTATAATATAATAAACTACCATTGTCAATTCGTAGCACTATTGATATTCAAGTATGTATTTTAAAAAAAGCTACAAAGACTTGATTGAAAAATACTATTACACAATAAATGAGTACCTAACAGATAATTTAATTAAGTAATTATTTGGTCATTATTTAATAAATAAAGGTAAAAAATATTACTAGGCTCAGAAACAATTATGGGAGAGTTATATTACACGAATTTACCAAATTCTTTTATATTATTGTTCTGCTGTTTTACGTTTTTAGGGTTCTGTAGTCACGCCTTATGGTGTATACTTTATTGTATCATATTAAAAATATTTAATTTCGTTGTATTATTAGTTCATTAGAGTTTGTATTTGTGACCCATATTCAGTAAATTAGGAGATTCAGGAGATTTTTAATGCTAAATAAACTAATAATAAAGTTTTGATGTGTGCTTCAGGTCCTGGTGTATTGTAATTTGTAATGTATTTTAGTATACCAAGTGGAGGTTTTGTATTGTTCTAGGTGCTGGCGCCTCGTTGAAGGCAACGGCATGTGGAACGGCGCTCGGGTGCTATTACTCGCGGCGCTGGCTCTACTGGCCGGGCCTTCTGTCGTCGCAAAGAAATACAATGTCACCGTCGGATACCTGCCCTCCATCAAGGGCGAGCTCAGAGACAGGCAAGGGCTTGCCATCTCTGGGGCGCTCTCCATGGCCCTCGAAGATGTAAGTCTACAGGTCTTTTTGTACCAGAAAATAATTGTGTCGTTATAGCTTAGATTTGTATGTAAATAGCCCTTAATCGAGCAGACGAGGCTCCTGATAGTAAATAAGTGACCATATCTTTTTGGTTTCTCCATCGGATTTTGCTCATTGAATTGGAGCTTTGTTCCCACTAGTTCGACTTGTTAGTTCGATAGTCGAACTAGTGAAAATTTTTTTCCCATAAGGGGGCGTCCATAAATTACGTGAGATGTTATAGGGGTGGAGGGGGTCGAGTCAAATCTCATCTAATCTTACGTTGGAGAGAGGGGAGTCTCGGCAAATATCACGCAATTTTTTTTCTGATTGAAACAAAAAAAAAATATACTGTTTTGGTCCATTTAATCCAGATTGTAATTGCTTAAGATTTAATCTTAAACGTAATCGTAATACGATTAAGACCATTCACTAATTCGTTCGAAAGAAAATAATTTACAATAACAATCCAACGTGTTTACGTAAGAAACCCACATTTTGAAAAATCTCACGTGAGATTGGGGGATGGGGGAGGGGATTGAATAAAATCTCACGACATCTCACCAGAGGGGAGGGAGGGACAGAAAATTTAAAAAAACACCTCACCGTAATTTTTGTACGCCCCCTAAGTTCCACCGTCGAAATATTGAGAACTTTATTCTCATTAGTTCGACCGTCGAACTAAATAATGAATTTGGATCTTCAATGGACATCAGTGACTGCAAAGGTGAAAGAGGGTTATTGGCTAATGAAGAAGCCGAGGAAAAAGATTGTAACTACAAAAATCAAGATTTCTCGGAAAAATGTAAGATTTTATGGCGTTACTGATGTGGTAAGTCATCACGACTTATCATCATGTGCACGTGTGCTCGTGTTTTGGTTATTTACATAAAAATATAATTTTGTGTGCGTTTCCAGTTACACGTTGATTGATATTAATTTAAATATTGACTTTATAATTCTATTCGTAAGGTTTGTAGGGCGGCGAATGTTGTTGTAAGCATCGTTAATTTTGTTTACAGGTTAACAACAGCACGGAGTTATTGCCAGACGTGAACCTGATGCTGGAGTGGAACGACACCAAGTGCGACACGGTGATCGCCACCAGGCTGGTCACCGACATGAGCTGCTCGGGGGTCGTGGCCTTCTTCGGCCCCGAGGGTCGCTGCCAGACGGAGGCTATCATCGCACAGTCTCGAAACTTGCCTATGATCTCATACGTAAGTTATTTTGCATTTCATTGAGACGTCGCGGCGTCGTTGTGACGTCACTTGTGTAATATTGCATTTTACAGGATTAACATCTATCTAGTTTGATGTTTACTCTCCTGTAAGAATATTAACATATTCTTTTGCTGTTTTATCATAGACTTTTGTATTTTCTAGGCTTTAGTCAAATATGATGTACTTAGGTAATCGTAATTTCTTTTAAAACTAATTCTCTGGAATTCAATAACTCGTTTTCATTAGCCATCCTGTAGGTCGATCACGAGTTTTTAAAACATTCGTAGCGTCACCGTATCGAATTGACGATACGTAGTTTACGTAGACGTTAGTTGGCATCACGAGTTACTTGCGTCACGCTAGCGTCAACTCGCAAGTTCAACGCAAGTGACGTCATCCTATCGAGAAGTGAATGAATCCCAAAAGAATGAACATGTTTCGTTCAAAAGTTGCATGCAAATTGAACTACAATGAATCTTACGATATTTCAATAAAACGTTATGAAAACACATTTTTTTATACAAAGCTATATTAATTTGTCATAAAAAAATACATTTAACAATAAGAAAATTAATATAAATATATATTTTACTATAAATGAAGAAGCAAAATATTTTCGGGACGCTTTGGTTTCCGAACGTGTTGCATAACATTGTCAAATGTCACTTGAGACTTGTCACTTGAAAGTTTAGAAACTTGAGAAGTATTTTGAAATTAGTGCCTGTGGTATCTAAAATATAATTATTTTAGATTAGATTGCAAGATGAGAACTAGCCCCCTGCAATATTCAATTTTGGTGGAGTTCATGGAAAGGTAAGCATAAAATAGTAACTCTATATAGTTAAAAGGCATTACCGCCTTAAAAATTGCTTAATGCTTCCCTACATTTATTTGGCGCCAAAGTGTGATGTGATAATGTATTTTTGTTTTGTAGGAACGGAGACTTATCCAAGCCATATAATGGGCCTCGAGGGCGTCACTATACGCAGGAACAGTGGAAGACCCTCTGCGACAAATTAAACAGCGAAGGGACCGGAGATTCTCGCTCAGAGGAGAAATGGCGCAAGGTATGCTTTTTAAGCGTCCAATTTGTTCAGCCTATCAGTCATCACTAGTGCTTTGTTTGTTTCACTTAGACATACCAGCCTTTATTCTATTTTTGTTGTTGTTTTTCATGTCTATTTACATTATGTTTTGCTTTTTCATGGTGGAGGTTTGGAGTGACCTCAAGAACAACACAAAAAAAAAATGGGCAAAAATACACCGGGCAGCCAGTGGTACTGGTGGTGGGCCTGCACTTCAGATGTGTCTGTCTGACTTGGAGAACAGAGTCATGCAATTAATCGGTGTGCATGCAGCTACCGGAATGGTGTTTGCCGAGACTGGTTTGCAGACACAGGTCTCTCATGTTATTTATTTTAAATATAAACCATAGTTATATATTATTTTGTGAGCAAATGTTATAAATAATAACTTAATTATAGTTCCATTCAATATACAATGAAAAACTATATCTTTAACAGTGTCAATATTGTCAGTATGTCAGTATATAAACCTGAGATAAAAACAATAAATATTATTTTTCAGCTTGAGGAAAGACCAGCTGGTACTGTGATGCACACCGTGGAGGCAGTTGTTGAGGAAACAATGCGGGAAGAAGTCACAGGTAATTTATCAGAATTTATACAATTATTCTGTTTCTGTTATAATCTAGTTGAATTTTATTATTTTTTAGACTCATTTATCGTTGTAAATTGTAAAATACATTTAAAAGACTTGACTAATTTAACAAATATTATATTGTTAAGATGTTATTGTTGATAATATTTTTTATTTTACAGAGGAGTGGAACCTCCCGGGTACAAGCACCCAACCTACTGTGTTTCCTCCTTCAACAACTGCCACCATTGCAACAGACACTGAGGAGCATTGGACACCACCAGTATCCAAAAAAAGGAGAAAGGCTGATGATGTGGCTCACTTATTTGTGGAAAGCGATCGGAATGCAAGAGATTATGCAAGACAGCGTGATTTAGTGTATGAAAGGTTAGAGACTGAAAGGTTGCGGCTGCATGAGTATGAAGTACGTGAAAGGGTAAGACAGAAGGATGAAGAGCACCGATTGCAAGGTCAGTGGCTGGAGTTTATGAAAGAGGGATTGAATGTGTTAAAAAAATATTTTGAACGAGAGAGAGAGAAAGACGAATGAAAAATATAATGAATGGTTCACAAAAAGCCACCTGATGATGGTAAGTGGTCACCGTCGCCCATGGGCTTTTTTTTACGCCTTTCTTAAAAAATCACAATTTTATGTCTCCGAGAAATCTTCAGTAGGGTAAGCTAATTACACAATTTGCATGTGTTTTAATACATATATAGTATAATAGCGCTTTTATATGCTTACATGCTTTTATATAATTACAGTGTAAGGCATCCCCTTTGTACTATTGTGAATAACAGTATGGTAATTGACTAAAATAGTTTTGTGGAGTAATTTTATACCTCAAGTAAAAACAATAGAGGAACAGAAATGGTGAGGTGTGTGTAGTGTGGGGTGTGCTGATGGGGAGCTGTATATTGGTGTTGGCTTTTGAGCTGTGCTGATGATGAGGCTTTTGGTGTTGGTAGGCAGTTGGTTGGTGTTGGCTTTATTTATATTATGTTGGTGTTTTATGGCAACCGCATAAAAAAATAATTTACTTTTTAAAAAAGGAGATAAATATCATCTTAAGGAGGAGGCATCTTAAGGTTGTCTGGAAGAGATCGCTGTGTAGCGATAAGACTGCCTTTTGTACCTCATAATATGTCTGCTTCACTTGTCTGCTTCTAGATTGTTGTTGTATTATTTTATTGGTGTACAATAAAGAGTTAAATAAATAAATAAGAAAATAAATAAAGGAAGTATTTAGTGTGGTGTTGAATGGCGTTAAATAAAATTATTGCAAAGTTTATGTTGTAGTTTTATTCAGCTGGACCCAACACATGTTATACTATTGTCTATAACCCCCATAATCATAAAAACAAAAAAGTTATAGAAGGCTCATAAAGTGTTTTGTTCTTTTCTCTCTTATGAAAAACTGTAAAAGATAAAACATATTACAACAGTGCAATTAATAGCCATGAATAGGTTTTTTAAACATTTATGAATAAGGCCGTAAGTATACACTTCACTAAAACAGAATTACCTAGAAGATATGTTGCTCAGTCTGCGATAGTAATAATAACATTAAACGTTTAAACGTTGATTAAAAATAACATTTAGGCGCTTTCGTGGATCCCACTAGCGGACTTTCAACAGACAGGGTGTGCGAACACATAAAAAAATGCAGGTTTAGAGAATCTTAAATTTTCGCATTTGCTTGAAATATTGTCTCGAATCATTAAACTATAATATCATAGAGGTCTTAAATAGGATACCTATACAAATGTACTCTTTGGGATAGGTACCAATAAATACAGAGTTATGAATAGGTGCAGCTGGGTGCGAACGAAAACTAGTTATTTATGTAATTTATCAATTTAATTTCAATATTAGAAATTACATTTTTTAAATACTTATAACTAGGGTGATTACGGTCGATGTTTGTACCGGAATGATCCGAAAGCTTAGGTGTGTAGGTTCCCAGGCTCGCTTCCGCGAATCGTCACGTGATATCTTGCCTATACAAGTGGTGGATGCGGCGATGTCTGTTTTATTAATTACTTTTAGATTGTATCTTGTATGTACGTATATATTTTATGTACTATATATATTAATCATGTTAGGCATATGTAACAACCGATTACCGTGGAGACAAGAGACAAGTTATTCTTAGTTATTATTAGGCAGGCATAGTTATCAGGAAAACATAGGCTCGTTTGTGATTGGTCAGCGAGAAGCGGTAAAGCAGTGCACATAGTACGTGTTTATTTTAGTAGGTATGTTCTTGCTGAATAATAATAATAATACATATATAATGAATAAAGATGTATTAGAAGATAATTATCACTTGCTTCGGTGAAGGAAAACATCGTGAGGAAACCTGCACACCGGAGAGTTCACCACAAAGTTCTCCACGGTGTGTGAAGTCTACCAATCCGCACCTGGCCAGCGTGGTAGACTATGGCCGATGGCCCATACCCTCACATTGTGAGAGAAGACCCAGAGCTCAGCTATGGGTTGTTGATTTGCTTTATAATGAATAAATGACGTTAATATTTTATTACGCTTGTTTTTTTTTTCCTTTGAATTCATTATATTATTATTTAGTTGTTGAAGCCCTAATTTTTTTATCTTTGTCAGTTTTATGGGATTTCGTAACAGGAGAACCCAATAGTTTTAATAAGTCTTAATTATTAAGTGGTCTTAACCACGCTCATAGATGCCATGGACAAAACTCAAAGGCGTGGGTGTTCCCGTTTACCTACAATGTAGGTGTCTACGAGAGAAGAATGATAGGTATTTATTATGTTAGTGCGTTCGCCATTTTGGACTTCATCGCCACTTACCATCATGTGGGATTGTTGTCAAGCACTAACATAATTCATATAAAAAAAGACACATATCTCAGACATAAAACAGAAATTCAAACTTCATTAAACTTTCTGAAGATGTTTTGTGTTGAGTGAGGATGTTAAAGAAGTTTATTTGTTATGTTAAGGTATATGTATAAAGTAAGTAGGTAGTTTGTACGAAGATTAAGTAAATAAAAATGTTTTTATTTTCAAACGAAATTTTTTATTATTTATTGATAATCTGAAGAAGCAATCAGATCTTAAATGGTCGACAAAGTTAAGCAACAGCAGGCGCGGTTGGTAGTTGGATGGGTGACCGTTAATGGCAAAAATTCTTGAGCGTTTCCGTGCTTCGGAGGGCACGTAAGACCGTCGGTCCCGGTTGTTATCATAATATAATAGTCGTAAATCCATGTCGGAGGCCCTCGGGCGGTTTAAAAACTTCCGACACTTGGGTTGGCCACTAACCCCTCCACCAATCCGCACTGGAGCAGCGTGGTGGAGTATGCTCTAGGCCTCCTCCAGAGGAGAGACCCGTGCCCAGTAGTGGGCCATTAATGGGTTGAAGCCATTGATACTATATAGTATTGATAGATTGAGGAATTGATAGACTACATACATTAGTATTAGTAAGAGTGGTACAGGATAGTATGGAGGAAAATTTATAGAGAGGGAAAAAGGTCAAAGAGGAGAGCTACTTATGTGTGGAGTCTATCAATTCTCTCCACAATCACTGATCGTAGAGCTCTGCCGAGCATTAAATCATCACCAACATCATTTTCGTGGAATGTGGGGGCATTCTCGGAAATTACTGATGGTTCATCATCTACGAGTACAGCATCTGCTTCAGGTATATTAAATAGTATAGCTAAATTGTGTAGCACGCTGCACGCCATTATAATTTTTGCACATTGTTCTGGCGCATAGTGCAGTGTGCGGTCTTTGCTTAAACACCGCCAACGATTTTTCATCCGTCCAAAAGTGTTCTCCACAGAGACCCTGGCTGTACCGTGCACATAATTGTATTTTGCTTCCGGACTTCCTTCAGCAGCATTAAGTACAGGCGTCATTAACCAGGGCCGCTGGGGATAACCGGAATCTCCTGCAAAAAACGATGCTCTTGTGACTAGTGGTAAATTAAAAACTATATCGCTACAAACGACTATATAACGCGACCTATCTTGAAAACTAATGCGAGCATCAAGGCCATCAAGCGAACGAAAGCCGAGGCCCAAAAGTTATTAGTCTAGCTAGCTAGTGTCGCTAGTGAGCCAGCGACCGCGGAGCCATTTAATTTAATCTATGCGCGGAGCGTACGAAGCGAAGTGTCTTTAGTAATAATTATGTAAACTCCTTAAACTCAATATTAGCGAGTGTTTGTGTAATTATGGATAGAGAGAGACTCCACGTAAACAGGGGTCTTCGAGGAGGAGCACACACGCAGACAGTACCAATATTATAGTAACCTCTTCGCATCGTGCTCGTCACCGTTTAACCACTACGTAATTGTGAGCGATGATGTCGTCGCGAAGTGGACGGAGTAGGAGAAACGAGGAAGACAGACAGTGCCGACGAAGGAGGAGCAAGAGGTGACAACGTGATCATGTCGGAGGTGCTGCTTTACAACCTCATCGAATCCATTACGAGGAGTCAGGCGGAGGTGAATCACCTGCTCATCGTAAATTTATTTTCGTTATGTTGTGGTCCAGTGTTGGCGGATGGAACCAGCACCCCTTCATCGACAGCACCATCTCCCTTCACCACGTCGCGCGTTGCGCTCCGGTAGCTTCGCGTAGTGCATGTTTACAGAGTGCACCAGCGTTACCGACGAGCACGACTTGAAAGGACTTCCTATGCTGTTGGCCGGCAACGCCACCGTCTGGTTGCAAGGTGTGAAAAGTGAAGTAACGTCATGGGAGTAGGCGCTGACGCGATTTCGCAGCATATACCTACGGAGCCCCGCGGTCCGCGACAGTCTGCGTGTAAAAAATATTTCGCGATGTGTGTACATATTTAACCACCAAGTGTTATAAAACTTAATGACCTAGCTTGTAACTTTAGTTAGTCTATGTTACAATATGTAAAATCAACATTATGACCACATAAGAAGTTCGTTGATTTCGATTTAAGGTTGTGTTAAAGCAGTAATGGATGATCATTTACGTTACGACCCTTGCATGCATTGTTATAATTTTTATAAATGTAACATAGACCATTAAGTTCCACGTCACTCATCGCAAAGGCGCAGTAACATCACAATATTTTGTTTCATGGTTTTTTGATATATAGCTACATTTAACAAATTTGAGTAATTACCTAGTAACCAGACTTTTTCATTATTTGTATGCAGTCCTTGCATAAAATTGTTTGCTACACTATTTTCCCAAATAAAAGCGTCGTGCGTAGCCCCCCCATATTTCGCATTTATGTTCAATATACGACACTCACTGTCGCATATCTGAAAAAAAACCTTGTAGAAATGAATTGCACATTTTCTAAAATATACAATTTACGAATATCATACCGAATAATGGACAGTATTTACTTACTACTTGTACATTTAAAGAATAGAAATGTTTCCTACAGTAAAACAAATGCTCTCTATCTTTGGGTGGTGTAAATATATGAAAGTGGCTTCCATCAATACATCCTATGACTCCAGGGAAACCATGTTTTGTATAGAATCTGTAAATGAAATGGGTGGGTTGAATATAGTTTCAACCCATTAATCATAATTGAAGAGGCCTAGAGCATACATACTTTGTCACGCTGCTCCAGTGCGGATTGGTAGAGGGATTAGTGGTCAGCCAAAAAGACTTCCAAATAGCTTAACAACTGCTATGATTATACTATGCATTTTATTAATTTGACACTGACTATCATTATTATTCTTATTTTATTACTATTTTTTCTTTTTTTAATACTATTGTTTTATTGTTACTAATACTTATGTCTTATGTGCTAATTCTATACTAATAATTATTTTTATGCCATATTTTTTTACCATTATGTTTAATACCTTTATTTTGACTGTTTAATATTTTGATTGCTTTTGAATTTGATTTAGATAATTGTAAATTATATATAATGTGTTAATTAGTCTAAGTGGTATGTACCATTGTAATGAACAATAAATAAAAAAAATTAAATGATACTAGTTATGAACAGGCAGAGACTAATTTCTCAGGTTTTTTGTATTTAATGTTTAATAGTGGTTGTTACTTACTGATTTTTAATTGCATCTCTCTGTGCTCTCGTTTCAGGTAATTTAATAAAAGTATTAATCATAGTCGAAGTAATTAGAGCATTAGTGACTTCCCGCACATATTTGCTGACGGTGCTTTGGCCTAAATGTTTTCCCATACCGACAAGCCTTTGGTAGGATCCAGTGGCATAGAAAGAAAGAGCACAAAGAACCTGTAAAATAATACTTATAGTTGGACGAAATGGGCATTTTACCAATAACTAAGTGCAAAATAGTTTCATTTAATTAGTAGGTACTTTACTTTAAGTTCTAAGCTAATTCTTTGACTTGGTTTCAAAGTTGTATGCTGACGGAGTTTTTCATACAAAAACTTGAAAGCGACCTTGCTTAACCGGTATCTCTTTTTAAATTCTTGCTCCGTCACATCTAATAAATTCATATTCTTTCTTTCTTTAGCTCTGCGATTTATTTCACTGCAAATTAAATCCAACAATTATATTTTATTTACTGTATTATCATTTGTATATATGTATTTTATTGCAATGAATTGATTTTGTTTTATAATTTCTTAGATTTTACCTACTATTACTGTACAAATCGTAAACTTAAATTGTTTTTTTTTATTTACTCACGTAGTTTCCCTATCCCTATCATTTATTACGCTGCTTCCAAGCAATCGTGCAGCAAGGTAATAATATAAAGGGCTACGCTCAATGCTGCCTTGTCCTTGCATTTTGGCTTCTAGGTAGGTAGGTATTTAGTTTTAGTAAAAATACTATGAATAAAGCCAAAAGTAATGGATGCAATTTAGACTCAATGAGACTAATGACAGACCACTGTCACTCGCCTGTGTTCCAAAATAATCAAAAAGCGCGCGAATTTTTTTAGATAATTTAATGCTTAGACTAGTTTATAGGTTTATTTTAGATGTAATTTTTATTAATTTTCTTTTGAATTAAGCGGCTGATTTATTCTTATATCGTAGTTAGAGGTATAAGACTAGGTACATAATTACTTTAGTCGCGCGAAAGTTCAATCAATCTTATTATATCATAAAAGATAGACATATTTATTTATAAATAACACTAACTGTACCTACCCAATAACACTATACTTGATTGTTGTTTTTGTTGAAACAGAGACTTGTCATATTTATGTTTTTAACAGGCTGTTGATTATAATGATTGCAACTAGAATTTTACCTACATTTACTATATGTAATTAACAACAATGTTATAACATTGCCACGCCCTAATTAAGTTCATGCCCAGACTATGTACATACATACCTACTTTAAAATCTTATTTAATAAAGCTTATTGCAATTAATACCTTATGAGTCTTATTATTAATCTAAAGTGTTAGTATTGAAATGCTTTTGTATTTCGAGTTTCGAGTAGCTTAACATATTTAATTTTCTTATTTTCACTTGTAGCAGGTAAGTACCTACCTTGAGTTTTAGGATAAGGATTAGGATAGGATTGTCTCTCTTGCTTCATTTTAAGCTCTATTCCAACGAAGTAAATCAAAAGCTGCCTTGCTAAGAAATTTTAAATTATATTTATATTTCACTGCACCTAGCAAATTACTAATTGTTTTGCCCTGCGATTTATTTCACTGAAAGCAAATTAAGTAACACAATCATATTTTAGTTATTGGATTAATCTCACAATGTTAAGCTTATTTTCATATAAACAAATTATTTGTTCCTTATAAACTACTCTATATTTTATTACTCCGCTGCTTCCAATCAATCGTGCAGCAAGGTAATAATAAAATGTGATACGTTCAATTATACGTTTTTCTTGCATTTTTACTTCAATATAGTTTTAAAAACAATTAAAACACTGAAATTCACTGCTTAAAAGTGATACGAAAGTTTTCTCACGCAACAATTCTCCGTGAAAAAACATTCGTAAGATGACGATAGCCAGCTAGCGTCCGTATGTCAAAAAAATATTCGTGCTGCCGTTTTCCACCGTTTTCCATACAAAATTCTCACGTAGCGTTACGCAGCTTACGCGGCGATACGCAAGTTGTAACGCAAATATTCGTGATGCCGATTTTAGTACCATTTACGCACGATAGGGGCGCTTTTGCAAAATGTCATACAAATTGCTTACGTCAACGATACGAATACTTTCTCGCAAATATTCGTGATCGACCTACTGTATCGTACTGTAATTTATGTTTTCATTGTTTTAACATTTTAGAAAAACCCCCAAAAAATGTATGTGGTGGCCTTTACAAATCCACCACATACAGTTATTTTTTTTTATTATTGTCCCCATTTGTTTTAGTATGCATGGATAATTTGTTAGCTGATTCATGCTGTTTATTTAAATTTATCTTTCCAATTTCAGAAATGTTCCGATTACCAAACCTCAACGTTATCAAATTTTGCAAGGCTGGAGCCGCCGGATACACAGGTAATACTTATATTGATTTAAGAGTAAAGTCTTGAGCATTTGTTTATAAGATAATTATATCACTTTTCAGGGACACTGTCGCTTTTATATACTTTAAGAGTACCGTTCTGAATTTCGAATGACGCATATCTTCTTAATGTCTTTAACATACTTCAGCATCTTTTACATATACTATTGTATATCTGTCTTCGTCATATCTGTTGAGCTATCGCGTCACATGATGGTAAGTGGCCATTGCTCCTGTATATCTATTAAACCAAAAGTAGGCGTATCAGGACCAAAAAGGGCGGGGACCGGATTGGCTCACCGATACTTCTACTGTAACATAAAAGAAAATGTCACTGTTGATTCTAGAGGCATGGTAGCTAGCCAGGCAGGTACTAACTGTACCACCAATCACATCCCACTACATAGTACTGAACATATTCCAAACATAAATTAACGTTCAATAGATATTCCAGTTCCTAACCTAACCTGACATTGAAGACCAGTAAGTCAATGCGAACATTGTGTTATGTCCAGGCAACGAAATCTGTTATATCCCTGCTCCGGTACTACAGATGGAACAAATTCTCCATACTGTACGAGGAGTCGTGGGTGACGGTGGCGTTGACATTGGAGAACCACGCGAAGAAGAACAATATGACAGTGAACCACCAGCGGCCCGTCATAGACGGCTTCAAGTGCTGCGAGGAGAAGATGGCTTGCTGCGCCGCGGGATTCTGGTATCAGTTCATACAGGAGACTAAAAATAGGACTAGAAGTAAGTTACCATTATTTGTGTTAATATATTCCTTTATGTTCACTGTAAATCATTCAAATCTTAAGTCCTTGTGTTCTTATGTTGCTGGTTTCGGCTTAATTTAGACACACAATATAATCTTCCACAAATTGCGATACTTTGAGAATTCGTTATACAATTAATATTTAAAGAATTATTTATAGACTAGCTTTTGCCCGCGGCTTCGCATGCAGGAACTCTGAACATTTCTGGGATAAAAAGTAGCCTATACGTTAATTCAGGGTATAGGCCATCTCCATTCCAAATTTCAGCTAAATCGGTTAAGTAGTTGTGGCGTGATTGAGGAACAAACATCTCCACAAACATTCAAATCAAATCAAATCAATTTATTGCAATCATTCACATTTATAATATTAATAGGATTAAATAGGATTGATTTAATGACGTTTAATCATTATGTAATTGATATGCGTGTTTTTTGTAATTCGGCAGTAATCTTAACATACGTTCAATTGTTTTAATGTACTGTATAACTTAATTAAGTATTTTAGTGCAATAGCACTATTCGATTCGATGTCGGGTCATGGCATACTTACGAATCAGGCACGACCGTTAGAAGTCTATACGTAGGGACGATAAAAATAAGCGTTCTCTTTTCACAATAAAGCATTTTAATAAAAAAACAAATACATATAAATCAGGGTCATATATTTGTCTACAATTGTGACCTGGCTACAATTCGTCAACACGGTTCTGTGATTAAAATCAAAACCTAAACTTACGCGCAATTTATAATTGCAAGCATTGTTACACACCTGTGCATAATATGGTGTAATTCCATATATCAATCCAAGTTATTTCAAGTTATGTTGAGCAGGACATCGTGTTTCAAGATATTGTACAATTGTACTGGAGATACCGGACATATGTGTTAATTACGGTACGGATAACGGAACGTGCCTCCTATTTAAAGATAATCCGGAAGTTAATGGAGGTCGGAAACAGGAACTGTTTTCCGAGAACTTGCTAAATGTCTGCACACGCTAGAATGAACCAAGCAAACTTAATACAGCCAGAGATATGTTGCCGGGTTCATTACAATAAACCTAAAGTGACATCAAATTAAAGATAACATTAAATTTATATTTAATTGCATTGTCTTTATTTCTTCATACTTCTACAAAATTTTGATAAAGTAAACGCCTGAAGGTGACTACAAATTAAAAGATCCAATAAATTTTTTTACTTAGGTACCCCTAGAATACTGGCCCCAATTCCATAAAATGTCTATAAACCAGGGTTTTTGAAGAGGTGACAAATGTCGCTTTCCTGCATGGTGGTAGTTCGCTGACGTTATATAGGATTACGGAATAAGAAATGTGCTTGTTTCTTTTTCTTTCTTTTTCTTCTCTCTTTCTTGGCCGGCAACGCATCAGTGATGCCTCTGGTGTAGCTTTTGTCCATGGGCGATGTTAGACCCTTATCATCAGCTGTTGCGTCAGGTTGTTTGGTGAATATTTCCTTAAAAGAAAAACGTTAGATTTGAACTTGCTGTCATTTTGTCTGTTGCCCACATAAGGAAAAAAGCAGTTTACTCATTTTCATTCACAATTCGCATGTTTCGAACATATATGGTAGGAATTGAATGAACTATATTTCTTCGAACATAACACGTCAAGTCTGTATGTAATTAATTTTAATTATTTTAAAGTTTATTACAATTTACTTAATTAATTTAAATCTTTTATGTTTCAGTTTATGTTTTCTTGGGCTCGACATCAGGTCTAATAGAGATGATGGCAGCAATGGAGTCTCTACAGTTATTCGTCAAGGGGGAATACATGGTTATATTTGTTGACATGATTACATATTCCACTAAGGAGTCTATGAAATACTTAATAAGTGAGTATTTTTGGAAATATAATAATCTATCTTATCTATACGCACAAAAGTTAGTTTTGTGTTACTTGAACGTATTTTTTATAATAATAGTTAATAATAATAGTTATAATCCGTGATGACGCGTATTGGAAGATGCATTCGTTTTTTTTAATAATTTAATATTCTGCTTGTCTTATAACAAATAAATGAAACATTATTATTTTATATTAAAGTATATTTCGTAGTGAAAGTTTGAGTGTTTCCAATTCAATTATAAGCGATACTTGCCATTTATAAAACTTAAATAGAGATATAGTAATAATAACAAGAACTGCTCATAATAGTATATTATAAGTACCTTGAAAGTGGAAAAGTGTTGCACTTTGTTATAAAAATTGAACTGTCATTCTCAATAACTGGAAAAAAAAGGCGTAAGATGAAAATTGTAATTTTAAAGGAGAGCAAAAAAAAACTGTTAAAATATCAGTAAGTAGTCAAAGGAATTTACGTTACGATTTCTTGCACAAAACCGTCAAGATTAATGATAAAAATTTGAAAAAAATTGAGCATTATGCAGCTTTTGTCCCTGTTTCCAATTATATTACTAACTAAAATTGAAAGTAACACGACTAAAGGTCGATGCAGACGTGACGTGGTTTTATTCCGTACGGGACGGGACGTGAAAGTTTGGAAACACCGTTTCATAGAAAATGTAAACGATAGCGCATACGCCACGGCGGCACGGATGGGACGGGAACGGGGCACGCACGTATATTTATGCTTCACCCGTCCACGTCCCGTCCACGTTACGTATGCGACCTTTAATGTTTTTTTTTCCACTGTGGGTGCGATTTATTAATGTATCTATCTATACTATAATAAAAAACAAAGTGTCTGTCTGTCTGTTTGTCTGTCCGGGCATCACATAAAAACTCTTGAACGGATTTCGATGAAAATTGGTAATGTTGTTACTGATACCCTAGTCATATTTTAGACAACTTTTCATCCCGAAAAATGAAAAGGTTTCCCGGGTAAACAGGATAAAAGTTTGAATAAGTAAAAACATAATTTCTGTATGCAAAGCTGCGGGCAACAGCTAGTTATATAATACATTTGTTTCTGTTCAGAAACGGAAGACCGCGGGTTGAAGCTAGTGTGTCCGAACACGCCGGAGTTCCGACGCCGCGCCCAGTCGCTGCTGGTGGTGGTGTCGTCCGAGCCGGAGAGCAGCTACGAATACTTCACCAGTCGAGTGCGGGTCTACAACAGCATGATGCCGTTCAAGTTCCCGCTGCCCGCTGTCTTTGAAAATAAGTTTAATAAGGTATGCTTTCAACGTTATGCTTGGTATTTTTGTTTAAAAGATGAAGTTAGATTTATGATTAAAGAGTTGGAACAAGAGCGAAAGTCAAAGTAGGAAAACGGAGGTCAAAAGATTTAGAATTTGAACTGATGACGATTTTAATTTGAATAAATAGTGATAAATATACTTACACATACGCATGCACACATCACATTACATTGTTTCGCTTATTTACACTGAACACACTACAATAATTATATTAAATGGATTTACTTTGTGATATTCTGTAAATGTAGGCTAAAAAATGTAAATCCGTTATTGGCTGTAAGGTAGTTCGTAAAATACATGTCTACTTTTTCTTTGAAGAGCTGTCAATTTTGTAATAAAATAAAATAAAAATAAATAAAATAAAACTATTTTATAATTACTTAAATATTACTGGTATCATTCTTGTATCAACGTATTGTTTGAATTCTGTAGTGGTTTATGTCACATGTACACGCCCCGTCAATGGCAATTTAAAAACATGTCAGAATTTTTAATATTAAATTTTTGTCTCATTTCAGTTCGTATCCATCTACGCGGCGTATCTGTACGACTCGGTGAAGCTGTACGCGACAGCGCTGCACAGCCTGATCGAGGAGGACACGACGCAGCGGAACGAGTCGCTCACCTACGAGCGGCTCATGAGCGTCGCCACCAACGGGTCCCGCATCGTGGCTCGGATGATCACCAATACACCTTTCAAAAGTGAGTGTATAAAAAAATGAGCCGTCATGGGACAGCTGGCATATGTGAAACATCGAAATTATTTTATACAACTAATAGGCATTAAAGTACAGATATGACAGGAACTAAATATGGCATGATGAAAAAAATACAATATTACGAATTCTCTCCAGATAATGATGATAGTTTTGTCCTACTGTATGCTACAGCCTATCAAACTAAGTTTATTTATGATTACCCACATTGTGTTATTATATTTTTTTTTCATATTGCCCTACCATAATAATATAGTGCGACGAAGCGTCGCCACTCACCGCGCCAAAATTCAGGTTTACCCACAGACATATATCAAGAATAGACGACGCATGTACCTCGAATTGTATGAAAACCAAGCGTGTCACTTTTTTTTGACACATTGTGCTGTCACAAGAATATTTAGTGCTGAAATTCCCCATCCTAGCGATATCAATTCGAAACTGATTCGTTACCGATTCTGGACAACGATTAATGATTCTCAAAATCGATTACCGATAATAATTAGGTAAATAGAAAATCGTATGATCGTTTGTAGGCGTAGAATATGTAAAACATAAAAAATGCCTTTGGTTGGTTGTACATAATAATATAGTATAGTGCTTGAATATGACCGAATAAATCGTTTTGTGTTTTATTTAACTTGATTATTTGTTAATTATAAACACAAGCTTCAAAAATGTTAAGATAAATAAAGAGATCATAAATATTATGATTGTTTATTATTTGCTTTCAATAAATTAAATAAATGAAAATTAAAAAAATATTTATAAACATTTCTTTTATGAAAATCAAAACATCATAATAATATGGACACATTTAAACTTACCTAAAGTTAAACGAATATTTTTTTCTAATTAAAAATTCAAAATAAAAAAACAGTAGGTACATCAATATTCGGTATTGCGCTTGAAATCAGCCTTCGTTTCTTTTTCGAATCCGTAAAACAGTCATCATTGAAATGAATAGAACATATACCTACGGCTATGTTTTGTTGGAAACCAATATCTATGCCCCGTCGCTATAATTCATTTTGCTTTAATATTGGGGTCACTTGAAAACCTTTAATTATAATGTTATCTCATGAATAAAATCACTATACAGAAACATTAATATTGTAATGAAAAATAATTTGCCTGTTAAAAACTGTCTCTATGTAAATATTATTATTCATTGGTTTTCAAAATCGATTAACATCGAGACCACACCGAGTAAATGAACAACACTATATGCTATATTTTACAGAAACACGACAATATTCACCGTACTACGAAGCTAAGCGACGATTTATAGTAACGATTGTTTTACTTTCATTGCGTGTTCCAGTAAACAAGCCGTATAAATTTTGCTACCAAAATCAGCAATGTATTGAGTAGTATGCAGTACACAGTAAGTTAGTGGTTTTCGTTGTAGAACGTGGTAGAAATGCAATAAATATGAAAAAAATTATTTTAAAATAAATTACTACACAATTTTATAAATAAATTACTTAACGATGAAAAGAAATATTTCTTTTACCTCTGCTAACTGTATTTGTAGAATTCCTACAGTTTAAAACGTTACAATTAGGCATTTTTCGTTATTTCAGTTGACATCTATTGCCAATAGCAGTAAAACGCCAACTAAATGACACGGCGCTCAAATAGGATTTAAAATCCTTTCTGTTACACGTGAAATGTATGAACATGCGGCATCTACTCTAGGTATACATGTCTGTGGGTTTACCCCTCGCCTATAGATGTTTCACATCAATAATAAATAAATATAACATTGCATTTTGAAATGAGAATGAGCCATTTTTATGATTCTGTCGAAACTGCATTGTGTGTTTATCATTTTTTATCGGTGACTACTTGGTAGGAAATAAATGCTAATAAATCCATCCATACAACCTCCTTTAGAAATCAATGTAATCAACAATACAATAAAAATAAAAGCGATATCCTTGCACTGCGTATTACAAATGATAATGCGTATTAGTGATGGGCGATTGTTGCAAAAAACAATCGACTGAATCGAAAGTTGTGCCATTGCGCATTCGATTGTCGATTTAGTACTTCCTCGCGATGATTATTCGAATAACAATCGACAAACTACTAACTGTACTACTAATTACTATCGGTTTAGCGCTCGGACGAAATAAAAGGTCAATGCTGGACCTTTTTTTTCGTCCGAGCGCCCACAGAGCCAACCAGTCGATGACAATCGACTAAAATCAATTGTTATCGACTAAACTGAACAATCGACTTATTCCAATAATTTAATTGTAAGTAATAATCGCCCATCACTAATGCGTATTACATGTATATTTTATTACAAGACAATGTTTGTTCCAGGTGTGTCAGGGATGTCGATCCGCCTGGACGAGCGCGCGGACTCGGAGGGTAACTTCTCGGTGCTGGCGTTCAAGCCGGTCAACTTCACCGACGATGACATCAATTGTACCTACAGCATGATCCCCGTCGGACACTTCCAGCAGAGCACTAAGGAGTTTCCTGTAAGTGGTACTTAATAAAGGACTACTTAATAAAGTACTAAATAAATAAAGGATAACACATTGAACGGTGTGTGTTACACTCCCCTTGTAATGTTAGCAATATTAGTCTTGCATAACTTAGATACATTTTAAAATTTAAAAACCCCCCGATAGTTTTTTTACATTTGTCATAGCCAAGAACCATCTCGACCACGTCAATCCATCTGTGTAAATTATGACACCTGTCATTTCTCTGTCACTGTCAGACCAAAAATAATTTTATGCCGTCATATATTACATGTAAGTTCCTGATTCCAGGAGTATAAACTGAACCCTCGGCTGCCCATCGACTGGCCGGACAGCGTGAAGCCGGAAGACGAGCCCTCGTGTGGGTTCCTCAATGAGAAGTGTCCCAAGGATGACTCGCAGATCACCTCGCTCGTGGTAGCCGGCACCCTCGCCGTCACGCTGTTCTGTGCCCTCGTAGTTACTATAAGTATATATCGGAAATGGAAAATCGAGCAGGAAATCGAGGGCCTCCTGTGGAAGATTGATCCACATGAAATTGTAGGATATACGGGCGGTGGCCTTGTATGGTCGCCGAGTAAGGTATGACGTATTTTACAGAAATTTGTTTTAATGTCTTTATAAAATAATGCTTTTATATAAAATTCTTTTTTATTTCAGTTAAGTTTAACAAGTGGCATATCATTTGAGAGCAAGTGCTGTGCTCAGATATTTACTCCCACAGCTCAATACAGGGGAAATGTAGTTAGGATTAAAGAATTGAAGTTTTCTAAGAAGAAAGTAAGTAAATATGTTATATTTTTTTGTGCTCGATTTTTTTTAAATAGTATTTATTTTTATGCCACCGCAGTTAATATATACCTAAGTAAATGAAAACTAAAAACAATTTAAACTGAGGTCCCTCAGTAAAAAGACCGACTTTAAAAGCACTGTGTATGCTACAATTTAAATAACACACACCAAAAAAGTTTTTATTTATATATTTATTATATAATTTTATGAAGCTTAATTGGAGAATTTCTTTTTAGCGACCTGTTTTTCCATTTAAAGATCTACTTTTTAATGGAGATTACATCGTGCGTGCGGTATGTGTTGGGCGTTAGTGCCTAGTTCTGTAGTCTTTAGTAACATCGGATGTTTGAGCCTGTGGTTATATATAAACGTAATTATATTCATTCAATATTAACCTGGTGTTCATTTATTTTGCACGTGGATAATCGTAACACAGGAGGTTAATGTAACTCTAAAGTCACCTTTAGACGGTATAACAAACTGTTATTATTGAAGCATGGATTGTAAAATTTTAGTGTGTTTACATACTAAAATAATAATTTTAAATCATTAACTGAAGTATAACTAATTCATTGTTTTGTTGAACACATTTTAATTTAATCTATTGATATTATGGAGATAATGGTCATAGCATTTAGTAATACGGCTCTATAATATAATGAGTTATCATTTACATATTCGTCATTGTTTATAGTTGTCGAATATTTCCCGAGTATCTATATGGGGCGTATCATAAACCAAAGAGGCGGAAATTCGAATGATGAGTTTGAATTTCTGTTCTCTGCCCGAGTGTATTATTGTTTTTGTGTGTGTGTTGTCCATGGCATCTACGACACAGGGAATCTTAGTGTTGGGTTATGAGTATGTCATCATTGTCATCACAAGTCTTCAACTGCTGGGCTTCTCCTCCCATTGTGAGGTCTCCTCTCACGATGGGAGGGGTACAGGCCGAGCTCCTGAATATGAAAGGAGTACGGCATAAAGAGAGATGATTCCCGCAGGACATCTCCCGCGAGGTGATGAAAGAGATGCGGTTGTTGCGTGAGCTGCGTCACGACAACCTCAACTCCTTCATCGGTGCCGTGGTGGAGCCGCTACGCGTGTTGCTGCTCACCGACTACTGCGCTAAGGGGAGCTTGTATGTGAGTACGTGACGTCACGAGAGGAGATGGACCTTTAGTGATGCAACTTTTACATGGTGAATTCGTAATCTAGTTGGTAGTAACGTTGTCAGCTGATAGAGATGATTCTAGTGATTGGTTAGGATAAGTGAAAATTAAATCTTGGATTTCAAGTAGTGGTTGTGGACTAGTGTAGCCGAACTAACGATAGTTTTAAATAAAAAAGTATTTTCTTTAACTTTCCATAATGTATCGAATAATGATGCCTGTTACATTTTTATAAAGTTTCAAATGGAAGATTTTTATTTCTCGTATTTAGGTTTAACTTTTCTCTTTTCAGGATATAATTGAAAATGAAGATATAAAGCTGGATAAAATGTTTATATCTTCGCTAATTCATGATCTCATTAAGGTAAGGTTTCTTTATAAACATATCTAAATGTAAAATTTTGTACAATATCTTCTCATAATGTTTAATGCTAACATTGATCAGTAACGAAATGTATTTTGTTGCAGGGTATGATGTTTATTCATACTTCGCCATTAATTTTTCACGGAAATCTCAAATCCTCGAATTGTGTAGTTACGTCTAGGTGGATGTTACAGGTAATATTAATACCTATTTCTTACAAAATAAAATTATTTTCCGTAAATCCTATTCTATCGTATACATTTCACATTTACCTTCTAATAACTTTATGATTTTTTTTCTTTAACATTAGGTAACAGATTTTGGTCTCCACGAACTTAGGTATTGTGCTGAAAACGAATTAATAGGAGAACATCAATATTATAGAGGTAATAGATGAATCTAAACAGTTTAATCTTTACAATTGTTGGTCTAAATATTAGAAATTAATGTATAGGTATTCGCCGAAATGAGACATCGTTAAATGTAAATATTTTTCAGGCTTATTATGGAAATCTCCGGAATTATTGAGGCAGTTAGAGGACCCTAACGGGACGGTGGGAGGGACACAGAAAGGCGACGTGTATGCATTCGGCATTATCCTCTACGAGATATTAGCTAGAAGAGGACCCTTCGGTACCACAGCTCTCGAACCAAAAGGTATTTATGAATAGGAATAAGATAAAATTTGTTTAACCATGAGCTGGGTTTCTGGTATTCATGTCTATGTTTGATTATGATGACTTATGACTTATATGTAAGGAAATACATACATATTATTCACCGAAGCGACGTTTTCTCACGTTGGTCGTGAAAGAGAGAGAGATAGCGCTATATTTTGCTCGTATAAACAAAATTAGTTCTAATGGGCCTAAAGAAGAAAAGAAGATTTGATTGATCACATCGCATTTCATTTCCAAACATGGATGAAAAAGAGAGATATAGCGCTACTTTTTGTTTGTGTACATTTCAAACGTTCTGAATGTCCTGTCTTTCCTTTTGAAATTGGTGTCATATAACCAGACATAGTGGAGCGTGTGAAGCGTCCCCGCGGCGATGGCGAGGAAGTGTTCCGGCCGGACACGCGCGCGCTGGACACGGACGAGTACGTGGTGGCGTGCATGCGAGACTGCTGGGCCGAGGACCCCGCGCTCAGACCGGACTTCCCCACCGTGCGCACGAGACTCAAGAAGATGAAGTCTGGCAAGTTAGTACTTGTGTCTGTTTATACATTCTGACTCTATCGCACTTCCTAGACGATCTTGCAGCATGACATGCACTTGTGGAGGCCATACACGATCAAGTGTACTTGTCAGGTACCTATACCACGGTAGCTGTGCCCTGGCCATAAACGATCAAGTATACTGAATGCTGCGTCAAGTCCGCTGCAAACTTGACAAGTATACTTAATCGTCTATGGCCTCCATTACGTTACGTAAGTTACGTACAGAACAGGAGAACTCATCACTGATGGTCAGCTTTGATCAAGTGATGACCCATCGTGCAGTATGCTCATGCTCCCTTTACGTAAAGCAGTCCCTAGACCGACAATATAAAATTTATGAAAAATATAAAAATGAATAGTTAAAAAATTTATAAAGCTCAATCATATTCTATGAACAATGTGGTTCATAATTGCTTCCCAATTAACAAAAATATATTTTCTCAGGTCACGAAACGTTATGGACCAAATGATGGATATGCTCGAGAAGTACGCTAATAATTTGGAAGAACTAGTCAACGAGAGAACAAGATTGCTGATAGAAGAGAAGCAAAAAACCGAAGACTTGCTGCACAGAATGCTGCCAAAGTAAGTTGATAGTTTGTCGTGAGGTAACGTTTGGTACTATTGTGTTATGTTCATTGTCACCATCAAATCAATATCCCTCTAACTGACCTGTCATATGTTTGTGGCTTTAGTTATTTAACTGTCGTGTATATTTAATTTTTGGAGCGGAACCGGAACCCTTGGCGTATGTACTTATTTGTTTGTTCCGTTTTAATTTGAAAATGCTTAAAATTAATGTTTGTAGTATTTACATTCCCAAGTCATAGCGGGTGGCAACACAAAGTGGACAAAATAGCTCATTTAACGGCTTCAGTGCTACTTTGATACAACTTCTTATATATCTATGAGATCCTAGTCGCACGACCACTATGCAAATGTTATTCAAGTTTCAGTTGTTGTACTATAATGACCTAGCATTAAGCGCTATAATCCCCTACGTTACTAATAAAGATATGTGACAGATTGGTGTAATGAATGTACATGTAAGAAGTAAGGAAGACGCAAATACAACAAGCTGCATCACTCTCCCGGCTGCTGCAGTGGTGTGCGAACTGGTTTACATTTAGTCCAGTCATTATAAGCCCTTACATAGTCCTTATAAGCTATTATAAGCCTTAATAGATCCGTTATTTGATTCCAAAACAATTGCATCACTCAAACAAATGCTATCAATGATTATGTTAAAAAATTTACCGTGTTTAGGGCCAGCAAAAATTTCAATTATTTTACCCTGTGATATCTCTAATTTTGGGTGTATTGTTTAAATTTTTACCACATGTGTCGTTAAAAAATCTATAATATCGATTTGCTAACACGTTACTTTAAAATTTTCAACCTTCGACATGGACTCGATGTAAAGCAGTAGTAAGTACATACTCTTTTTCAAAAAAGAAAAAAAAAACTAATTGTATTGACTTTGTTGTACTTGTGTTCTTTTCCAGATGTGGAGGTTGAATCCATAATAGAAATGTCGTGAAAATGTCTTGAGGTAATTAACTCCGTACTGGTGATTGTAGTTAATACTTACAGTTTGTACCCTGTAGGTGTCTAGTCAGTTGAGGTGATCGCGATATCTAACAGCCTAGTGCTTGCTTGGGACTTGGTGGTAGAATGGAGTGTGCTAGGCACTACCATAGGTGTTGGAGTTTTTCGCTTCGTCACCATCCAGTCCGTTCTTTCGCTAGGTGTGTGGGTACTCTGATTTTTCCTCTAATAATTTCATTAAAGGCATGCGTTTTACTATTACTTGAATGTCGATTTGTATTAATATATTAAAGGTATGTAATTATTTAATTTATCAATTAATTGTTATTTCTAACCATCACAGTTTACATTTGGAGAACAAGATAGTTGTGAGTCTATTGAAATCAAATAGCATATTAAGAAGTAAGTCTTGAATTTTAGATGAGCAGTGCGTTTACTGTAAATATTAGTTTGTAGACTATGCAATATATTGTATTTTATTTACAAATGCGTTTTTGCTTGTATATTCGCTACGTACAAGATACATGAAACATAATTATGTGTGGAGTGAACCAATGTACACAGTGTATTTTCTCTTTAGCTACTTTACAATAACCGCTTTCTAAGTTATTATTTTGGTAGTGGTAGTTTAATTCAAGCATGGTTTAGAAACATTTGTAAATACCCTAATTTTTTCATTACCATTTTAGCTTAAATAGTGAACTTTTTTGTTATAACAAGAATACTTTCACACTTTAACTTCGTAAAGTGTGATTTGAACACTGATCTCCATAGTTTAGATACACTGGGTCTAATAGTATATTCAATGCAGCGCCACCTAGCGGCATTTCCACGGAAGTAAAAATTGTGTGCTATTGTCGCCTATTATTTGCCAGTGCTGCAAAAATTAGGGCGAGATATTTAATAAAATAAATGCCTACAAAAATGTCATCTTGACACCCTATTTTGTGTATTTATATTACAGAGATCAAATCATTAAGACATTTAAAGCACTTCCAGCGTTGTACAGGCGAGGGAGGGGAAATATATAAGCGTTGGTTCGGTTTGTTTTAGGTCAGTCGCGCACCGGCTGACGACGGGCGAGGGTGTCGAGCCGGAGTCGTTCGACTCTGTCACCATCTACTTCAGCGACATCGTCGGTTTCACCGCCATGTCCGCCGAGAGTACGCCGCTGCAAGTCGTCAACTTCCTCAATGATCTGTACACCGTGTTCGACAGGATCATACGGGGCTATGACGTTTACAAAGTGGAGACGATCGGAGATGCGTATATGGTCGTATGTATCACACACAACCTTTTACTTTATCGATAATATAGAATCTAGATTTTATATCTTCTATTAAATCTTCAAGCGCTTTTCACCTTCTACTTTGTGTATTATTGCTGCTAAGATCATCAGTTTCCAATTTGAGTCCAAACATACATCTAAAGGAAGTAGTATATAGTTTTATCTTATAATAACATATTTTTAAAGTCGTCAACTATCTAGTATCGTTATAAAGTTACAAAAGTATGTTTTTGGTTATTTTGATAAAAGCGATTAAAAAGTATGTAATGTGCTCCTCAGGTGTCTGGACTGCCGATAAGAAATAACGATAGACACGTAGGGGAGATCGCTTCGATGGCGCTGGAGCTACTGAACGCAGTCAAAAGTCACAAAATATCTCATAGGCCTAATGAAATTCTCAAGTTGAGAATAGGAATTCATACAGGTAAATATAATAGGTTTGTGTATTTTTATGCACTTAAGTACCTGCAGAACCAAAGTGCTCACTCTATAGCGATAAGACTATCTATTTTTGAAATTGTTTGAAAACCATCAAAATAAGCAACATCAACATACCTTCACCGCCACAAACTCCACACACACACTCCTTGGGTTGGTTGAGATTGTTAGTAATAATGATAAATAATAGTAGTAATAGTTAAATGTTGTCTTTCGTTAAGCGAGCCGTTTGTTAATATCACGAAATAAAGGATGTGACGTTAACGTTGAGTTTGTTTTGTATTCCAACTTCAGGAGCGGTAGTAGCAGGAGTCGTAGGTCTAACAATGCCTCGGTACTGTCTGTTCGGCGACACGGTGAACACGGCGTCGCGCATGGAGTCCAACGGCGAGCCGCTGCGGATCCACATCTCGCCCAGCTGCAAGCAGGCGCTCGACAAACTCGGAGGATACATCGTCGAGCCGAGGGGCACTATACCGATCAAGGGAAAAGGGCAGGTAGGTTTTGGTATACGTATCGCTGTTTTGATTAACTGCCTTATTCATAAAAACAAGAAAAGTTATTTTAGGCTTATAAACATTGAAGTATTATTACTAGCGTATAGAACCGACACCGCGAACACCATGTATGTCCCAATGCATTGGCGCCACGTGGCTTCAATCTTCAATGGTTTCGTTCTATTTTGAAAGGTGAACCGGGGCTCAATTTTGAAAATCGAACCTCCCGGGCGGGACACATTTTGTTCGAGATCTCTGTTCTATGACATTATACTTCAATGCTTATAAAGTGTTTTTTTTTTCCATTCTTATAACTATAAAGATAATTTTAAGTGTTTATAAATGACTTAAAAAATGTTTACTTTACTTTTCACTATTAAATTCCATAAGTTGATTGTTAAGTTTAGTGTAGGTCTTGTTTGTGTAGAAAAAATGGCCCTAGGAGAGTTTTTTTTTATTAGCTTGGAATAGGTCAATACCCGTACTTTGGACAATACTTTTATTTTAGACGTAGTCCATATCTTTAATGCCATAGCTGTAGTAGTAGTAGTAGACTATTTCTTAGTTTTTTATTATTATTTGTCAACAAAGTAATATTATGGATTGATGATGAGTTAAACTTGTATAAAAGATGCATTAGTAGATACGTGTACTGCAATCGCTTTCTCAAAAGTTGAAAGGTTGGTGACCCAACGGAATTGTATTGAATAAAAATGGTAGTATGTACAGCAGTGGTAGCTTTAATACAATCAGTACAGTTAAATTAATACTCAATTTTGTTTAGTTGCAAACATACTGGCTGGTTGGAGCTACAGAGAAAGCGATTCAGAAGAGGCCCTACGCGGACGGTGAGGAGCGCCCGCTGTTCTGCCGGCCGCGGCGGTCCCCGCGCCTGGCCGACTCCAGGCACGCTTCCATATCAGGTGGGTCGCTCGGAACACAATATGGGGCATGCGACTTGTATTTCAGCTTAGTCTGTGATACACATGCTATACATCCGTCATCCGTTTTTTCAGAGGAGACTTATTTGGTAAACAATCTTGGCACTACTCTTTATTGAAATAATAATTTAAATTCGTTAAAAATATTTAGTTTTGGCATTTAAATGAAATTCAATTGAAAAGTTATGTCTTTAAATTAATTTCATCTTGAGTTATCTTAAGTGATCGACAAAGTTAAGCATAGGCGGGCGCGGTCGGTAGTTGGATGGGTAACTGCTAGTGGCAAAAAATTCTTGAGCGTTTCCGTACTTCGGAGGGCACTTAAAGCCGTCGGTCCCGGTTTTTATCATATGATAACAGTCGTTAAGCCATGTCGGAGGCCCTCGGGCGGTTTGAAAACTTCCGACACTCGGGTTGGCCACTAACCCCTTCACCAATCCGCACTGGAGCAGCGAGGTGGAGTATGCTCTAGGCCTCCTCAAGAGGAGATACCCGTGCCCAGTAGTGGGCCATTAATGGGTTGAAGCCAGCCACGTTATAGAGACACTGTAAGATTGTTAACCAAATAGGACTCGTTTAAAAAATGGACTATAGATTGTAGCATACGAGCATGCCGAATGCAATCTGCTTACTGAGGTGCGGGTGAAAGGGGCAAAGTGTCAGTAAACGCTTACACACTCATATGCCCGCAGTAGGTTTTCACCTGCGTCGCGGGTGGCATATACGACACATATAACACATCACAACCCCAGTACAAATATTAATCTGTCATATAAATATCTGCCCCGGCCGGAAATCGAACCCGGGACCCCTCGCTTCGCAGGCAGGGTCGCTACCAACTAGGCTATAGGGTTGTCTGTGTGTGTGTGTTTTGTGTATGTATACAAAAATATATGCATGCATGCTCAACTAGCATGCTAGTTTGTAGCATGTGTATCTGAGGCCTATATTTCTAAATATCTTTAATATTTACTAACATATTATATATAGCTTGTGATGATGAAAATAAGCATGTAGTTTTTGGAATTATATAGGCACCACATAAAATGAATAACATATTTTTTGTAAAATATTCCCTCACTTTCGACTCTAATACTTTATCTGTTGAGATTATTACACTAAAAGTAAATAATTAATATTGGCATGTATTTTGTGTATGTGATCGTTGTGTTTGTAAAGCTATGTCTGAAAGGGCGAGTTTCGTGTGAAACATTAGCGTTTGACGATGAGGTTTTGCTTGCGTTGACAAAACTCTCGAGGATTTTTCATCTCATGCCTTGTCACATTTCATTAACGTACCATTAAAAAAATAACATGCACTTAAATACGTAACGGCCATTTCATCACAGTCGATGCAATGTCATGTCAAATATCAGTTATAAATAAAATGATTTGCGAAAGTGTATTTAATAAAATATGACAAAATTATTTTTAACTATAATTTTTACTTCCACGCCCTTAACGGTTCACTTCTATGGATGTACTTAACGGTACGGTACGGTACGGTCATGCCTGATGAAGTCTACGCTTCGCCCAACACCTATCCAAATCCAGGGATCCGAAAACTTTCAACTTGAGCTGCAAAACCGTTTTGCGTGCCTAGAATCGTGCACGTCAGTGGACGAGTATAACACCAGGATGGTTACAACTGTCCACGAGGTAGGGTCGAAGTATTTCAAGACCCACCCTAGTGGTAGATCTCAGGTTCTCTCAGAACAAACTCTCGGTCTTATGAGGGATCGACGAGAACTGTGTGTGCAGTCTCCAACCTCTATGAGGGAATACCGACGGCTCAATGAACAGATCTCCAAGTGCAGGCGACGCGATTTGCGTAAACACAACGCAAATCGTGTAAAAAACACTATTGAGCAAAACCGGGGCTCAAAAGTGTTCGCCAGGGATCTGTCCATTGGGCAAAGTCAGCTTACGAGGTTGAAGACCGAGTCCGGCACCATGGTTTCGTCGAAACCCGAAGTTCTGAGAGAAACTGAGAGATACTACGGACGGTTGTATACCTCCTCTCAAGCTCCACCTACTCGCGACGAGAGTGACAAGCGAGCTAAACTGACCCGACACTACACAGAGGATATCCCGGACGTCAGCCTGTATGAGATTAGAGAGGCTCTCAAACAGCTTAAAAACAACAAGGCACCGGGAGATGACGGAATCACAACTGAGCTTCTAAGAGCTGGAGGGAAACCCCTTCTAGTGGCGCTCCAAAAACTGTTCGATTCCGTCATTAATACCGGAACTACCCCGGAAGCGTGGGGCAGAAGTGTGGTGACGCTGTTCTTCAAGAAGGGCGATAAAACCCTTCTGAAGAACTACAGGCCCATTGCACTTCTGAGCCACGTTTATAAGCTGTTTTCGAGGGTCCTCACAAATCGCATTGCACGCAGGCTTGACGACTTCCAGCCTCCCGAACAAGCAGGATTCCGAAAAGGCTACAGCACCATAGACCATATACACACACTGCGGCAGATTATACAAAAGACCGAGGAGTATAATTTGCCGTTGTGTGTTGCCTATGTGGACTATGAGAAAGCCTTTGATTCTATTGAGACCTGGGCGGTACTAAATTCTCTCCAGCGGTGCCGGATCGACTACCGGTATATCGAGGTGTTGAAATGTTTGTACTCATCTGCCAGCATGTCCGTCAGAGTACACGAGACGGCAACGAACCCCATCCAACTGCAGAGAGGTGTCAGACAAGGGGATGTTATATCCCCAAAACTGTTCACTGCTGCGTTGGAAGACGTGTTCAAGCTGATGGAGTGGAAAAGACGTGGCATTAACATCAATGGCGAATACATCACACACCTGCGATATGCCGATGATATAGTCATCCTGGCGAGTTCCCTGGAAGAACTTGGTACAATGCTCGGGGACTTGAACAGCGCCTCACAACGGGTGGGTCTTACGATGAACATGGACAAGACGAAAATCATGTCGAATGTCCATGTCACACCCGTACCGGTTGTTGTTGACGGCGCTGCTCTCGAAGTTGTAGACGAATACAATTACCTGGGACAGGTGATCCAGATGGGTAAGTCCAACTTTGAGAAAGAAGTCACTCGTAGAATCCAACTCGGATGGGCTGCGTTCGGGAAACTGCGTCATATCTTGTCGTCCAAAACAGTACCTCAGTGCCTGAAGTCGAAGGTGTTCGAGCAGTGTGTGTTGCCAGTGATGACATACGGATCCGAGACGTGGTGCTTTACTATTGGCTTAATCCACAAGCTCAGAGTAGCGCAGCGGGCTATGGAGAGGGCTATGCTCGGTATTTCTCTACGTGATCGAATCAGAAATGAGGAGATCCGTAGACGAACAAGGGTAACCGACATAGCTCAAAGAATTAGCCGGCTGAAGTGGCAATGGGCTGGCCACATAGTGCGAAGGACCGATAACCGTTGGGGAAGAAAGGTCCTTGAATGGCGCCCACGTCTCGGAAAAAGGAGCATAGGACGCCCCCCGACCAGGTGGACTGACGACCTGAAGAAGACAGCGGGTATCCGCTGGATTCAGAAGGCTCAGGACCGGTCAGAGTGGCGCAAATTAGGGGAGGCCTATGTCCAGCAGTGGACCTCCAAAGGCTGATGGATGGATGGATGATGACTTAACGGTAGATTGAAGCATTGCATTCTGAAAACGAGTCTTACATACATTATTCTTAATCGTAATCGCTCATCTCAAAAATGAGACATGTTCCGCGCGAGCCTCACGGTAAACTGGCCCTTATTAGACAAGTACAAAAGTGTGATTCCCGCTAACCAGCCCTTATTGGACGAAGTCAAATGTGTTACCGGTTCGTTAGAGCTGCGCGGCGAGAGTGCGGGTGCGGGTGCGGGTGCGGGCGCAGGGGCGTGCACGTGGGGCGTGCGGCAGCGGCTGCACTCGGGCGCGTCGCTCGGCGCTTCGCCCCCCGCGCGCCGCCGCGACCGCGACAGAGACCCCGGCACGCGCGCCAGGTAAAGAAATTTACGCACCACGCACGGATAGTTACATAGTTGTTGAGAATATTGGTAGAATAATACACATTGTTGTGGAGAATATCATGATGAGCGTAAATCTGTACATTGCAAATGTGATGATAAATTTTTGTTGATCAATAAACATAAATAATTTTGGTACTCCACAACCATAAAGATTAAATACAGGTTTAAATATAGGTTGTGAAGTCATGTCCGAAACATATTTAAATTTATATTTAAAATTTTTCTTCATAATACCCTAGAAGAACCCTAGCCTATTACTTATCAACATTATCATTTTCCAGTTTGCGAGTTTTTGTGTGTCTAACATTACACACCTGCTTGGATATGTTATTATTTTAAAAACACTGTTTTAATGATAGTTCTAAGGGTTCAGATCTGGCTAAAGCGTTGCGAATGCGCCTTGTACGCGCAGCTGGCACAGGCATGGCATGGGCAGCACGCGCGCAGATCCTGCGCGATTCGCGTACAAAACGCATACAAAACCTGAACATGAAATACTCGCGTGCAGGTGGAGCGCGACGCGTGAAAGGCGCATTTGCCAGATCTGGACGCACCCTAATACTCGTCTGTTATACTTAAACTTTTACTTATTTACAATATCATAAAATTCATAGAGAATTTTTGTTTAGATTGGTTTTTGACTTTTTAACTTTTAAACGTTGAGAGATTTATAATGTAGATAAATGCCTTAAAATACTTTTTGAATATGAACTTATTTTGTAGTTCTAGCATACATGCTATGAAAGAAGAACCTCAGGGTTAAGAGTTATACTTGCCAATATGCGGAAATATTTTTTGTTAATATAATTTTCCAATATGATGCAATCATAACAATACTATTGCCAAATAAAACATTTTGATAATTTACCGATAACGGAAGTTTACTTTACATTTAAATTTAACCCTTAATCAGATTTTTTGTTATTACTTAAATTATATATGAATTATATATTTTATTATATAATTATATATGTATATATATATATGTATATATGCTATAATATATATATATATATATTGTATTTGTATATATCTTAATTAACATATATATGTTTTATTTATGTACCTTCTTATCTACATAGTTTTTTTTTTAAATCTTTATATGTTTTAAATATTAGTTCGTAAACTTTTTACTGTTTGCACCTCTACCTACGCATTTCTTGAACGTCTGTGTCATCTACCCTTAGGTTGTCTGGTAGAAATCGCTATTACAGCGATAAGACCGCCTATTGTGTCTAAATAATACTAAAATTGTAATATTTTATGTACTTCTAGTGTGCGCAATAAAGAATATTGTATTGTATTGTATTGTATTACATCCAAGTAATTAAGTGCAACACGTTCTAGACACGCCCTGAGCTCGATCGCGTCGTCGACGGCGTGCGAGGAGGTCGAGGCCGAGGGGCTGCGGGGGGCGCAGTCGCTGGACGTGCTCACGCGTCGCGAGCCGCGCCTGCGCCGCCACCACACCACGCGCTCGCTCGACGCCGACGCCGAAGTCAGCGTCGCCACCGTCTCCGGACCGCTCTTCAACGGGACCATCATCGGAATCGTCACCGACGACCTTCCAAAAACCGAGGAGGACAGCCCGCTGATCCGCAAGTCGAGCCTCTACAAGCACGACCGACCCAAGCGCAAGGTTCACGACGCGAACTACATCGAGTTCTACAAGAAGTGGCGGTCGCTAGAGAACGTGGCGGATGGTAAGAGTGGGGGTGGTGGGGGTGGGGAGCGCAAGCTGCCGCGGTTTGCGATCCGCTCGTGGCTGCTCGGCATCTTCAGCGGCGGCACGCGCTCCAGCAGCTCCAGCCTGCGCCGCGCGCCGCCGCTGCTCGACCGCGAGTCCGCCGTCTGACACTGTAACCGAACTCGAAACACTAAATAGAGAAACGTAAGTGTAACTCCATATATAGCGCGCGATAAAACATGTTGAAACAACCATCCGCTCGGTACTCCTCTTATTCCCGCTAATTTTTCGTGTTAGTGAACGGTCAATGTGTGCGTTGCTCGAGCATGCTCATATGGAGTTATACTTTTGCGAGTATACAGGGTGTATATTTACATTGTGTATATTACACCCTGTATATTTTGTGTTCGAACCTAGTCTATGGTAACGAGCTAGCGTGGTTTCCCAGGGAGCGGTTTTCGAATTATTTTTTCATCTTATGCTGCAATATAAGATAGACATACTGCTAGTTGTTTTCATCTTTTGTTTTGTTATTTTTATCTTCTAAACACAGTTGACACTTTTCTGTATAAGTCTGTCGAAACGGTAGTTTTTATCAATCGCCGCTTTCTAGGAAACCGTAACTTAATATAACTCACGCTCACTGATCTTCTTATGCTATAAATACATTAGATTGTGCGTAAAAAAGGGTGTATTTATATTATAAGAATCAGTGTTAGCGCCGAATTTTTATTCCTAATCTAACTAGGGTATCATACGTAACATTGGAGGGGGCGGGGCGCGCGGGGTATTTCACATGCGAGTGAAGTCGTGACGTGCTTGTCTAAAGAGATGTCAGCTATGATTTAGATTCTTACATATAATTCAAAGATATTGTTATACTATGTACACCGAATCAACTCCGCCCTCACAAGAGCCATATTATGGTGAGTTTTTAATATAGGAAACATTGTCATGAGGTGCGTTAGCGTACCATTTCCAATTTTTTCATGGTTAAGTTCCTCCGAAATTTTGATGCTCGGTGAAGCATCGGATGACGAGAAGTGGTGCCATTGCAACCATGCTACTGATGTAATTATAGTTTCTAGAAACTCTAGACTCTCAGTGTGAGCATTAAAATAATAATTCGTAGAAAAATTTAAAGGAAGCTTGCTTACCCTAGTTTTTTAAATTATGGGTGTAGTTACAACGAGAAAAGGCTTTAGGAGTTCTTATTATAATGGTCACACTCGCACACGCTGCCTGATGATTTTCTCCTGAAAACGGCGAATGGAGGCAGTTGTTTGACCGTCGGTCAATATCCGTGCGTTGTTCGTACTATTCTCTATTCTATACCTGTGTATATTAACTATATATAAATAGTATATTATATACATATTGAAATGCTGTTGTAAATAATATGTGTAAGTAAAACGATGTTACCGTGAATTGTGAAATAAGAGTTTAATGTTATTAAATAATTTCTATTGAACAAGGTCTCTTAATAATACTGACATAGATCACATTAAGCTACGAATGTCACGCGACATGACGAGTAGAATCGGATCCGGTAGAACGGATCAGGCGAGTCTACCGTTTCGTGCCGTGAACGAACACTCACGATCTTGGCTACTTAGGTTACCTATAGTCTAGACTCTAGAACAAACGCTGGGAGAACTGTAGATATATCGAGCGGCCTCATAGAATGCCACAGTACATTGCTGCATATTATAATCCAAAGTCTATCCGACTCAGATACCTAATTTGATCATGACAAGGTGGCTCACGAGGAAGATGACTGAAATAATTTATTAAACTATTTGTCATTAATTATCGGAATATAATATATAGGTGAATTTTTCAAGTGTGCGTGGATGGCTAATTCCGAAACTGTGAGGAATAGCGAAAAATGCTGAAAATAGTCTCGGGGCCGACTTTGATGAAAACTAAATTTGCATCATTATATTTTTGAAAAATCTATATTCCTAGCCAGGAATCGAACCCGTTGATTTTGAAAAAAAAAACAATTGAATTCTGGGAAGTAATGACAAACGAAGAAAAATCAATATTTTAGGCCAGGAATCGAACCTGTTGATTTTGAAAAAAAACATCCTCCTGTATTATTCCTAACCTTCTATTTTTGTTAACTTTTAGTTACTTTTATCTCATTTAACTGCTATGTACTGTAATTGTTACTCTTGAATAAATGCATTTCATTTCATTATTATTACAACTTTCGATAGTGTTGCTAACAAGGAGATAATTTTGGGAAGTAGTGACATTCGGCAAGGAAAGGGCTCATTTTTGACAAAAAAAAATATTTAAAATGCAGTAGTTCCTTAATTCAACATTTTCCTTAAGTTTGCGGTATGTCATTACTTCCCAAAATTTTATCCTTGTTAGCAACACTATCGAATGTTGTAATAATACAGGGTGAGTTTTTTTTTCAAAATAAACGGGTTGAATTTCTGGTCAGGAAAATTAATTTTTCAAAAATGATGCAGTTTTAGTTTTCATGAAAATCGGCCCCGAGACTCCTTTGATCATTTTTCGCTATTCCTCATAGTTTCGAATTTGGCCATCCACGCACACTTGGAAAATTCACCCTGTATAAACAGTACTGTCATTTTTTTTTGTTTGACTTTGATGGTATTTTTTAGTCTATTTCAAAACCATATCAATGAAAATACGTCCACAGTTCGATCTACTGGTTCTCCCTGAACATGAATCGTTTCGCTCACGGCTATTGACTAGGTCGAGGTACGCTAGGCGTCGGCGAGCAGCGGTATGCCGGCGGGGTCGTCCGGCGCGGTGCGGTCCGGTCCGGTGCGATCCGGCCCGGTGACCAGCAGCCGGATGCAGGACTTGCTGTCGGTCTCGATGATGGGGCACGACACGCTCACGTACTCCTGGCGCAGGCTCGGCGCTTCTAGTAGGTCGCTGCGTTGTGTTGGGAGACGACCCTCGCCTACTACCTGGTAGACCAAGTTATCGAATCACGTTACACAAGAATAGTATTTAATGATAGTTGGTTGTTGGTTGGTTGGTTGGTATTTAATGGTAGTTGGTTGATGTTGGTTGGCCTGCATAAAAAAACTAAGTATTCCATGCTACCTAGGAACCTAGGTACAGAACAGTACAATAATTAAGTACCTACCAGTGAACGAATATAGCATATTTGTTCATTGGTACCTACCTATATTACCTACATTACTTATTCATGATACCAAAATTAATTCCAACTGTTTACAAAAATCCATTAATGGATCTTTTCCCATTTTTATGTACAAATACTGGATGTACTGGAATAGTTACAATCATAGCAACGGGTGTTACTCACCTCCATAAGATATTCATCGCTCCTATGGTGTAAAACACTATCGGTATGAGATTCTAAATGATTTCCAGATGCAAATCTTAACTTCTTCGGAGATTCTAAACTGCAACATCTGAAACAAAATACAATTTGTAGGTGCTAGGTATTTTTCTCAATAGAAAGTCCCTACTTAAAAATACGTAGGAACGAGGCAGACACTCAGGAGAGCGTTAACGCATGATAATAAGTAAGATAAGTAATACTATAATGAGCTACCATACAATTAGTATGACAGGGAAAGGAACTCGTACGTGAAATGCACTTTAATTAATGTATCCAATATTCAGCAGTAGACGTCTAAGGGCAGATGGATGCTATAATTATTTGCAAAAATAAAGTTAAATCTTGGCTACTCCAACTAACATAAAGAAACTGAAAACTTACTTTGCAGAAATACCTATCTAAAATGTTAATTAAATGCACATCCACATATTTAATCAACATACATACACATACAATTTTTCGTATAGTTAATGTCTTTTTTGTTTTATACTTATATTTATTTTTTACTTTTTATATATAAAGAAAGGTTTGAACCTAGTTTCCCACAACACAGGGAATCCGAGTGTGGTAGTTAGTGATCAGGGTGGCTATGTAACAAAGGATACGCAATATTTTTTTTTTACACAAATAAGTTAATGCTTGACCACAATCCCACCTGATGGTAAGTGGAGATGCGGTCCAAGGTGGTGACCACATTAACTTAGTAAAAGCCTATTCACTCTTTTATTGAAGACTTCCCTTGCTCTTTTTCGCCATGGTAATTTTGGAGTGAATAGGATAGGAGATGGCAGTTGAACGAGGCGTCACGTTACTGACCAAGTGACGGTATCAGGATCGCTGTGTCATAATAATAATAATAATATTTTTTCATTTTCATTTTTCATTTTCATACCTATGCAGTCCTCCGATCTGATTCTTCCAACTGCGGTTCTTGAGCGAGGTGCGGTAGGGCCGCTTGTCGTTGAGCGGGCGGCGCGCGCGGCGGCGGGCGCGGGCGGCGGCGGCGTGCGGCTCCTCGCCCCGCAGCCAGTAGGTGAGCTGGTCGCGCTTGCCCTTCATGGCCACCACGCCGCGCTCCTCCAGGATGTAGCCGCCCAGCTGGTCGAGGAGAGACTTGCAGGCTGCGCTGCAGTGGATTTTTAGGGCTGGAACAGTTTTGTTACGGTTAAATAGATTTCTTTTTTGTATCCCTAGGATTATGTGTCGTAGGTGCCATGGACAGACAAAGACAAGACATACACTTCCAGACTTCCGCCTCTCTGGGAATCGAACCCAGGACCCTTGGTACGGTATAGTAACCATTACGACACAGGGGTTATCAGGGGATTTATTTAAAACATTGCGCTATTACGGATTGGGCCGTGGGTAGTGGTGTCAGTGCCGGATTTATATTTTTTATGAGTGTAGGCCAATTAATTTTCGCCGCCCCTTGTACCTCTCTAAAATAATAATTTTCCATTCATAGTAAGGAAGGCACTGAATTAGTCACTAAGAAAGTGCGAAAAAGACAAGAATTACAATTTTTTGCGACACTTTTTAATAGCAAAATCATATAGGTACCTAGGTATAATATTCATCTTCTGAAATCTGCCGCCCCTAGGACGCTGCCGCCCCTAGGCCGCGGCCTATACGGCCTATTGACAAATCCACGACTGAGTGGTGTCTAGTCAAAATAAAAAAATCGAAGCTTTGTCTAAATTAATAACACGTAAAATACAAAAGGTTTATATGCATAAAGCAGTAGAAAAATGTAAATGTTGCATACTGAATAATAATATTCAAAATAACAACGCGCGGTTTGTGTTACCCAAAACATAAAATTGTTCCGGCCATGAATTATGAGTTGACCCATGGTAGGAAGTGGACCTTCTGGCACAGTAGTTACCTCAGGGAATAACCATAAATGGGTGAATTTCCCAAGTGCATTTTTGAGACGGCGAGGTTGAAAATTAATGTGTGGAGGTAAACTACAATTATGCATAATTTTATAAAGGTACTTTAAGTAGTGATCTACATGATAGTGAAGTATTCAGAGGTATTTAATACATAGATTCTTAATAAAAAAATATCTAAGACCTAAAATCTAATTCCGGTGTACTGTCCAAACTGCGTTTATTTACATATTTTATTAATTTAATTTTTTTTGGTAAATAAATTTCATTGAAAGGGAATGTTTTTTAGAAATACATTAAATAACACAACTAATATATATTTATGGAGTAATTTAAGATTAAACAACAGCTCTTAAAACATCTTTTAAAAATGTCCTACAAAAAAAAGCAATACCGGTGGCGCATTTTGTATACTTCATTACTTGTTACTTCACGATTTGGAAGACACCTTACTGGCTCTCCCCGCACCGTTCAGTTGTGCTCTTGCAAACTGCGTGTTAGGATGACCGACTGGTGGCATAATTTTCCTGCCAAACACGTAAGTACTAACTGCGGTGGCGCAGGAATACAAAATCATCCAATTCCGATGTCATGTATATTAGTAAAAGTACAAAGCAGATTATCTAGAAATTTTATGGAGGGTTCCATTAACGGTTTTCAGCTACAATTGTGAAATAAAAGTTAACCTGTGACTAAAAGTTTTCTTTAAAATTCAAGTTTTGTCTCTGATTCTAAGTCCGGTGGCGCAATCTCGGTGGCTCCGGTGGCAAATCAAAGCGTATAGGGAAGTATAGGCCATAGAAATACAAGCGTGTCTCCATCTATCCATCAGCCCTTGGAGGTCCACTGTTGGACATAGGCTTCCCCTAACTTGCACCACTCTGACCGGTCGTGAGCCTTCTGAATCCAGCGGATGCCCGCTGTCTTCTTCAGGTCGTCAGTCCACCTGGTCGGGGGGCGTCCTATCATCCTATGCTCCTTTTTCCGAGACGTGGACGCCATTCGAGGACCTTTCTTACCCAACGGTTATCGGTCCTTCGCACTATGTGGCCCGCCCATTGCCACTTCAGCCGGCTAATTGTTCGAGCTATGTCGGTTACCCTTGTTCGTCTACGGATCTCCTCATTTCTGATGCGATCATGTAGAGAAATACCAAGCATAACCTTCTCCATAGCACGCTGCGCTTCTCTGAAGTTGTGGATTAGGCCAATAGTAAAGCACCACGTCTCGGATTCGTATGTAACTTCAGGCACTGAGGTAGTGTTTTGGACGACAATATATGACAGAGTTTCCCGAACGCAGCTCATCCGAGTTGGATTCTACAAGTGACTTCTTTCTCGAAGTTGGACTTACCCATCTGGATCACTTGTCCCAGGTAATTGTATTCGTCTAGAACTTCGAGAGCAACGCCGTCAACAACAACCGATACGGGTGTGACATGGACATTCGACATTATTTAAGACCCACCCGTTGTGAGGCGCTGTTCAAGTCCCCCGAGCATTGTTCCAAGTTCTTCCAGGGAACCCGCCAGGATGACTATATCGTCGGCATATCGTAGGTGTGTGATGTATTCTCCATTGATGTTAATGCCATGTTGTTTCCACTCCATCAGCTTGAACACGTCTACCAACACAGCGGTGAACAGTTTTGGGGATATGACATCCTTGTCTGACACTTCTCTGCAGTTGGATGGGGTTCGTTGCTGTGTCGTGTACTCTGACGGACATGATGGCGGATGAAAACAAACACTTCAACACCTCGATATACCGGTAGTCGATCCGCCACCGCTGGAGAGAATCTAGTACCACCCAGATCTCGATAGAATCAAAGGCCTTCTCATAGTCCACATAGGCTATACATAACGGCAAGTTATAGTCCTCGGTCTTTTGTATAATCTGCCGCAATGTGTGTATATGGTCTATGGTGCTGTAGCCTTTTCGGAATCCTGCTTGTTCGGGAGGCTGGAAATCGTCAAGCCTGCGTGCAATGCGATTTATGAGGACCCTCGAAAACAGCTTATAAACGTGGCTCAGAAGTGCAATGGGCCTGTCTAATTACCGCTAAAAGGAGTCCGTTCATCTAGACTCCTATTCTTTAAAATGTACATAATATCTTTAAAGTATTAAATGATCCTGCCTTTATGATTTCTCATGGGCATAAATCAATTTCGGTGGATCAAATTCTAATTCCAGTGGTCCTAATTTCGGTGGCATTTGATATTGTAATTTGATAATATCTCCGGAACAAATAATTTTTTTTTCAATCTCTACTATATGACTAATTATCACTACTATTTACATATTATTTATGCCAAATAAAATGTATTAGAAACATCAAGTTTAAATTTAATCAATTTCGGTGGCTTGGATTTTAATTCCGGTGGTCCTTTAATAATTTCGGTGGCATTTGATAATTTCAAATGGAAATATCTCATGAACTAATCATTTTTTTTCGATCTCTAGTATATTTTTTTTTCTTTTTTTTTATATCTTATAAGTTAATGCTTGACTACAATCCCACCTGATGGTAAGTGGCGATGTAGTCATTGGTGGTAAAGCGCATTAACTTAGTAAAAGCCTATTCACTCTTGCCTTGAAGACACTCACATTATAATCGAGCGGGAATACCGACGCGGGCAATTTATTCCAATCCTTCGCTGTACGTATAATAAATGACGAAGCGAAGCGCTTTGTCCGTAGGTACAGGGGGAATGTCAACGACGAATGGATGGATACCCGCCGAGCGTCGGGACGTTCGATGGTGGAATGGGGATGGTGGAATCAAATCATATAATTCCTGCGCACACTCTCCAAAATGTATCCTGTAGAATACCGAGAGGCTAGCAACTCTGCGCCTGTGCTCGAGGCTCTGAAGATTGGTCTCAACCAATTTAGGGTCACCAATTTCATAGTTATTTATTAATATTAATTAATAAAATCCGTCACATAATTTATTAATTAATAACTGTATAATTTATACTTGTACATTTGTATATTATAAATTTTAATAGTTTCCTGATCCCATGCGCCTAACGTAGCCACCAGATAATAATATTCTGTTTTAGTATTATATGTTTTCAATTTGTTCAAAACTTCAATCAATTAATATCTTACCTACCCGTAAATACTGCAATTTACTGTGTATTTGTGCACCGTTCCTATTTCCTACCTCTTTGATTCATTATACGCAGCAGACAGATGACCGAGCTATTGTCACACAGGCCAGACTGAAAATCGGTGTCGTTTCGAACGACTTAAGCCGAGTCTGGACCATTTCGAAGGCCTTGCTTCAGCACAGACATCATTTGTTACTGTTTTTTCTTTTTTTTTATGATTAATGGTCTTATAGCCTTATTCATAAAATTTTAATAACCTGTTTTATGATGGATATATTTTCTTGCGTTTTGTCGTTTTTCATAACTCAGAGTTTAATCACTTCTTTATCTTTGCTTGTTTTTTGTGAATATGAGTGTGAGAATCTTACATTTTGTTTGTGCTTTGCTCCTTCGAATAAATGCTTTTTCTTTCTTCTTTCTTTCTTTCTTTCTTTCAATAAGTCTCTTAGCACGCCTCTCCATTGAATCCAATGCTGACAGGTGGCATTTGGCAGCACCAGCCCAAATGTGACAGCAGTACTCCATACAAGGCCGAACCTGTGCTTTATATAAGGTTAAGAGTTGTTGTGGTGTGAAGTACCGCCGCACCTTTGCTAGGATTCCAAGCTTCCTAGCAGCTACTTTAGCTTTGGATTCAATGAACCGCCCAAAGTTAAGGTTCGAGGATATCTCAATGCCCAATAACTGAAGGCGGTCGGTGTATTCCAGGGATACATTCTGAAGAGTAGGAGTCAAGATGAACGGACTCCTTTTAGCGGTGAATAGACACGCTTGTGTTTTTGTGGCGTTGAATCCCACTAGGTTGGCATTGCCCCATTCGGAGACTGCCTGAAGAGTAAGATTCATACGCTGCACCATAGCCTCTCTTTCGGACTGATGGTCTTTACTGGCCCGACCCTTAGGCAGATATCTCTACAACCGTGCTGTCGTCTGCGTACCCATAGATACCGGGCATGAGCAGATCGTTGATGTGCAGCAGAAACAGCGTTGCGGAGAGAACAGACCCCTGAGGAACTCCGGCATTAGTTGTCATTGATTGCGACGAGCAACCTCCGACAACCACTCGGAATGAACGGTCACTCAGGAAGTCTCTGATCCAGTGGATCAGGCCAGGGGATAGGCCACGCAGAGAGCTTGCTCATAAGGCTAGTGTGCCAAACCCTATCAAAAGCCTTCGAGATGTCAAGGGAAACGGCAAGCGCTTCCCCATTTTTCTCGAGGGCTTCACCCCAGATGTGAGTGGCATACGCTAGAAGATCTCCTGTCGACCGGTTTCGGCGGAACCCGTACTGTCGGTCACTGAGGAGATCGTTCTGTTCTAGGTATGCCATGAGCCGTGTGTTCAATATACGCTCCATAATCTTACAGAGTAAGGAGGTTATTGAGATGGGCCGATAGTTATTGGGGTCAGCACTACTGCCTTTTTTGGGCACAGGCTGCACGTTGGCAAGCTTCCACGATCTTGGAACTATCCCAGTCTCAATAGAGAGGCGAAACAAGCGTGTCAACACAGGAGACAACTCGGGTGCACATGTCTTTAGTACTACCGCTGGAATACCATCTGGTCCACTGGCTTTGTTCACGTCTAGACTTCGCAGGGTCTTAAGTACCTCTTTATTGTGAATACGGACCTCTGGCATAGAGGTACCGCAATTAGGTATCTGTGGTGGGTGGTTGTTGCTAGTGTCTAGACGTGAATTCTCAGCAAACAGAGATGCGAAAAGGTTCGCTTTCTCTTCAGCTGTATGAGCCAGAGAGCCATCCGGCTTTACCAGCGGAGGTAGCGTGGGACGACAGAAGTTAATCTCGACCGCTTTGGCGAGGGACCAAAAAGCTCTACTGCCACATGGCTGGCGAGAGACTTTTGCGCCGATATGTCTAATGCGGTCGACACTAACTTTCTGTAATGCCTTTTTGTAGGACTTGGCGGCAAGGTTAAAGGCTTTCTTCTTAGATCTAATATCCGGAGCTTTGCGGCTTCGAGCATCAACCCAGGCAAGATACGCCGAATGTTTGCGCTTCTCAGCCTGAGCGCATTCGGCGTTAAACCATGGGCGAGCTTTGCTACCAATGGGAACGTCAGAGAAAGGAATGAAATACTCCATCCCTTGACGAACCACATCGGTTATAGCATCCGCGCAGCTCGACGGATCTTTGGAAGAAAAGCAGACCTGTCGCCAAGGATAAGATGCGAAAAAGTGTCGCATCTCATCCCAATCTGCTGACCTGTAACGCCATACTCGCCGGATACCTGCTGAGTCGTAATCGGGGGCTGAGTATGACGAAACAGATTTCACCAGACAGTGGTCGGAGGTTCCCAGCGGGGAGGAAACCTGAACATCGTACCTGTCTGGATCGGTTGTCAGCAGAAGGTCCAGGCAGTTTGCTGTGTGGCCATCAACATCGGGCATCCTGGTCGCTTGCTTTACCAGCTGGGAGAGGCCAAGCGATAAGGCAAAGTTCCACGCTTCTCTCCCTGCATGGTCGGTTTTCTGGTATGGGAACAACCAGTCTTGATGACAGGCGTTAAAGTCCCCCAGAAAAACCAGCTGCGCAGTAGGGTACCGTTGCAAAGCCACATCAGCCGTCACGCTAAGGTGCTCAAATAGGCGAGTTGTCTCCTGGTCACCGCTGTGCGAACGATAGACACAAGAATACAAGACTTTGTCTGTACCCGTGTCTACCAAAACCCAAATGGTGGAGAAAGTAGGGTCTTCGAGATGACGGAGACGCTGGCAACAAATGTCGTTGCGGGCATACACACAGACTCCGGCGCGAGGGTGAAAATTTTGCTCCAGTGTGTAACCAGGATAGTCTAGGTATGCCGCGCTCAATGGACATCGGATCTGCGTCTCCGTCAAAAAAAGCAAGTGTGGCTTCTCAGCCTCTAGGTGGTGGTGTACTGAGGTGAGGTTAGAGTGCATACCTCGGATGTTGGTGAAATGCACTTCGAGTGAGGGGACGTGCAACCGCTGTAAATGTCGTTTACACTTGCTCTTTTTTCTCATTTTGTTAAGAAATTGGGAGTGAATAGGATGGAGGATGGCAGTTGAACGAGGCGTTGCGTCGTTAACCAAGGGACGGAGTTGGAGTCGCTATGTTATTGGGGGGCTTAGCCTGGAGACCGCGGGGACGCCCGAACCCCCCCGGAGATCGCCATGAGGTCCCCTCATCCGGTCGCCAACCGGCATGATGGAGCCACTCCGGGATTTTTCGCAGATGGCGGGGCAGCCTTTCGTGGGTGGCTTTCCCACTACTTGGGCCCCCAACTGTCTACGGTCGGCCAGCGGTGCACCGTGCTTCGGATCCCGCTGCCCTCCGCGACTAAGCTCCCGACACAGCAAGCACCAACTCGTCACAACCGGTACATCAACGCAACGCAACTGTTCAGACCCATCCTCCATTCGGCTTCATTAGACATCACGCCGGAACACGACGGATCGCTTGGCGGCATGGCTTTGCCTAATGGGTGGTAACCTAAGCCGGCAGCCGATGTTATGGCCTACCACCGGAGTTGCTGCTCGTTTAGCACTACCCAGGGGACACGTGTAGGGTATTCGGTATCCAAGTAACTTCCTACGGACGCGAGCAGCTCATCCCCCAAAATTATATGATTAATTAGTACTACTCTTTATCTATTATTTAGGCCAAAAAAATTTATCAGAAACAGCAAATTTAAATTCGCCACTGTAATTAGGCAAAATTCGAGTTTGTTGAAATTCACCCAAATATGTTATTAAAACTTACGCGCCCCTGTCGATTCGAACCGGCTAGCGGTGTTGACCGTGTCTCCGAACAGGCAATATCTTGGCATCTTCAGTCCCACGACGCCTGCGCACACTGGACCTAGAAACGTATAATTATCCGATGTATTCACAGTGTGTGCAGAGTTCGATTCCTGCAGTGCGCATTTATTTAATGCTTATTAATATTTTTCTTCATCGATCCGTGCTGGAGCAGCGTGGTTGAGTATGCTCTAGGCATCCCAAGAGAATACCTCTGATCAGAAGGTGGCCCTAAATGGGTTTAAGCCAGAAAAATAAGGGAATATTGGGAACACAAATATAAATGATTTGTTAAAATTGCCTGTGGATCTAACAAAATTTTTCCATGTATATGTTTTTCACAATTTTCAACGGTAATTTTTTCAGGTCATGTAATTATTTACAATAACTAGCGCTACTGTTGGTGGTGTAAACTGTAAACAGTATCAAGGTGAGGTTACCGGAGTGTATCCCAACGCGCAGCAGCAGGCGGTGCTCGGGGCGGTGGCGCACGCGGAAGGCGCGCGAGGCGGCCAGCAGCGCCAGCGCCATGGACGCCACCTCGCCCGCGTGCAGGATGCCGTTGCGCAGCGGCAGACCCGACACCTGACGTACAAGCGGTATTGCTCTGAGGTCTTCAAATACAAGTAGAAAAACCAACAACATCACTCCGGTAAGACGAGTGACGACGCGCTTTGCTACGTCTTTCATTTTGCGTGCGAAGGATTGGAAAAAATTGCCTGCGTCGGTATTCCTGTTTTGTAGTGTGGGTGTTTTCAAGTCAAGAGAAAAAGGTTTCCACTTAGAATGATTGACTAACCACGCTTTACAGGTTATAAAAAAATTGGCCCAGGCCCAAGAAAGCTCGCAACGGTAAAAGACCAATCATTCTGTTGTTTGAGACTGCGTCAGGGGAGAGAGTTCGCTTCTAAACTGCTGCCGCTGCCCTTGTTACACACACACAGGTGTATTAAGTATAGATAGTAAGTATACCTTCGTATACTTATAAATGATTCAGTAGTATATTACTCACCACCATGTATGCGTCACCAATAGTTTCTACTTTATACACGTCGAAGTTTTCCAGTATTGAATCAAAACACGTGTAGAGATCGTTGAGGAAATCCACCACCTGAACAAAATACAACATTCATTTTGAAGCTTTTAATCTAACCTTTTGTTTAACGGAATACTTTTGAAAATCAGTTAAAAAAAGTCAAAGAAGAAAATTCCTTCTCAAGGGTAAAAAGTACGGGCGTAGCCACGGGGAGGATTTTGGGGGTTCAAACCTGCCCCCCCGAAAATTTCAGATATTAACATGTATCTACTATTAATTCACCCCATACATTTTATCATTAGATTTCTTGAAACATAAACACTGCTCGAAAACGGACTCCCTTTATGAACAGGACTCCCCTAATTTTCATTTTTCTTACGAATATAAGGATTATTTTATGTACTTTTAGTCTTTTTTTTTCCTGAACCCCCCAAAACTAAAACCTGGCTACACCCATGGTAAGAAGTGACGGGATCTAGCTAGTAAAATAAGTCTCCGTCCAACCTGGAGCGGCGTGCTCTCGGCGGACATGGCGGTGAAGCCGACGATGTCGCTGAAGTAGATGGTGACAGAGTCGTAGCTCTCCGGCATGACGCGGCGGCCGCGTTTCAGCTGCTCCGCCACCGGGACTGGCAGCATCTCCTCTAGGAGCGCCTCTGGATAACAGTTTTTGACGTGATAACGTCTATTAAAACGATGCCGGCCACACGCATGAAAAAGCATGACTCATCTGTCGCATTACGCGAGCAAGCGAACAATGGAGAAAGCGCCATCTATGAACAAAACTATATACACAATTAAGTCAGAAAGGAACTTGCTGAAAAAATAGTTTAGTTCAGGAGTTGTAGATGGCGTTGTAGTATAAAGATAAAAGTTTCTAATTATAAGTTAATTTCCAGAGATAATATTATATGGAGAAAGCGCCATCTATGAACAAAACTATATACACAATTAAGTCAGAAAGGAACTTGCTGAAAAAATAGTTTAGTTCAGGAGTTGTAGATGGCGTTGTAGTATAAAGATAAAAGTTTCTAATTATAAGTTAATTTCCAGAGATAATATTATATGGAGAAAGCGCCATCTATGAACAAAACTATATACACAATTAAGTCAGAAAGGAACTTGCTGAAAAAATAGTTTAGTTCATCAGTTCTAGATGGCGTTGTAGTATAAAGATAAAAGTTTCTAATTATAAGTTAATTTCCAGAGATATTATTATATTCGAGCACTACTTCATCAATGTTTTGTCATGACGTTGTCACGTTAAACTACCGTCTGTAAACCGACTTTACAGACAACCATTTTTTTTAATTATCATAGACTTAACTTATCATAAACTAGGTACGTCCAAATAATGACTAGGTATATCCAGGTGATTTGAAAAAGTAATACGTAGGTACGTATTAAAAAAATAATATGACCAACGTTAATATTAAAAAAATAATTTGACCAACTGTATTTGGCATAAATTCTCGTACGAGGTACTGAGGAGAAAGAAGATAATAATCAGGTGCACCGCCCATAATGTTCGGTTAATTCATTAAATTCAACGCATTCCCGCACGTAAATCGAATCTCAACGTACCGGTTTTCTTTTTCTCCTCTTGCAACTGGTCGGTCCGCTCGTCCACTAACGCCTCTAGATTGTTCGCGTATTTTTCCATCATGGCGATCATGTTGTCGAAAATGTTCGGCTTCCTGGAACATCACAAATATAGATGGCGGATACTTATCGTAAAAAATGTTACACTTGGCCACCGCTCAAAAATATTAGCCTGACACTGTCCATCAGTGTTATTAATGAAAAGATGCTATTTCAGTTCATTTTGAATTATTGCTTTATTTAAATAGATCAGTTTTGTTCTGTGTTATATTCAAAATCTTCGCCCTACAATTTTGAACTTTGGTCTTTTAAATGAGTTTAAATTTCAAACTGCAGTTCTGCACGCATATGCACCAATCACAATTGAAGTCAAATTGCTTTGGTGAAGAAAATCAATATGAAGAAACTTGTGACATGAGAGTTTTCCACAATGATTTCGAAGATAACTGAAGTTTGCTAACCTCTACCAAACCAGGAGACTCAACTTCGGCTAAAGAAAGTCATGGATGCCTAATAATGACGACGACGATTATGGAGATAATGATGATGATAGTTAATGAAGATAACGGTGATGATTATGATGATGTAGGTACTCACATGCCCTTCCGCAGCGGACGCAGTCGCGCGCGCACCTGCTTGAAGTCGGGGCGTGTGGCCGCGTCCTCCGCCCAGCACTCCACGCAGCACTCGCGCACGCAGTCCGCGCGACCCGCCAGAGCTTCCAAAGCCGGCCTGACATTGTGTACATTGTTTTTTTATACCTATTTACACCTTGTATACCTATCTAGCCTGCGATCTCGGCCTGGACAGATATTTAGGCATGTAACAGATAATTAAGTATGGTTTTCTTCTCTTGAGGAGGCCTAGAGCATAATTTACCACGATGCTCTACTGCGGATTGGTGGAGCGGTCAGTGCCAATGGTGCCAATCCAAGTGTAGGAAGTTTACATGCCATCCGAAGGCCATTGACATGGCTTAATGACTGTTATCATGATAACTGGGACCGAGGGCTATACGTGACTTCCAAAGCACGGAATCCCTCAGGAAATGTTTGTATGTACTAGCGGCCACCCATCCAAATACTGAGCACGCCCACAGCCCACTGTCGCATCTTAGAACGATTATTATTATCTTTTATGAGGGAAAATATTCAAACTAAAGGAAATAACGAATAGGTCATTAAAAAAATACAAGAGGAAGCAAAGCACGTCTACAATATCGCAAGTTCTTGTCAAACAGGAATGAGTTGTTGGCATTTTCCACGTGAGACCATCGTATTAAATTCCTTTAGCTCGCTCGCTCCTAGCATAATAATATAATATATGACATTACCATTCCATCAAATGAAAATTTGTGATATGGAACGAAACATATTTTTTATTTCTAATTATCTTTATTTTTACTTAGAATATTTTTCACCTAATTCTAATCTGCCTAAATACATAGCGTTAATTTAATGCACAAGCTTAAATGTTATTCATATAGCATATATAGTTTTGTAAAAGTAATATTAAGTATATTTCACCAAAATATTTTTACTGCCAAAAAATCGAACTGTTAATCATGGAATTTGTCCGAAATAAAAAAAGTTTAAAGTTTAAATCCACATTTTTCTGTAGTCGTCAACGCAAGCTATATTTCGTCACCGCGAGCAACCTAGTCGCCAACGCAAGCTAGGAACGTAACGCAAGCACGAGCACGACACATACCTACCTGTAGGGCGCGGGGTCGGGGGCGGCGAGGCGGCGCAGGAGCGCGGGGGGCGGGGGCGCGTCGCTGCCGAAGGGCGCGCGTCGTGCGTGCAGCTCGTACAGTAGCAGTGCGAACGCGTACACGTCAGCAGCGGGCGACCCACCTCCTGGCTCCCCGGACGGACAGCAGTCCTTGCCCCAGCCGGCCGCGCGGAGCAGCTCCGGGGACAAGTAAACGAGGCCTGTGGCACGAAAGGAAATCCCAAATCTCAAGTTCACGTTTTATCCCACCATTACTATTTTTCGTTGAAAAGAATCTAGGAAGTCACGTAAGGCATCAGTCTTAAGGTCGTAGCTGACTAATACGACACCGCTCCCATCCAACCGAAGTATGAGAATTCAAATATAAACTTAAAATCGTGCTCTGTAGGTGCACTTTACAGTAACAACAAAAATCAGCAGCCCGCGTGCGGGAAGCAAGCTAACCGCAACCTTGCCACTCAATAGTTGTACCTACAGAGCACGATTTAAAGTTTATATTTGAATTCTCATACTTCGGTTGGATGGGAGCGGTGTCGTATAAGTCAGCTACGACCTTTATACGAACACGCACAACTCTGATGGTATGCGAGACGTTCGTGACATGCGTCCGTTCGGTACATTTATATCAAAAGAATACGAGTACAGAATGAGTGGTAATACTCATAAACTCAACTACTTGCTAGGTTTACGACGGACTAGTCCATTAAGTAATGATGGGTAAGAACAGACAAGATCTGAGACGTTGCTCAGACTATCTATGTGTAAGTTTCCGCTATTGTAAAATAACAAAACGACCTTTAATATTTTCGTATTTCTCATCAGTTTTGTATTAAGGCTAAAATACTATAAAGATAAACATTCTGCTGAGTTTTCACTCAATGGAAGCCGCGCTCGGCGATAAATTTTACTCAAATTGGTTTACGCAGGCAAGATAACAGCGGCCCGAATTAAGGATTTCTCCGCGTAGCCGAGGCAAAACTTGACGTTGATGCCCCTACCCCTCCTACATTAGTCGAGAATAATTTATTAAAAAAATTTGGGGCACCATTTGGTGTGACCGGCAGAATACAATTTAGCAATCTTGTATACTTAAATAAATGTGGGTATGCTGGTAAATTAAATTCGTCATTTGTATACAGATCAATAAGGGTAAGCATAGAAATATGAATCATCATTAATTCATTAATTTCATCATTAATTTTAATCATAAAAATGTTTTGGAAGACACAAACTGAGTTACCTATTTCATACTTGTGCACTTCCTCTAAATTATTTTATATTCATTGAGTTCTGTTGAAAAGTTGTTGAAAGATATCTGTTCTTTGGTGCAGTGTCTGTCGAAAACTTATGTACAATATTTATTTCATTATATTGTCTACAACTACCTACGTGTCGTTTCGACCCAGTTGCATGGATTGTTGTGCTGATATTCCGGACTCGAAATATCGCAGAACAAAATAAATATCGTGATTCCTGAGTACCCGTATTATAGTAAAATGTTTTTCAAGTTTAAAATCATGTATCACGTGTGTATAGACTGACTTTCAACATGAGACCGCAGTGCATTCGGCTCGGAGGGCGGCAGTTCGCCGCGCCGGAACTCCCGCAGGCCGAAGTCCGCGAGCTTGACGACCCAGCGCGCGTCCACCAGGCAGTTGGACGGCCGCAGAGCCCCGTGGTACTGCAGCGGGGACTCGTGGATGAAGATCATGCCCTGGTAACGTTTTTTAATGTTAAGAAAAAATTAAAAAATACCGTCTTAGTTATCTATCTTATCTAAAAATTATGTAGATACGCTCTGAATATGGGTTCAAAATGGATGTCTTTAAGAAAAGAGTGAATAGGCTTTTACTAAGTTGACTCACCACCTTGGACCACATCTCCACTTTACGTCAGGTGGGATTGTGGTCAAGCATTAACTTATTTGTGTAAAAAAAATAATACGAATATTCGGCAGAGTGTTTGGTGTCGAACCGAATATTCGGCTGAATTATTCTGGCTGCATATTACTTATATTTGTCGGAGATCATAAAATGGAACGCCAAGCCGGGCCAAGCTTGGGTGTATTCGGATTTTGAAGATGGCAGCAGTATGCAAATTGATTAGTGCCATTTTGATACGTGGTAGCGGGATAACCGAGGAGAGCGATTTGACTTGCCAGCCATCAACGGATTCGGAGACAGCCTCCTGATGCCTAGAGTAGAACGTCGTTACTTTGGAGACAGCTTCCGAGCTGAGCGGAACGCTACGTGTGAATTATTGTTGAGTTTCCTAAATGCCATACCACGCTGTAAATCTGACTTCACCATGCACCATTACTGATTGGTAATATCATTCGAGTCACAAAATAATCTGTTCAGAGTTATGTGTATCAGTTATAATCGCGTATTAAAGTAACAAGTATAAAACCTGTGTTAATTAGTTTACAAAAACTGACTAAAATTATGTAAACGCCCACTATGTTATCATATTCGGAAACCACTTAATTCTCCGACATATTTATGTACTTTATCCTAAAAAACTTTTTTTAAACTAAGTAAATACGACATCAGATCCTCACTCGAATAATGTCTCCAACGAGCGACGCGATGAACATGTTATCCAGCTTGATGTCTTCATTTTCAATAATATCCTGAAATTATAAAATTTACATAAACTAAAAGTAATAAAATCTAAGTAAGCTTAGAAAACCTGATCTCTCTTCACTCGAAACCAAGCGATGCCTCAACTCAGAAGTAACAATATGAAAACATTGAGAACTAAGTGCAATAACTTGTACCGCTCTCGCTAGCATCTCTCAGCTTGCGGAAAGTACTTTACTGTAACAAAATTCATGTTGCTATTGTTTAAGCTAGAATAATATAATAGGTTGACTTAAAATCACCTTAAGACTCCCCCTCGTGCAGTATTCAGACAGCGCACACACATTCGGAGGCTCGATGCACGCTCCCACGAATCCATTCACGTTGTCATGTTGAAGATCACGCATCTGGTTTAAAATTAAATTAATGCGTAAGTTCAAAGATTTGATATATAGTATAAGTTTAAGTATAAGTAAATATATTATATAATAATATTTACTTATACTTAAACTTATACATATTATTTAGTGCGTGTCATACCATGCGAAATGTACAGTTCCGAAGTAGTTAGTTTATCGACTATTATTTATTAACTACTTAAGCTAACCTAGCCGTGATAGTTTTCCTTGTAAATTCATCATAATTATAACCTTTTTTTATGAAGGGTCTAGGCGCTATGCTTCGGACAGACGGGCGGACGGACATGACGAAACTATAAGGGTTCTGATTTTTCTTCGGAACCCTAAAAATGAGAGATCTAATCTACTGAGACCCATTTTTTTCGAATGGTAGATGCAGCCGACCTTCACGCGGGCAGAGAGACTGGAGAGGCAAGCCGAGAACTTTTCTGCGAAGCGAGGAGTAGTTCAATCTATTTCCATAAAAAAAACCTCTTCAAGAAACAGTGTTTGTGAATGTCCTAACAAAACCCCCCGTAGGGTTTATTCTTCGGACTTAGCTTGGTGGAGGACTTCGATATTAATTATTTTAATCGGCTATATACTTAAATAAACCTTACATCTCTCATCTATACTAATATTATAAAGAGGAAAGATTTGATTGTTTGTTTGCATTGAATAGGTTCCGAAACTACCGAACCGATTTGAAAAATTCTTTCACTGATGGGAAACTACACTATCCCCGGGTGACATAGGCTATATTATATATTTTTTTACTATTTTTCCCGAAGCGAATCGAGGGCGATTTCCTAGTTAGTTAATAAATTAAGTACATTTTTACCATTGAATTATTTTTAATTTATGATGATTCATGTACCTAATTGCATGATATAACGATTTAAATATCGTATAAATAAAATATTAGTTCATCTGCATTACTATTTTCTGCATTGCTATTTTAAATTGTTCGCTATTGCGATCTGGCCATACCGAAAATGCATACTTAATACTATCCAACTTTTATTCCAGAGATAACTACGCTCTTAACTCCAACCAAGAGAGTAATAAACTCTCCGGTATTTCGGTAGCCGTTCAGCATTCTTAATCGGTATCTTTTATTCAATAAAATGTTTTGTTTCCAACCGATATTTATTGTGACCGATACTGTTAGTCTCATTGGAGCCTTACTTTGATTCTTCCAAAGCGAGGCCAACAGTATCGGTAAGTCACACAATGAAATTTTCATTATGAAAAGTGATCGAGAAGATATTATGAGAAGACGCTAGTTATTTCTCGCAGAGTAAACCGGTCGATGTGGAAATGGGCAGGCCTATGGGGGACGTAAACTTCTCGAATGGTAGCCACCACATCTTCGTAAAAGGAGCACAGGTCGTCCTTTGACCAGATGGACTGACGACCTTACCGACGTGATGACTTAAAAAGTTCCCAATTGGGAACTCATATTCAGGTGAAGAAAGAGATAGCGATGTAGTTTTGACGCGAGAGCGATAAAGCGATAAAGCCTTGCGGACATCGGAACAGATTTTTCGGTTGATTTGTAAGGGCATAACGTATCTATATTTATTTAAACATCATTGCTACGCTCAATCTTGGCTCCATACGAAGGAACTCATCAGCGACTAACAGCACAAACAAAAAATTTTAAAAGCTTGTCTATTTAGAAACTAAAAAGTAGAGTATTCCAAAATATAAACGTGTTCAATGTTACATTCAAAAATTACTTTATATAGTTGGCAAAAGTGGCAACTTTAAATATAGCGGCATGGCGCTCCAATATTACCAACTGTGCGTTTCAGGCACGTACGATGTTGGCGCGTGACGGTGGCGCCTGGCGGTACGGTAGTCGGCGGTCAACAAGCTGACTAAACAAACTTTTCGTAACTTTGTTTTTATAGCTTTCAGATTTGTCAAAAGTGTCGAATAAAATTTGTTTATGCTTAAAAAGGTTTGTTGTAGGTTTAAATTTCCTGTCTGAACAGCAGCTTCTATGAAATTAGTTATTTGTTACGGAGGATTTTATGAAGGAGTTAATTATTTTACCCGGAACGAAAACTGCCTGACTAGACGGTGTACAAAATTGAGACAATATTTGTATCAAATTACTCTAATACCAAACCAAGTTAATATCTACAAGATTGTAATTATTAGCAAGGTGTTTGTTGTAAAGTTTTAAAATTTAGTGACATCTGAAGTTGGTAACTAGGTAGGTACTTATTTTAAACCTAGGTACTAAAAACTTTCTTTTTGAGAATAAATTACATACTAGACTAGCTGACCCTTCTACCCTAGCTGAAATTCGTATCGCTTTTTTTCTAAAACTGTTTTTTTTTCTAAAATAAAAGTAGCCTAAGTTACTCCTTGTTACATCAACTATCTGCCAGTGAAAGTCCCATCAAAATCAGTCCAACCATTTCAGAGATTAACCGAAACAGACAGACAGACAAAAATTGTAAAAAATGTTGTTTTGGTATATGTACCGTGTAAATGGTTATTTTAATATTACAAACAGACACTCCAGTTTTATTTATTTGTGTAGTATAGATTACAGTTACCGTATGAACACTGCCAGGTTACAGGTACGTTGATTACCTTTTCCGCCTGTAGTATATTACGTTCAATCCATCCACACACATTAGGAAAAGCCAAACAAATGAGAATGATTTATCTTCGTCTATGCAATATGTGTTCAAGGAAAGGTATAGTAAGTTTTTTGTTTTGCGCTTCGCCGAACCCAGAGAGTATTGTTGATTTAAGCTCCCCTTTCTGATGAGCTTAGGGGTCGATCCTGCGATATTTTTTCAGGCCGCCATTTAGGGAGGTTTGTGGGCACTTAGATAACGATTTGTTTCCATGAGCAACCCGATAGCGGTTAACTTGTTTGCCTTCAATTAAAGTTATCTGACATAATGCTGGGCGCTGATACTGCTGATAGCAATAATCTGATCTTTGTTGGTTTTACAAACTGAGCTATACGTATAATGTTACAGTACCTACACAGTCAATAATTTGATTAGTACCAAAAAAACTCGTATGCTGAAATCAGATAAAATATTTGTATCTATCGATCGACGGGCAAAGTGACTGTAAGTAGATAGGTATATCAAATGGGCTAAGAAGCACTAAAATTATACCCAAATCGGTCATTAGTTTTTGAGAAAATTGGGGGCACGCTAATAAATATACATACTAGGGTCGAATAAAGACCCTCCTTTTTGCAAACACGAACAAACATTACATAACAATAGGTACGGTCAAATACAATCTGTATTTGACTTTTCAGAAGTCGGATAAAAGGTTAAAAATGGAAGTCACTCACAATTTTAAGCTCCTTCTTGATCTCCCGGCTGATATCAATATGATGCCTGCGGACCCGCTTGACGGCGAGCAGCCGGCCGCGGTAGAAGGCCACTTCAGTGAAGATGGCGGAGTAGCGGAAGTCCAGGTCTGGGTTGGAGCTCAGCGACACCTGGCTGGAGCGCCCGCCGCCGGTGCTGCCCTTTTCGTTGATGATGTTGGTCGAGTTCGTGTTCATGATCGCACTGCTATCTTGCTGGAAAAAATACAGCCCTGATCAATCTGCTTGGGAAATAATTATAGAAAGTAGGTCCTTATAGGATTAAATAAGGTGGGGCCTGATGGAAGGAATCAAGGAGGGACGAGATAGTCAGTAGGTAAACAGGCGAGGCACTGGTAGGTATTATACGTTCACATGAAATCCTAGACCTTTATCAAAAGCAACGGATGGCTGCCGGGGGGGTTTTGGTGGGTAGAAACTAGAAATATCACATAACCCGCAACCTCTAGGTTCTGTTATTTTTGGAAGCTATCCTCCCAAAAAATTGGTCAATACAGTTACTGTACATATCAGTTAAAATAGCTTCATTTTCAACTTACATAAAACATTACTTGTGTGTTACTGTGGTAGGAAATGGGACATTGTTATTGCAGCTTAACTCATTTACAAGCCATCCTCAATAGTTAACGATCAGTTTAATGAAAAAGAATAGGCATAACCCTTACCTTCTGAAATAAAAATGTAATCATATAGGTACCAACTAAAATAAGTTTAAATACAAATTGCTCCAATACATATTGAAATGGACTCCCTCTAAAATGAGACTTTCTCCATGACTCCCTAGATAGCATTCTAACGTAACAGAACAGCTAAGTATTTAATGTAAAGTGAACTAAAAGCATAAAACCATTGTAGCTAAGTGCCGGTGATATTATAAACCTTTTAATACTAGAAATCTAAGAAATTCTCATTAGGAAGGATTCTCAATGGCTGACGAGATGAAAATATTGTACCTACTTAAAGTTTTGTTATTGGATAACGATATAAAACATTTGCTATGTAATGAAAGGCTAGAAGGCTTCGAAGTTCGATACTGAATATAATAGAAGTAGATAATAGAGGTAGGGACACTCTCTTACTAATCAGCCAACCAACAACGCGCGTATCAGCGCGCCCGAAGTTGGTACCACCACTGCCACGCACTCTTTAGTTTTCATTCAAAGAAGTTCGTCAAGAAGTTTATTTATTAATTTATTTATTCTTTAATGCACCTTAAAATAAAAGATACAAAAGGCGGCTTAATGCTAAAAGCATTCTCTGCCAGTCAAACTTAGGGCAGTGGAAGAACAAAGAAGGCGATAGCAAAAAGAACGGGAAAAGAATAACTATGAGTTCGGATGAAGATGATGTTTGAAGTTCGGCTATTTCTGACGGTAATGTAATAACAGTACCAAATGCTGTCATCCAATCGTTAAACATCAAGAAAATTAAACCATGCGTAAAAATGACACTCATTTTCATTGTTTTCTTAATGTCCACAGTTGTGTCATAAAACCAATCAGGTAAAACATCCATGCGAACAACATAACAAGTTCCGTTTACCTACTCAGTTTGTTGCCGCGTTGCTCGTCGTCCGGCAGGTGGAGGTCTCGGAAGTCTATCTTCCACAGCAGCGAGTCCAGCTCCTGCTCGTACCGCCAGCCGCGGTACAGGGCGAGCGCGGCCAGCGCCAGCAGTGCTAGCGTACCGCCTGACGCTCCCAGTGCCCAGGCTCCGACGTGACCTGGGCATAACCAAATTGTAAATAACAATAAATTTTAAAAAGCCTCAATAGTTTTATTTACCCTAAATATAGCTGAGAACCATCTAGATTATCTAGAACGCGTCAGGTTTCAAACAAAAAAAACCGCATCATAGTCGCTGTATTCGTTTAAGAGCTACGATGCCACAGACAGACACACAAACACGTCTTTATAAACCTCTCTGTTTGCTCGAAGGTTAAAAAACGCAGCTACATTCACAACCCCGCTCTAGGAATTCTCTAGTCTCTAGGACTCTAAAGTCCACACATAAAATAAAAGGCAAACTATTAATTTCGTAGTAGTAACAAAGTTAACGAAATTCTAAGAGGATAAATATAATAAACAAACATAATAAACCGTATTTTATCTAATTATTTTATTAAATTATATTTTATTACCTTAAAACTGACTAGCTAGGCTCTATTCTAGTGCAAAGAGCAAGCCATAAAATACTGTAGGAATTTGTTTTACTTTGGAATTGCAGAATCACCAAACCTTGATTAAATCTTGTTCAAACGAAATCGCCGCCTTGTTCTTAATTAATTAGGCGTAACTAAACACGCCTTTTAGTTGCACAGTTGTAAGTAATAAAATCTTCGCGACATAAAACGTTTATTGATCATTTTATTATCCCAGAGATAATATAACTGTTCGACTGTACATAATATTTAATAGCCGCAAGGGAAGCTTTTACGTACAACAAAAACCAAAAGGTTTCATTAACAACCGTATATTGTCAATGGAAGTAACCTTATACCTTAGAAGCGTGAGCGTCTAATGCCCGCAACAAACGATTCAATTTAATTTGTACTCGTAAGCCAGAGATTCAAGGGATTGCTCAAACGAGATGACATAAAGAGGGTTTATCGGAGTCAGAGCATTAAATTGAAAAAGGGGACAATGCAGTTCCGGGAAAATCCGGCTTTTATGTTTATAAGGAAAAGAAAAACACTTTCCGTTAGTGTATAGAGCGTTTTAAATTTCCTTTGGTTTATAGAGCATTTTCTTCAAAAGCGAATTACCTATATAATTATAAAATTGGACATTATAGGAAGAAATGTATGTTCAAAGAAAACATCCGCCGTAAGTGATAATTTAGCCCAAGTGCTTTTCACTTAATTTTGAGCATCGACTTAAATTACGGAATCTTCAGTAAACTGTTTTTACTAGGCACATTCTTATTTTAGGGTATAAAATGCCTACCTAGGGTTCAAGCATCATTTTTCGAATGTAGTAGGTACCAAGTATTACACAAGTCAAATCATTATTTTCATCCGCTACTATGGCTCTACATTTTAGTACATATCATAAGGCCTGAGAAGAATTCGGAAGTAAGTAGATACCTTTATCTAGTCATATTATTATGTTCTAATTTTAAGATTAAAAGAAAATGTGTGCAATTCACACGTGGTAGAAGTGAAACTTTCCAAAATTTTGGTTTCAAGATAATGAGATGAAAAAGCAATAAATCGAATCTTCTACCTTGTTCCTCGCGCCACCTATGAATACAACTTAGCACTTTTTAAAAATCTATCTAGCAATAAAACGAATCTTATATCTTACTCCTCACGCCATCTATGAATACAACTTAGCACTTTTTAAAAATCTATCTAGCAATAAAACGAATCTTCTATCTTATTCCTCGCGCCATCTATGAATACAACTTAGCATTTTTACTGTCTGTATAATCGGTCGGTCGATCGACAGAATGAAAGAATGAAATTCTTATTTTTTGTTGATAAATTCTTTGAAAATATTTAAAAGAGTATTTGAAAGTATTTAAAAGCAGTATAAAATAAAACTAAAAAAAATAAAAATAAATAAATACTGAGAGATGCGAACCTGCGCATCAGGTATTGTGTATTTATTTATTTATTTATTTATTCTTTTGCAACACCTTAAACTAGAGGTTACAAGGGCGAACTTAATGCCTAATGGCATTCTCTGCCAGTTGACCCTGGGTGATGGTGAAAATGTGAGGTAGGCAAAGAAAACAAAAAAAAAGATTAGAAAAAAAAAAAAACGGGAAGAATTAACACAATAAACAACATAATGAAATACTAATATCCAGATAACCATAGTATTTATATATATATATATATATATATTATATAAATATATATTGAACAGAAATAAGAATGTGTATCTACGTCCTGACCATTGAGCTACGGAGAAGTTAAATTCAAAGACGAAATTAGCGGTTATATTATCTTACCTGTCGTTTTTCCGTTGCATCCGGTTTGAAATCACTAACGATTCTAAAGAAGTTTCACTTCAAAAATTCTAAATTCAATTCAGTTCTGGAATTGGTTAATGTTTTCCGAATTTTCAGTTTCAAACACAATCGATTTTCAATCTGTATTGTATAATAATAAGCTAGCTCTTTATCATTTTAACTAAATATTTAGTTAAGCCGCCATTTTCTTAGTTATCGTCGTTAATTGATAAAGTTTTGTACATTTATCGGAAGTTTGTCAATCCTTTGCATAAAACTTTGATTAATGAGTGACAGTTCACCGCCCACTGAAAATATTTGCTTCAAAGTTTTCTCAAAGTTTTCGTAGAGAAGCTCTAAGTCAATTATCGTCAACGAATCGGGAGTAATTCAAACCAACTGGCTCGGACTCTTGACCCTTTGAATAGGTTCTTTGTAATTCATATACCTAATATACACTTTTTGTCTAGACGAATAATCACACTTACAATTATTTCACATTTCATTATTAAGTACCTACTCGTACCTAACTGTGCCTAAAAGTACCTGATTCTTTGTGAATGAATTTTATAATTCTTAAAGAGGAAACAATAAAGATCAACTAACTACTAACTATACCTACTCATAATAAAACTATACTGGTATGTATCTATTAGTAATTATACAAATTGTATGAATGTATAAATGTTCTTAAACTCAGTATAAGTTACACTTACTATCATACTGATTGAATATATAATATTATTATTTTTATTGTCACATAATCCACATTTAACAGTGAATTCTGCACAAATATCATAAAAAGTTCCCATGACCTTAATGATCATTTTGGAAATGTCGTAACTTCAGTCTGTGGCTCGGTCTGTAGATTAAAAAATTCGGAACGGAAGCAATCAAAATACGCATGAACTTGTGTGGTTACTGTTTGATCAATAAATTGCGAATAAATAAAATTAGTGTCTGTGTAATATGGTACATATTGATGTTTATGTATAAGTGTTGTAATATAGCATGTACTACAATACTCTGTTACGCTGAGTTAACTAAGCAAGCGTGTCGCGCGGCGGGCGGCGCGGCGGGCGGCGCGGTGGCGGCAGACTGCGTGCGTTCGATGGGCACTGCTCCGCACAGCTTGTCACCAGCTCCTAACGACTGTTTTACGACTCGTACCCTCCACTGCCGTCAGCCAGACCTTGTACTTAATGCCAACGACATAATGCCCTAATGCTATAATGCCGTAATGCCGAAGCACTACCAAACTCCCGACTGTTTCGTTTTTTAGATCACTCAAATAAAACGTTCCACGTTCCAGCCAGCACGCTGATTTTACGATCGGCTTACATACGTTACACATTAGGCTAAAGCGAGTAAAGCTCACGGCCATGGAGTGCTGTGTTATGGCGTCAGCGGAGTTATTTATAAGTGTTTTTATATAAGTGCGCATTAACATAAAAACGTTTTACTTACTGACACATTTTTCGCCTCGAAAACCGCACGGCGGCTCGGAGAGTGGCACCCGCCCGCCGGGCCATTTCATCTCTCGCAAGAATCTCACTTCCTGTCGGTAAAAGCGTTCTTAATGTAATAAAATCCTCCAAGCACCAGGATAACATAGGTTTTAATATTAAAAGTCTGAAAAGTAAGTCGCTCTAGAAGATTAGTTCGATGTTAGAATGTCATTTTACGGGCTTCAATACGAAATTAGTTTTCATTTCATTTTTACTACTACCTTATGCTTTTAAAGTTCGGGACTCAAAAAGTGCTAACGGATCTTATTTATAATACTTCGATGTCCGTCTGTCCGTCAGCTAAGGCTTTATTTCGTCAACCTTATTAGAGGACACATAAAATGTTAACAGTCTACAAAACTTTAAAAAAATCAAAAGTTGAAAATAAAAGCCCTATTCAAGAAATTATCTCTGTGATCAGATAGAAACCGGACAGATGACCATACATTATACAAATCTTCATCACAACAATGTATTTTTGGTTCGATAAAATGGTGTGTCGGGTAGCAGCTGCTCTACATAATAAAAAATAAAAATTGAGGCCAATAAATTTCACTTCCTACGAGTACATAACTAGAATAAGATTTGTTTTATAGGATATGTACAACGACAATAATATCTAGTTATATACAGGCTGTAACAATAGGCAGTAATAGAGTAGAAATGATAAAACACATTCATACTCTCGCACTACACAAACTGGAGTTTCTCTGTGAGTTTGATTGCATAAACAATGCACACAAAATAAGTGGTTATATTACGAGTATAACAGCAGATAATAACGGGGGACCAATAAAACAAGATAAAACTGGCCTCACTGAATGCCATGTAAGTAATAATAAGTATAATTTGATAACGACAGTCAAATCAATTCATTTCCACAAAATCAGAGTTAAGATCCTCTGGCTCAAAAATATGCTTCTAGTGAATTGCTACTCGAAATGTTTACTTGTTAGTTTATTATTCGTAATTTGTAATGTTACGAGACAATACTTACTGTCAAATCTGCTAATCCAAAACTTAAAGCATCTTTACAATACAATCATAATTTTATCTTACGCTTCTACTAGTTCTGCTGTGAAAGATGAGTCTACTCGTGGTAGGTTACGTTTTGAATAGATCGTAGAAGTTACGAATTAAATTTCGGTAGCTATAGCGACATTTCTTTAAACTTAAAAAAAAACTATTTAGTTACCTTACCCATAAATATAAAAACACGGCACCTACAAATTAAGCAAATTCTTTGGAATGTTTTGCGAATTGTTGTGTATTTATTTTGTTAAAATAAACATGTCTTAAAAAGGTAGTAACTGTAAAGTAGCAGTTACCAGTTAAACATTTCACAGATAGTAACCTGTGTCTGACATGCGACAGGTACACAACCGGTCTTGAGATCCCGTAACTTGATTTGGACTGCGCGAAGCAAGACCTAATTTTGGTTCACTAACCAGGCTAACATTGTTTTTGGGATTTTATAATAATTATGTTGAGATCCATAATAATTATGTAGAACCAATTAAAAACTTCAAAAAATCGCATATAGGCAGGTATGTCAGGTATTAATAATTTTGTTAACTTTGTTGTAAGCACAGACTTAAAAAAGAACGATAGAAAAAAAAGAAAGAAGGCTTATTTTCACGTCCGTGGTTCTAAGACTTTTTTATATCGCTCGGGAGTACGGAATCGTTCCGTGCAATTTTGACTGGCACTTGATTTTTTCATTTACCGAATCATCTGATACTGATAAAATGAGTAGCAAAAGTGTAAAGTTCTCCTCCGGGTGGTAGCCCTGGGAGGGTAAGATCGATTAATGTTTATCTCACGTCTTGGATGTTTATGTTATTTGTGTAGTGTGATGTGAGCGGCACTGGCAATTCGCGTGCGATGTGAATGTGGAAGTTATTTTATGGATTGCGTAAATCAGAAAATAACGATAGTCTTTCTTTAGCAATACAGCAATGTATACCGAATAAAAAAGTCCTTTACCGGTTCAGACTTGTGCAGCACTCCGAGAGGATAGAGGCCGGGAGGACGCGAAGGGTCGACCGACAGGACCGTGTAGTTGCCTTCCGCGTCGCCGTTGTGGTCCATGTGGATCCAGTATCTGGGGAAGGATACTGGATAATAATAACGATAATTATCTTAGCTATAACGATAATAATTTAACATCTAAATTACCAGTGTATGTAGATTTCAGTGTATGTAGAGGTACTTTTAAGTGTGGCTCTACATAATATAATATGTATGAAAAAATATATTACATTTGTACCCATAACATTGATCTACATGCACACTCTTTACATAAGAATATTCACCGGATATAGCCCCTTCAGACTACGACTTATTCCGTTCAATGGCACATGGCCTATCTGAGCAGCACTTCCAATCGTATGAAGCAATGATATATACAAGATATGCCAAGTTGGCGCTGAAATTATGTCAATCGAATTTAGACACGTGTAGCGATTTTAATTCAGACAGTTGATAGCTGCCTCTGAGTGAGGCCGTCTAGCTGTCTTTTTCACTATTATGGTTTTAGTAGTGCCATCCCTTTAACATAATTTACCAATGTAATAGTGATTGATGTAGTGAAACAAAAGATAAACGTGTGTGTGTTGTAGCTCGGTCGGAACAGATTTTTTGGTTGATTTGTAAGGGCATAACATATAGTTTAATATCATTGGTATGAAGATACCAAAAAATGGATTGATTTATGGATAGCCTCAAAAGACGTTTCGTTTTACCGACGCGGGATTCATTTGCTGCCAAAAGATGGGAAAATGTGGTGTCTAGTGACGGGTAATATTTTGACTGAAGTATGTTTTAATATATACTTATTTTAATATATGATATATGTAATAGCGAGATGGGAACCCTAATTTTTGTATCACAGTTGGTATCGCATTTAATAACCCGAGATCGTCAGATCATTGTCGGTTTACGAGCACATCGTAGTTTTGTAGCGCGGATCAGCGGTCGCACACGGCGAGCATGTCAATGTAGCCATACATACATACATATTTCGTAACCGTAACATAGTGACGTAACGTTTCATTCAACTGTCGTTTGTCTAGCTCTAGAGTATTGGCAATTCAATAGATTCACGTTCTTCCGGTCACCAGCTTTGGACATATCTTATGAGTATTAATTAACTTGCTATTGTCTATGTAGTACAAACATGTGGGATTATGGCAAAGTGAAATATTGCAATAACAATAACAAAATATTACTAACTAAAACTACAAACTACAAAATAATAACAATAATAACGACTGGAATAATAAGGACTGGAATAACTTGCCTGCGTCGGCGTTCCCGCCTGCCTATGATGTGGATGTCTTCAAGAAAAGAGTGAATAGGCTTTTACTAAGTTAATGTGCTCACCACCTTGGACCACATCTCCACTTACCATCAGGTGGGATTGTGGTCAAGCATTAACTTATTTGTGTAAAAAAAAAAAATTTTAACACACTATCAAACTTTTCCATGGACAATTCATTCATTTATAAATTAGATACCACACATGACAATAATTCGTCTCCATTAAATATTTGAGTTTATGGATGACCGTTATTAGCGAACATTTCCCGAGCTCACGTTCAAGTTTGATCTAGGCGCCTCATGTCCTATAAACCGGGCCGCAAACATTCCGGGTAGCAAGAAATGTTCTTTAGTTTCCAATAGCTGGAATAGGGAAACAAGACTATTGTTTAATTAGGGGAACGAGACCCTTACCCCATGACACTGCGGTAGGTGGTATTTCTCATGTACGCGGCGATGGCGCGTCCGTCGCGAGGCCCCTCCCCCGTGCGCAAGGCCTCCACCAGCGCACGCGCATACACCCACACCGCGTCGTGTAGCCACGCTGCTTCCACTGGTATCTAAAGCAGAAGACATAATATAGCACTTATTTTTTTTCTTACTCTTCCTTCAGTTTAATGCTGAACGCAGCCGCATAATTATGTCATCCACATCGTGTAAATGCGGCGCCTTTGGCGCGTACTGTGCTGTTAGATATATGTGCGATCACCATCTAAAGCAGAGGACATACTATAATGCTCTTTTGTTTTTCTTACTCATCCTTCAGTTCAAAAATCACTGAAGGTTTTAGAATCATGCCCTGCATATATTTTATCCATCTTTCGCATGGTGATAATGTTCAGCAAGGCTATTCTGTTTTGTAACTCGACAGCGGAATCCGCGATAAGTTTCAAAATTGAAGTTCGAGTCAGAAATCTTGATATGCCATTCTCTAATCATCTAGTTATTAAGCACTTGCGAAGTGAAGTGAGTCTCGAACTCGAACGTCAAACGACTAAAAATATGACAAATAAATATGTCATTGTCTAATCATCTAGTAAGCACTTGCGAAGTGAAGTGACTCTCGAACTCTAACTTCAATTTTGAAACTTATCGCGGATTCCGCTGTCGAGTTACAAAACAGAAAAGCCTTGCTGTTCCTGTCTGACATTACATGTAGGTATATTTAGTTACCAAGAATGTAGATTTTTTCCGTATATTTAGCAAAAACGCGTCTGAACAAATTACTCTACAAAACTGACAAGGTTTACTTTGTGCACGCTTGAAAAATTTACCCTTAATATATTTTTTTTACGTTGTAGGCACTATAGTTTTATAGTATAGACTTAGTTGAAATTAGTTTCGTTGTAATGTAATGTACTTAGTTTACGGCATTCATTAGGTAATTAGAACGACACTCGTAACGTTATCAATCATCCGGTTTGCCAACAAGCTAAACGCAGAAATGGCATTGCTAATTAACTTCATTTTTCTTACATAATTGTTTTCTCAAACCTTGAATATTAACTACAAGGAATATTTTTTCAGCGTAGAAGCCTTTAGAAGTTTAGCTAATTAAAAAATTTAAATATATTTTCAATGATTTCCTCATTTATCATAACTGTTCTTCTGTTGATATCTCTGTTCTGTTTATATTTATTTATATATGTATATGTAGGTAGCTATATAGGTGCTTACTATTTACCTACCTACATATACTATATTATAATTTAAATATTCGTTGACACAGAATAGAACTTTGAGGTCAAAATGCATGAAATGAAATGATAAATATAACAACATACATAGGTACGCAATCAATCTCTTTAATGCGGTATTTATATTCGAAGCGCATTAAGCGAGAAAATTAATAATTGATGTTATTAGGTCAGTGCAGCGTGAATAAGAACTTTGCATGCAGATAAGATGTTGAGTGGAGTATTTAAGTATTATAGTGCCCTCTATTGCATTGGCTAATTTTAATTATTGTACCTACTGTACAATTAGCATTTAAAAAGTCCACCATAGGTTTCCTCACTTTGCCATCCCGATTTTAGGTCCTTGTGTCCAACGGCTTCCATCCAATTAACTTTTTCAGGTCAGGAAACTGACGACGCACTTTTTTTTATTCGTTGATTCATGAATATGAAGGAAAATAAAAGGTAAATACTTACTAGATTCGCGAATCGAATTTTGACAAACAATTAAGAAGATAAACCTTCGCGTTTTCGAAAGAATCTAATATAAAATAACTTACCACTTTTCCTCCGCCAAACTGAATTAAAGGGTTTGTGAAACTGAACGGTGGCATCTGAAGTCGTCTGTTAACTTCCTTGGCGAACGCTGGGTATGATGGAGAGGGTGACGGTGTGACTGCCAGGTAGGACCGGAACGCTTTGATAGTCCTGGCTTCAGTCTCCTTGCGAAGCGGTCCAGCCAGGTAACGAATGGCCTCCTCTGGTTCATATTTCTCCACATCAACTCCGATAGCCGCGTATTCACCTGTTAATCATTTTAGGTGGTAAAGTATGAAGAAAGTTGATACTGTTATAAAGGAAGTTTACCTATCGTTCAATTGTTTTTAATTATATTATGGTCTGCTGGTATAAATTTAATTTTGGAATCCTACATGAAATAAATAATTGTAATCTACTTTTAGATGATCTTAAGATTCAGTCAACTATATTGATAAATGTAAGTAGGTACAACAGATTTTGTATATTAAATTAATAAAAAAAGATGTAAGTAAATGTAGTTTACTAAAATACTGTAAAATTCCCTTTTTGTATCGCTTCCTTCATACCTACTTCTTTTGGTTTGATCAATAGCACTTGAAGCTTGCTGATCATATTACAATCCATCTAGACTGGAAATGGTCTGGAAACAACTTGGACCTAACATAATAAGCAGAGCAGAATATCAAATCGAAACTTGTTAACAAACGTCGTACCTAAGTAAAAAGCCTTGGTTACGTATCCTTGAATCGTATTGAAGACCTTTCATACAAACAAAACCCTGGGCATTTGAACTTGTAACATACGCAAATGGACTATGCAAATATAACTGTTATTGGACTAGCACTTGTTTATTTGTCATATGACGGATCTCGTTTTGCAAGTGATGAGCAAAGGAAATTCGCCCATTTTTTGCGTCCATATTTTTGTGAATGTATTCACTTCATTTCGCCGCAAATGTGAAGGGATTTTAAAAATCTGTTAGTCTTCATGTATGATTTCAATCTCAGCCACCGTCTCAGCATATAAAATGGTCATATATGTATAGATTTAATGAAATTACATTACAACAGTGAATATATGAATAAAACAAAACTAAGTACAGTTCTTCTTGTTCTTACACAAAATATTTTTTGCACATAAACATTGCAAATAATAATAACCTTTTCATCTCAAAGTTAGGTGTTTGCAGTAATTCCATTTTGTATAGCATTTGAAATAGTAGGGTGTTCGGGCAACAGAAGGGGCGATGTAGACAAATATATCAGCTTTATCGAGTTTATACACGTAGTTTTCTTTCAGGCGAAAAATTTCGCCCCACACAATGCAATAGCTCCTGCTTACAACGTTACAATTCCTTTTTATTACGGTACACTTTCATAATGCTTTATTGCTTTTATTCATGAACAAACCCTTATTTTTTGAATTGCCAATTTTGGTTTTGATTTGGTTATAAGTCTACTCCACCAACTGACACAGGCATGGTATGTAGGAAGCAGGCCTCCTCAATAGTGGCCACTTTAGTGGTGACTTTAGGTCTACCGGCGCCCTAAGTCGGCCGCGAATAAAGAGAGCCATCAGTGGGCCTAGGCCTGTATGCCATTATTGAGTGACTGTTAAGCCTTGTCCTGGGTTCTGTTTCCATCAGTCATGTGTGTTCTTCTCTACTCGGATGTGGTAATGTTGTTTCATTTATGTTTGTCCATTATTCATCCTATTAGTGCCAGAGCACCAGAAATTTTACCACAGGTGTGGGGAATGTGTGATCTACTTAGTATCTACAAATGAATCATACCTGAATCTAGCAGCTTCATGGAGTCCAGTGCCAACATTAGCCCGATGTGATCGTGGTAGTACCCCACCGAGACATAAACTGCAAAATGAATACATTTTAGACACGGTCTTAGTAGACACGCTGAACAGGTACTTGTGATTATAACGAAATCGGGTGACTTATAAGTAGGCAACGTACTAAGATAAAAAATGTCGACAATGTCTATTGAAAGCGAAGTAAATTCACTAGAATTCCGGAGAGTATTCTAAGCAGGAATGCTATTATATAATCCATACTTGTATTCCTATACATCAATTTCTTTGGATAAAGAACCGAACACCAATTTTTTCCATTAATTTACGTCTTTAAAGTTAAACTTCAAATGAAAATTCTTAAACACACCACAGTATCCCCATACTTGGGTGTAATCAGAGAACATCTAATAATTATTAGATGTTCTGTGGGTGTAATCAACTGGTCGGGTACTTACTTCTGGTGTCTTTATAAGTTTCACGAACAATGTCCAAGAACGGGTTACGAGTAAAGTTGTCCCGTCTATCCTCGTGGTAATAAGGTTGTCGGTAAACTTGGACAGTGCGGATCGATATTTTTTTCTCATTCGCTGCGGTGATAATGGCAAATGCTAGTCTAGAAAAGTCATGGTTTGGCGCTTTCAGGTACACGACTGCAACCTGCGGAATCAGAAAAAATATAGTACTTAAGAACCCAATCACAGATCACAGAAGTTTTCCAACTATGTAATAAACTCAAGTGAGCGAAAGCAATAGTCAACTGACTGGAACATTTACTTATGTCTGTTCGACAGCTATTAAAAGAAAACCTAGAAAAACAAGATAGTTTACGTTGATAGTTAGATAGTTATATAAAAGTTAACGATAATCGTTTATCTTTTAAAATATGAGACTATGTTTTTTATGTACTTAACCAGCCGACAAACGAGATGACGATCCACCTGATATTATGATGGCTATCATCGACGCCCATGGGAATCAGTTATACCATTGGTGCGTCGGCGATCAAGAAAGAAGCGAGATAAAGAAAAAATTGACTCTCAAGCCCCAAGCCGGAACGCGACGAATGGTTTGGCGGCTGCCTCAAGAAAGATGATAACCAGTAACAATATTAGCAACTTAATAATAATATTGATAATATATTGTGAGGTCTATATTGTAGCCAATGTTTACATGCATGAAATTGAAATGCGTGAGCACGGCGACGACGGAGCGGGAGATATCGATGTCGGAGGGGCGCGTGCGGGCGAACGTCGCGTACACACGCTTGTTGGAGCTGGCCACGTCTCGGCAGTACTATGGATGATAACAATTAATTAGCCAGATGGAAGAACAATCGTACATGATAAGCCAGGTCATGTATTTATTACAGTAGATGAGTCAGATGGGACATCGCATAATTCTTTTTTTGTAGCAGGAAAGTAGCGATACATTCACAAATCGGTCGCGATATAATATCTCTACTATAATAAAAGTAGGGGTACAGCTATATTAATACATATTATTCGTGTCATAAAAAAGTAGCCATATGCGATGTCCCTAAACATTCGGCTATGATTACAATCGATTAGCTAGGTGAAAAACATTTGAAAACGATTACAAATGTTAACACATTTGAACATTATTACAATCAATTAGGCAAATGGTAACAGTTGTCCACGATTAAAATTGCCTCTCAATCAATGTCCTACGATTTCTATGTACAAAGCGTACATTGTATGATCGACAAAGTTGAGTAATATCCAGCTATCCAACTCGGTCGTAACCTGTAGACCGCTAGAGGCAAAATTTTATGAGAAATGTAGTTAACGGTGTCACATTAATCAATTCCGATTGTTTTTAAGCCAAATTGGAGGCATCTAGCAGTTTAGGCACTTTACGTGGGATTAGTTGTTAATCAAGTAATAGTGGCGATGAATTTTCGTTGAGGTTGATTCTGTTTTAAAATAACAGTGATGGTACAAGTTTCAAAAGTTGAGCGACTTTTTATGTTATACATTCACTGCATGGTAGTGAAATAAATATTTTAGTACGGATGCGCTCACTGTACCTACTACTATTTACTAGACATTGCATTTATTAGACATTGCATACCCTTTCACTATAAATTGAATTTTCGTCATTGATCAGTACTTAAATAAAAATCGTATCGGTGACACATCGATTCTTTGTAAAGAGCGCAAAAGTTGAAGGAAAAATTAACTTAAAAATGAGAACGACCTTTTTTGGGGTCGAATGATACCGACCACATCGACAATTATTATTGTTCTACGGAGTAATTATGGGTTAAAAACTTGTAATGAAGTTCAATGTATATCGCAACTTACGTAGCTGACCATGGGCAGGTTGAAAGCTGCGGCCATCCTGCCTTCATGCACGCATGTCTCCTGCGGCCCGATAAATGCGGACACGTTCGCTGCCCAAAGTGCCGCTACCTGTTAATAATTTATAAGTTAAAATGAAATTTAGTTTATTTAGGACTTATTAAAAGACGATTTATACGTGTCATTACCAATAGCAGCACTACTACTATATGCATATACTATATACATATACTAGCAGTGCCACAACTATACTTATCGTAGTACCCACAGAACATCTAATAATTTAAATGTTCTGTGGTATATAGTACCTACTATTGATTTAGTACTGCCTGGTAATGCAACGGTGAATCATAAATCGATTCATCTCATTATACTTAGGATCCCCAAGGCAAGGTCAAGATTGTTGAGTAAGTACATTTAAATAATCATTATAAATTAGTTTTAAATCGGAGTTGTGGTTTGTACGTGTGGCTTTTTTCATGAAAAGTTTTTAAGCTAAATGATTTATGTTTTCGTGGAGTATCTATGTTATGATGTTAAGTTGCTTGCATGACTCTACGTAGCGTGCCTTACATAAATATAGTAATGGCATTTCATAAATAATTTTGTTGAAAGAAAATTTTGATATTAATGTAGGGTAAGCAGTACAATCATTGGCCCTTTAAGGTGATCATCGACTTTGACAATTTTTTTTCACGAAATAAGGTTCCAAGTCATAAAACATTTTATGTTAAGCTGTTCATTAGGAAACTGATAACGTTTATAAATCACAACTTTAATAATGTTTTATTAAATTCATAATTTTATTGCAATGAACATAAAAAATGGGTCAAAAGTACAATCCCTGGCCCTTGGTGTATAGTGATTGGCATACCCAAAGTATAAAGATTGGCATGCCATTGATTGTACTTTGAGTTTATTGGCCCGGCCAATGTTTATACCATGTAGGGGCCAATCTTTATACAAATTAATACAAATTACGAAATATCTTTATAAAAATTAACGTTAGTGATGTGCAGGATCTTTTTTTTGTGTATCGAATTCTTATTAATAGGAAGTTAGGTTGGTTTACAATAAAAAATAGGTCACTACTAAGGGAAAAAATAAAGTTATACGCTTTTGTTTGTATTTCTTTCTTGTTTTTGATGTTATTAGCCAACTTCAAAAATGACTATTATGTATGTATGTCGACCAATAAACAAAATTAAATAAAACTTACCTAAATGCACCATTGACTCTATGCATGATGTACACTCTATACATGAAGTATAGAGTCAATGGTGTACATTTGAAAATTTAAACGTACGAAAATTAAAGTATGAAATAAGAAATTAATCACAAACATTGTATGACCCAGAGACAGGCTGCATGATTATTTAAACCGCTTTTGAGCCAAATTAGTGAAATTAGAAGGATGTTGAAGAAATTAAAAAACGCGGGAAAGCCGCGAAATGCCTTCTGCCGCCGCCAATGCTGCCGAGGCGCCGCCGTTCTTAATTGTTTACTCGAATTTTTCTTTGTAATTTATAAAAATTAGTCTATAGCTTATGCCATACCTAATACTCGCACTGCCCATACTCAAAAACATATTAACATGGGATTCTTTAGATTTACACATCTTTAATAAAACAAACACTAAATGTTACACTAAACTTAATACGTGCAATACATCAGTGAAAACTTTACTGAAATCCGTATTTTTTTTGAGATTATCACGAACAAACATCTGTCAGTATGATGAAAAGATGTTGAATTTAGTTATTTTAGATTCAACATTGGTACCTATATCACTACAATTTCGCAGATATCTCGGTATAAATATTGGCATCAGTAAAAAGTATAATGAATAGCATGGCCAATCATCTAGTTACAGCATTAAATCACTAAGTACAATAATTCGTCCGTATGCCAATCAATTGATCTTTCATATATGCTATGGATACTAATATCAGCATACCTATTTTTACGTTATTTTGAATAATTCTCCACCAATCACGATATATTAACGAAAATATAATGTTTATTAATACATGGGATTAGAAATCACACAATATTAATACATAGATAAATAGAAAATCTACTTGTAAAATACTTACTTCTTATCAGATTTCACAGCACAACACCTCTTTAGTTGCAAGCGCGCCAAAAATATTTTTTTTTAAGTTTTGCTAGCTGCTAAGTTTAAAACTTCTGATTACATTTTGGAGTTTTGTACACACAGAAAAATAAAAATATTTTTTCATGTCTCGTAAACCATTACAACTTTTAATAAATGGATTTTAAATTGAAGGGCCGATTAATTGGAGGGGGGCCAGGGTTACTACTGCTTACCCTATAATATTTTATTGTAAGTATATCCGATAATACAAAAAAAAACATGAGAGGTGTCAAGGGACACCCGGATCTTTCGATTTAAGTATTGTTTTGTTGTACAGCGCCATCTCTGTAAAACTCTGTGAATCACTTCAAAAAAAGTGTCGTCATTCGTAAGAATCAAAAATTGTCGTAATTTTCCGTCTAGCCCCCTTTCACAACGCGCGATAAGGAACTTCGTTCCAATAATTGGATGTGCTATTAGCAAAATAGCAATACACTACACTAGCTAGTCCACGGGCAACAAACGGTACCTAGCTACATCAATTTTGATCATCACTCTCTGAGGAGACCTGTCCAGCAGTGTGACAGAAATGGATTGTTGTTGCATTCCATCTATCCACATTTAACGCAAAAATAACACAAGAATATTGTAAAGTGTTCAAAGTAACGACTAAACCAAGCATCGTAATTTTCCACAATATTGCGTGTTTGCGGATTCCAAGGATTACCGTGGCGATAAAACTGAATTGTGTTCTTAACGCTATTAGGTACTATTGACATCTCTAAGAAAACTGCTTTTTTGCTTTAAATCATTTCCTTCTGTGATGTTAGTTTTTATTATAATATTATTGGTAATACCTAAATACATCTCTGATAATAACTTCCACTTTTATAATATGCGTGGGAATTATGTCAGTAATGTCAGGGTTATTCTGTATCAATATCAGTCATGGTTAAGGTTGGCTCAGTGCTGTTAAGTAACATGACAGTAACGTGACTTTTTGTTGCACTAGTACATTGAAGTATAATGTCATAAGAAAAGACATCTCGAACAAAATGTGTATTCCGCCTGGGAGGTACGATTTTCAAAATTGAGCCCCCGTTCTCCTTTCAAAATCCATTGAAAATTGAAGCCACGTGGCGCCAATTGATTGGGACATACATGCTGTTCGCGGTGTCGGTTCTATATGCACTAGTAGCATGCTGAATGGCACATCAAGTCATGGTATACATAATATGCCACGCGAATATGTCAACTCATCACTATCAGTGATGCCTTTGGTGTTCCTGATGACCATGGGCGATGACAGCTGTCATCATCAAATCAAAATTCTATGTCAATGCAATGAAAAGACAGGGTCATCTATGTCTTTTTTTTAAACCGACTTCAAAAAACGCAGGAGGTTCTCAATTCGACTGAATTTTTTTTTGTTTGTTACCTGGGAACTTTGGACTGGGTGAACAGATTTTGATGATTATTTTTTTATTCGAATTGTGGTCCCACATAAACTTTGATCTGACAATGACATCCATGTCAAAAGCATATAATTCTTAAACTTGGAGTCGGTTATTTTTTTGTTAAAATTTAAGATTACTGAGTTTTTTACTTCAATGTTCAAAAATTATTTTCTCTCTGGTCTTAAAATTTAATGAAGTTGATGTGATTGTGACGATTTTAACCAAGTGGGGTGAAAAGCATTATTAATTTTGATACAAATCATCAATATTAGCTGCGGTTTTTATAGACAATCCTTTTTACGAGCTCGACTGTTTTATAGAACTTCAGATTTATTGTACTAGATAAGAAGTTTATGATAGAGCCTTGGACAGTGTGACAAATATTTTATTGGCGTAAAAGTTATCCATATTTTGCTGAGACAAAATGTATTAGAAGAAAAGAGGATTTTTTTTGTACATAGTAATTTGCAATGTAGGAACTTACTTAAATTACATCAACATTTAGGTATTTTGGCTCTTCATTTAGTCACTGATTAATGTTGGACATACATACCTAAATGGGAAGCTTGTACGATACAAAAGAAATTATTGGTAAATAACTATTGGTTCAAGAAGCGCTCATAGCCCGGCGGCATATCATTGTGTTGATCCTAAGCGATAGACTAGTTTAAGCAATAGCTAGTGGCAAAAATTTCATGAGCGCTTCCGTGATTCTGTGCTTTTTTTAAAAGATGTGCTGAGGAGTTTCTTTAGGCTTTTCTTCTCCTCCATGACAAAGCACCTTTCCGAAAAGCCAAGAAATGACGTGCATAAGTGTATCAGTGATACCTATATAAATGAAATATTTTGACTTTGACTTCGGATGACATGTTAAGCCGTCGGTACAGATTGTTTTCGTAAAATAGCAGTCGATATGACATGTCGGAAACCTTCGGATGACATGAAACCTTCCGTCACTTAGGTTTGGGCACTAACCGTATTACTAAGAGTTCTCAAAAATTGTTTATAATAGTTTTGTTAATAATTGTATTAGTTTAACATATATACATTATAATATATGCGACTACCTAAGTACAAAACATGTTTTTGGCGAGATACACATTAAAAGGAGTAAGTAATTCATATTCAAATACGCAACCCCTAAAGAGCGTCATGAAAGGATATTAGCATCTGAATATTTTGTGTGGCATCGTCTCGACTATACTAATACAATATATTATGAATATGACTTTACGTTAAGATTATCGCATATTATGCGTCGGTTACGCACCAGCGATCGGCTAATAATTCAATAATAAGTTTTGAGATTAAAATAAAAGTACATTTTATAAAAAAATTAATTACATGTTTTTGTCAAAATAATATTTTAATATTTTATACCTATTATAGTAAAAAGTTATACTTAAAAATGGGCCAACTACATTTGTAACTTCAACAATTTATTTTGCTAAACTACTGCCGACTAGCTTTGTAGTTTGGCACTGCAGACATGTAAGCATGAAATTGTATACAATGTACTTGTTTGTTTAAATAAATAAATAAATCATTTTTGTCTACTGTACTCAAAACAAATAAGGCGTAGCTTTAAGGATGGTTTTTAAACATTTGGAAAAGGCACCGAGTCATCCAGCCCTTACATTCCTTTCTTTCCCTTTTTGCACTGTAAGTAATAAACTGTCCGGTACAACCCATAGGCCGCACGTCACACTTGACAGGTATTAAGTACGATAGGTTTTACAGAAAACAATTTCGCATTCGTAAGGTTGAAGAGAACAATATTAAACTGGATACGATCACGAGGAAAATCATTGTGGTTAATGGTAATTGGCGAATGTAATTCACGTAGTTGGCGAAATTCGGTGTCCGTCGATTTCCAACCGTCACTGAATGTCGATTTTACGCAATACCGGAGCAGGTGACATAAATGATGGATGGCTAATATTTGTTAAAGTTTTAAATATTAAATTTTTTACGGTAATGAATTTCGTGTATAAAATCGAGCTTGTCATCCCGTTTTGATTAATGAATGAAACGGTGACTGTGCGTTTAGTAGGTATGCGAGTAACAAAACAATATCAACGACATTCAAGTTAAAATCGTTTTTAAAAATCACATCTAACGCAGACGAACGAAGTTATTCGGGTGGACACAGATCGGTAAAATAGACCATTACTACTATCGGTCTGTAAAAAATAGTAACGTATCAAAAGTGGCGATGAAAAGGAGATGAAAAGGTTTTAAGGTGACTGAACACGAAAAAGCGTACAACCGATCAGATAGACGGATCGGCACTATCGACAGTACCCGCAGTTCGTCAAAAGTTTATTATATTTTTTATAATAATATTAGGACACGCTAAAGAAATATAGGAAGGCAGTATATGGTAGTATCTCAAATATGTATAATGAGATTTTAGGTTTTTATGCATCTCATAACTTGAAAAATTACGCATCTTATGAGCTACGCAATATATGTAACTGTATCCACAATATTCCCCTTGGATCCTGTAAACAAATAACTATTGTTATACTATCCTAATTTCCCAATATCACGATTTTCTCTAAGCTGCAAAATTATTAATACAGGTAGGTACTACTCATGGGTTTAGCACAGCATATGTACATGTACAAAAGTTACGAGCTGATTTTAAGAGCTGATTCACACGGGACGCGTCATTGATAATTCGTATTTTGCGACAAACGTGATTTTTAAAGGACGATACATCATTTAAGACGCATCTGTCATTTTTCACGATTCATGTATCGTGTGAACACGACTATTTAAAAGCAATTGTCGCCGTCAAAAAAAATCATCGTGATAAATGACGATACGGCAAAAACACAAATCGTCCTCGTGTGAATGAGTTGTAAGATAGCCTTATCCAAGTTTGAAAATATAGTATGTAACTCGCAAGGGTCTTCCAAAAATATTTTAGGTCTCCAAAAATATTTGGCTTTAAAGTGCTAATTTGGTAAGAGTCAAGTGTCCCCATCCCTGCTGGGACAAGTGAAAAAATTCTCAAAAATAGGTTATATGATGAAATTACCACCGCCAAACCAAACCGCCAAACGCCTCGTAGTGTTCCGACTGGGAGCTGGTTCTTTCTTTCTTTTCCTTCTCTCTTTCTTGGCCAGCAACGCATCAGTGATGCCTTTGGTGTTGCTGATGTCCATGGGCGACAATAGCCACTTACCATCAGGTAGGTCGTCAGCTCGTTTGCCGGCTATTTCCATAAACAAAAAAATACAAGGGAAACTTTCACCGCTATGTTAGCATAAGTAGTTAATGAGTAATAGTCGATAAACTTACTATTTCGGAACCCTACATTGCGCGTGCCCTGACACGCACTTGCCTGGTTTTTTTAATTTTGTAATTTGTTTTTGATAGTACTCTAGCTGTTAAGATAATTAAATTTATCATAAGTCATCATAAAAGATGGGTACAACTATACCTCACACTTTGTCTTTACGTTATTTACAGATATAATTTGTTACATCTATGTTGGCCTTGTATAATGTGCTGAATCTATAAGAAGCTTCATAAAGTGATCGAAACTAATATATGTACACACATTAAGTCTGACGATCGCTGCACGCTGCGCTTCGATGGCCACCATCACCATTACTAGGTCATTGCGATTCTGGACTTATGGATCGTTGGATTATTTTTGGAGTTTTATGATAAACCTATCATAACAGACCGAAAATACGGCTTCTTGCGTGGGACTTGGAAAGATGACCGCTATTAACTCAATTTCTTGCTTCGTATAACACAATACTTGTAAGTAATCGGTCGGGCTTTTTAATTTTTCATCATTCATCATTCATAACAGTCGTTAAACTTGTTGGAGGGATTCTATTCTACTATAAATATATACTTACTATAAATTACTATACGGTACATTAATTGCTTACATATTAATAATAATTGTCACATTTCTGAGTTCGAAAATGACGAAGTTGCGTACAAATTACAACTTAGGCTTATTCTTAGGGGATTAATTAAAAAAAACTTTTACAGATAATTTTTGTTTCAAACTATAATCTTGCATGTTAATTTTCATATCTCCGAGTTAGAAAACGACGAAGTCGCATACAAATCACAACCCCTTACCTAGTTTTACCCTTTAGGGATGATGTTTCGAGAAAACCGTGATAGTTATTTGTTGTGTGTAACTGTAAGCTTATAACTATACAAATTTTCACCCACTGACAGAGTTGCCATACTAACTTGCACCCCCTTAATTAACCCTTTAGGGGATGAATTTCCAAAAAACGCATTACTGTTAAATTTTGTTTCTAATCTTGAACTAATTATAATATAATATCCGGATGACCGAGCTTTGCTCGGTTTAGTGTTGCTTAACAACGCCATTTACTGAAGTAGCTTTAGTATTGCTACTTGCCAATAGATGTCAGGAAGAGTATATTGTAGAAGTTTATCATTGCCTGAAAACACCGATAAAACGACATTTACTAAAAATGAATCCTAGCTAGATCGATTTATCGCCCGCGAAACCCTCTATATACTAAATTTCATGAAAATCGTTGGAGCCGATTCCGAGATTCCAATTATATATATATATATACAAGAATTGCTCGTTTAAAGGTATTAGATTTTCATGTTTTTAACTTTAAAAATGATGAAGTTGCGTACTAAGTTCCATCCTCTAAATTAACCCTTTAAGGGGTGATTATCCGAAAACATATTATAAAAGAACTTTTGTTCATAACTATAAACTTACATAAATTTTATATATAAAACTCTAAAACTGACGAAGTTGGTTTGTATGAAACTGACTTCCAACCCCTATTTTTACTACTTAGGGGATGAATTTCCAAACATCCTTCAACAACAGCTGACGTCTCCTTAGCATAAACTATCTCCCTGCCAAAGGGCATTGAATCTAGTTGGCATACCTACAAGTACCATCATTTTGAAAAAGCTTTGTTTCGGCGGCCAGTGATGTAACATGTGTCAATCAACGAAGTAAGTGATTACAATGAATAAGTATTCAGTGATGAAATGTCGTAAGTTCAAAAATAAAAATAATTCTTTAATTTTTTACGGTTTTGAACTCAAATATCTCAGAAAGTATATCACTCTCGAAAACCAGTCCTCTGTCTAAAGTCAAATTAAGATAACTACATATTCTTGTTAAATGTGTAAAGTACACCAATTAGGTATACCTACCCATTTAGTTTCCTTTGTGCTGTATAACAATAAAGCATCTGGCATTTGTAAATGTAAGTCTCTTAGTAAAATTCTGGAAGAAGGATAAATAAAATTAGTGAATGAAATGAAACAGACCTGTCGAATAGAGACTTCTTCCTGTCCGTAGGTTTCAGAAACGACGAAATCCAATGAATGTCCCATAGGCCCCAGAAGCTTTTCGTTCACCTCGTCCACCGCCATTGAAATAGCCCCTGTTAATAAACAGAATTTAAATAAACAATAACAATATCATTATGCACGCGCCATGTTCGTTTTATTGGCATCGGGTGCCAAGTAGTGTCAAACACTATACACGTAGTTGCCAGACCGTTCGGCCTGTTATAATAAACATTTATTCGTACCGAACTAATTTTCAGATGTTATTATTAATAGAGCGATGTTATTAACATGTTAGTTGAAATTAATGTCTATTTTCTTTTTAATAAATATACCTACGCTTTAATGTCTGTGTTGCACACTAATAAAATAAAAATAATAATTGAATCCTAAAAAAATTTTTTTTTTTTAAACGCTTTTATTTCAATAATGTTTAGTTTATAAAATTAGCTACAAGTTGTGAAAATTTCAAGTCTCTACGTAAAATAGAACATAGAGAATTATGCGTCTAAAGTCTGAAAATCGTTTTTTTTTATTTAACAACAAATAAACAATGAAAATTAGTTTAAAATATGATTTTCGTGTATTGTCATCGGAAATACATATGTCTGCCAAATTTCATCAATTTTCATTAAAGGGAAGTCATTCAAATTAACGTTACAAGATTTGATGCTTTGATGCTTTGATGCTTTGATGCTTTGATGCTCCGAAGTGAAGCTAAATAAAAGCGTTTAAAAATCAAAGGGATTATAAAGTGCAAAGTAATGTAACAATTTTATATATTTTTCGCTGTAACTATCATAGATGAACATTGAACAGTCTGTACAGTGTACGCAATTGATTTTATTTGATGAGGTATTGGACCGGTCCAGTGTTTTGCCGTCAGATACTTTTGTGCATCTCAAGAGGTTGGTAACTGCAGTGAGCCTTAGTAGAATAAATAAATAAAAACCCCGCTTACACACTCATACCCCCGACGTAGGTTGTTACCTGTGTTACGGGTGGCATGGACGGCACATACTATAACACATCATTAACATCCATGACCGGAGTACAAATATTTATTATATCTGTCACATAAATATCTGCTCTGGTCGAGAATCGAACCCGATACCCCTCACTTCACAGATACGGTTGCTACCAATTAGGCTACAAGGTCCTCATAAACTTAGACTACAGATTACAACATACGCTGCAATGCTCGAAAAAAATAAGTTTAGAGGAGCTATTATCGACAAAAAAGTACCCAAATGGAAACAGATGGTCCAAAACTCACGCTTTTATGCCTAAGCTAAGCTAAGTAATCCTAACGGTACGTAGTGACACATTTTTTACAATTTTCATATTACAGGCAGACACTTCAATTTATAATGTCGATATCCAATGGACTCAATCACTCATTCCCCTTGAAAACTCAATAAGCTCACTTCCGTGCAGGCTGTGTGCGCCGATTGTTTATTCTCGTTAATGGAAGTTTGATAGACAGGGACTTTAGCAAAATAAACGTAAGCCACAAACAGAAACAATCCTGTACGTCGGAAATAGGGCACACATGTGTAAAGTTAAATTGGAACACTCCTATTGGTTTTCCGACCAATACTTGCAGCTGGGCACTTCCTTTCGTTGCATATGCTATGCCTGAAACATTGCGTTTGGTTAACATTTCGGTTCCAAGTTTGTGGTTGTCAGAGATCTTTACAAAAAGTTGTGTTTCTGTTATTGACCTAAATTTTTTTTCTTCTATTTGGCTGCAACCCATTAATGGCTCATTACTGAACACGGGTATCTCCCCTTGAAGAGGCCTAGAGTATACTCCACCACGCTGCTCCAGTACGGATTGATGGAGGGGTTAGTGGCCAACCTGAGTGTCAGAAGTTTATATAACGCCCGAGGGCCTCCTCCATGGCTTAACGACTGTTATTTTACGATAATAACGGGGACCAACGGCTTTACGTGCCCTCCGAAGCACGGAAATGCTCAAGAATATTTTGCCACTAGCGGTCACCCACCCAACTACGTATATATGAGCGCTTCATATATAAGTTAGTAATTCATTCACAAGCTAATAACACAACGTCCCTTCCCTACTTAATGAGAAAATGATTATCAAACCAATTATCAAACAAATATTATTATGACATAACTACACGTCTACACATGTACTTTTAAAATTATATAATGATAATGATTAATATAAGGTGGGTGGACCATGGAAGGCCATGCTCCTTGTAAGGCCAATTATTAAAAAGTCGTATTTATTGCCATTCAATGACAATTTCCTTCCACTTACACTAACATCCATCGAATTCAAGTACACAGACGTGGCGGCGAGTCCCTCGCACCGCTATTTTATCAATGCGGGTCCTCTCTTTGTTGACTTCGGTCATCGATGTTAAAATTGTTATATTTGCTCTTAGTAAAATGTAAGTTTTCAAGCAAATAAACTACTGTTTTCTTTATTTTTTTTACTCTAAATTGATAATATAAGGATTTGCTACGGCACTGAAGAAAAAAATATTACTTTATTTCCAATACAATTAAAATATTGTAGGTTTTCCTAGGAAAGCCAATGGTTCCTTGTAAGGCCGATCAAAAAGTTGACAGTTTGGCCTTGCTAGGGCACAAGCGTCTTTCTAGGATCATCTAGAAACTATGAAAATATTAACACTTAGTTTTTACTTGTAAATAAATATCTGGAAATTTAAAACAATGTGCAAGTTAATATAATTGCTACCACTTAGGTAAAGACCCCCAATTCCGAGGTGTTCTAACATTTTGGCCTTACAAGGAACAGACCCTTAAGAAGGCCATTTTAATCAGTTTTATATTTTTATTATTTTACTATAAAGGTTATTGGCAACTTATTTGATTTCGATTTATTACTCATTTATATTATTTTTAAAACAATTACACAAATACATTCTTAGTTTTACGATAGAGTTCTAGTAATGTTCGTTGATTATTTTTTATATGAATATATTATGGTAGGCATTTAATATTCCGTTTTAATGAAAGACCTTTTTATGTAGTTTAAGTATATGTAGATATTTTGATTGTCACAATGTTAGTTTTAAGTTAAACGACTGATTTACTATATTGGCCTTATAAGGAGCCTTGTTCCTTGCAAGGCCATTTGGCAGAGGTTATTTAAACTTAAGTTTATTAAATAATGGTTAAACCTTTTATAAAAAAAAATGTTTTATATAACACATAATAAAACAAAGCGATACTTAACGATTTGTTTGATTCATTTAACTAGTAAATAACGAAGTAATGACTGTTTAATCGTTAGAGTGGCCTTCCATGGTCCACCCACCTTACTCGTAGTTTGTCGGATAATTATCTGTCTTATTTCGCCCTGCCTTACCCTATAACGTACTTTAATACAGTTAAATTTCTATCCAATGTTTTATTGATAGGTTATTGATAGTAATATTTCTTTACGAATAGTCTCGCTGATACGTGACAAGTAAGTGACGCATAGAAAATTGTTCCTTCCAGGGAAAATATAAAGTAAAGCGAATCGAGGCTACCGATAAGATGCATAAATTATGATGTTATTGTCCTCAAAGATAGTACACATAATATTCTGATAGTTTGTATAGAAATTATCGTATCTACTCAAAACGTCAGTGATTTGGTCAAGGCCCAAGGGTATGTGAATAGTTTGTCAGATATACTAAAAGTGCAGGCATATCATTTTTATCCGACTGCGCCAGCAGGGTAAGGTATGTTTTTCGAGTGGTTGTATCTTATGTATGTATGTATATATGTATATTTCTTTGGCACGCTCTGTAGCTTAAACGGCTTTATCGATTTCAGCTTGATAGGTGCCGTTAGATTTGTCTTAATTGTGAGAGTGACACTGGGTATATCAAAATTAAATAAAAATTAAAATGGCCGATTTTTGGCGCAACATTGTGTCTTCAAATTTTTTTTTTCTCTAAACCTATCGAGTGGGGTATCGTGATCGTTGAATAAGTATTCATAAATTATTTTTAGGTTCCTTTCATTATTTTTTATTTTAAGTAACATTTTAGAATTTATTAAGTCCCTTGAAATGACAACATTGCGAATTTATCGTCTAAGAAATAAGTCGATGAATCCTAAAAAGTGTAAAATTAAAAAAAAACCCGAGTGCGTAAAAAAAACTAAAAAATAAAAATAAGCCCAGTAGTTTAGAATATACTTCTGATGTTTTTAAAGTTTATGAAATTTAATTTAAAAATTTGTTAAACGGTTACTTATCTAGGTCTAGGTATGTATATGTATGGTAGTTTTAAAAAAGTTTTAAGTGCATTATCTTTATGTTAAATTTATTTTGTCGTAGGTCATATATATCACAACCTCAGTGGAAAAAATCATTTAAGTCGTTTCATGTTGAATTTTAGTTATTAATATGATTGAAAAGAGGGGCAAAGGCTGCATATGCTCATTTTTTTTTCAAATTTTTATCGGTTTCGTCGGTTTTATCGGCATCTTGACGGTTTTGTGCAAGACTTACTGATATTTTAACAGTTTTTTTCCCTACCTGTAAAATTGCATATTTCATCTTATGCCTTTTTTCCACTGAGCGTGCGATTTAATAGTTATAGGTATGTATTTTACAAGTTGTTTACAACATAATTATCTAATTAGTATTTTCACATACGGTGTATTTCTTGAGCATAAAATGTTTATTTATTGCCCAGTATCGATTTGTTTATAATGCAAATTTTTTTGTTTAGGACATTTTTTGCAGAATTCGCCCTAATTATCTTTTAATAAGCACTCCAAATATGTTTATGATTTATAAGTAACCTAAGTAAATTAATGGATCCTTTAAACTCAGTCATTTAATAATTTACTTTTCTCAAACTTTGAAAAAAACAATTAAGCAGTCTAAGATTTTTTAAGTACAACCTACTAGTTTAATACCGCTATTCACAAAGTCATCTCAAAATTTTGGCGATTCAGTGATATTCAAATTAGTTTATTAATTTGAATTTTAACTTTCGTACCTAGGTATTAAATTAAAGTTTTACCCGTGCTGCATGTCAATTACCTGAAATAACTCTCCCTGGTCTTTGATAGTTGTAGTCTCCGGGGCGTCGTTGGGAGCCGGTCAGGTAGCCCAGGGTGAACTTCTCTCCGTGAGAACTGTCTATTGCAAGCAGCAGTATGCACCAACTCCAGTTACACTGTAATGAAGAAATAGGTAACTTAGTTATAGTTAAAAGTACATATTCCTATGCCTTTAACTCAAACTCTAATTCGAGACCCACAAGCATAATTATTACTGAATCTCTGGCACTGAAACCGATCAATAAAATACAGTGATTTATAGATAGAGTTGTATTTGTTTATTAGCAAGCCTGGTAAAAATCTCCATTCACGTTAACCATCAGGACTTTACTGCCCATTATTAACTATTGGGCTTATTTTTTTCTATTTAGTTTTTTACGCAGTCGGGTTTTTAATTTTTTTTTAATTAGACCTTTGTAGGGTTAACCGTTAACTTCTAGATAAATATTATCGATGTGTTGTTAGTCTTGCTTCATCTTTTATTTCGTCTAACAATCCCAAATGTTATTGTCAGTTTGATAACTTTAATCATGTTGCCTCCCTAATATGATAATACCTACCTAAGGTAAAGGCTTAATGTTCAAAAGTTATTTTATAATATCAAACTAATTTTGTAGAATTCGTATATCGTAAGTACGATATAGGAATTTGATGTGATGAAATTACTTGGCTCACTGATATTTTTGAACATTAAGTATTTCATAGTTTTTTATTAAGTTTATATTGCCTAGCAATATCTACTGGTATTGCTAGCCAATATAAACTTATAGTATAGTTTATTAGTTTAAGTAACTACTTAGTACCTAGGTATGTATACAGAAAAGTTATTTAAGTTGAGGTATGGAAATCGTTAATGTAGTAACCGACCGACCGATCGCCATGTGCCGCGCGTGTATTTAACATTTTTCCAATATTCTCAGATCGTAAAGTGCCATGAGGTGTTGACGGCCGGATAGCCTTTAGCACGCTCTCAAGCCACAAGAACGACGGCTTGGCTTGGACGCGATTTATTGACAGACTAAAAATATTGCATGCGAGATGCAATGTAAATAAAATTAAGAAAATGTGTAGCATCGAAACGACATCTAGCTATACTCGTATATATGGAAATGTATATGGAAAATTTAACACGATAAGCTTGCGCGTAAGGATTTTAACGTTGGTCACTGTGTGTAGTGGTAAATATTTGTTTACTAGCGGAAACCCAGCCAGTGTTACTCCTACTACGCTAAAAAAATTGTATGAGAAAAGTCGAAAATCGAGTTCATGAATGGACCGAATGCGCCTAATGCATTGTTGTAGTGGTCTCAAACCATCTTCGCTTTTCAAATAAAACCAGCTTGGGGCATATAATTATATCGGTTGGATGGTTCAAAGGTCTATATAAAGGACTTTGCCACAAATATTTTTGTAATAAATATTACATAATATGTATAGCACAATAACAATTGTGTTTTTATTTTACGATCGTGCATTTCAGTCTAGTCGAAATTAAAATAATCGTAACTTCAAAACTAAGTATCTACTTGCTCCATTTAGAAAAACTCGAAAACAGAGATTTTTAGATTGTAAGGCTACACGATCAATAAGTTTCAAGTGATTTAATGGACTTATTGGGACACTCTTCGTTCAGAAACGCGTAAAGCTCTCCATGACTTAATTTGAAAGAAAATTAATTTTCCCAAAACAAATGCCAAATATAATTTATAATTAAATATATTTTGAATTGTATAATAATTGTAGTAATAATACTTAATAGTTATGAAAATACTTATGCGGCTGTGTGTAAAGAGCTCAAGACCCAAGAATTATATAAGTAAAAGTTCTTACGGACGAATTAGCCACAGGCACGTCATTAAATCCAGGCAGTATTGAGCAATGACTATGAGCCAGTGTAACGGAGTGCCAAAACTTGTTCGACCACACAACAGGTTCAATAGTCCACCGAACATGAATTGCCTTTGTGTATTGTGTAAGCAGGCATTTTCAAAAGACCTTACCGTGACTTTTAGATGAATAATTTAATAAAGATATTAGAGATTTTTATGCAATATCTATGCTTAAGAATTGTGATAATAATATTAGCTAAATGTAAGGGAGACGGAGGAGAGTTAGAGGGAGGTGCGGCTAAGAACGGCTGTACCGATATTAATGATCTCTGATTTGTTAAACCAACTAAAACTATAAAAGCTTAGTTAAAAATGATTCACTACATTAATTAGTCGATTTTCTGAAGACCGCGTTCTTTTTCTTGTATTTGTTTTTGTATGAACCTACTCGAAGATTTAAAGTTTTGTTACCCACACTTCATACTTTGTTTTGGTCATTGCAGCATTGGTGAAAGCTGTGTTTACCTGTCATTGGTTTCGCATGTAGCATAAGACATTTTGTTTTGTACCTACACATTGTTTTCATGTAGAAACTGTTGGTGAACCTTAATAAATAAATAAAATAAAAAATAAAACACTAAATTTTTAGGATATGTTCTATGCAAAATTTTTTATAGTAATCAAAGACTACCTAATGTAAGCGTTCTACACGATTCAAATACTCGTATACCAATAGCTACATAAATGAACTCAAAAGTATGACAAACTCTTCTCCTCAGTTCGCTCAAACTTTGAACTGGAAGTTCAATCCGAGATTCTTAACCAAACTTATGCTTCAAGAAGGTGACTGGTCTATTCCCACTAGTCTGGATCAGTTCGTTTCACCGAACTGTGTGAGTACGTTAACTAATGACATTGTGGGAAAAATCAAGTATTGAACCCACATCTGGGGAATGTACACTATGATGAACTGTAACTAGGATTACAAAATGAACGCAATTAAAAAATTATGTTTATATCCATAGTACCAATGAATACGCTACAAAAGTGAGAATACATATAAATCATATCATTGTATGCCATTATGTTATTTCCAGACCACTGTAAGTGAAACACGTCGTAGTGTCTTTATTTTCTAGACGGGAGGGCATATTTTTTTAAAGTCTACACTCTACACTACAGTGTTGTTAAAAATAGCTCCCGTGGGAGATAAGATGTTACTATGACCGGGTTAAGTCACCCTGCTTCATAAATAGGGCTTGGATTTGCATGAATGCATCGCATAGTGTGTGAAATTGTAGGTAATTAGTCGAGATGTTTGAAGTAAACTAGCACAACATTAATTTCAGTCGTAACTCGTAACGGTTAAGTTAAATTGTTATAATTATAATGTTAAAGTAGTTATTTAAAATCTTATTATGTAACTGACAGTTGCAATTAATCTGGTAGAATCTGGTAGATTCGATGTAAATTTTTTTCTAGAGCACCATCTATCGAATAAACATCTCAAAACCCGACGAGATGTACATTTTTTACAAAGTTATTATTATTGATTTATCTATTGCATAGACAAAGTCAAAGTGAAAATACAATATTTTATTCATATACGTATCACTGACTAGCTGTTACCCGCAGCTTCGCATGCGAAAATTATGTTTTACCTTATTTGTGCCTCTTTTATTCAAGAATTAAAGTACTCGTGTTAAGCAATTTATATACTGAAACCCAAGATACAAACACAAAGGATTTCTTCGGGAGCAGATTTTGAAAAATAAAAAATATTCACATTTTGTTTTTTTTTGTCTTCTTCCTGCAAAATTAAAAAAGATGGAAAATATGTATTCCATCAATTTAAGCAAGGAACGTTTGTTGCATTTGAAGCAAATCAGTTGATGTTCAAAAAACAAATTCCATACAAACTTACATCCTGTATCCCAGGAAAACCTATAAATGTTTATGAAAAGTTTTCTAAAGTACGGTACAAAGTATAAGTAACAACTTTGCCAATTTTCATAAAAATCCGTTCACGAAACTCGTGAGATGTCTGGACAGACAAACAGATAGACAGACAATAATTTTAAAAAATATATTATTTTTGTGCTCTAATGACATGTTACTGAAGTCCCCCCTAATCGAAATTTTGAAAAAATATTTAATGTACAGAAAATTTTTCCCTTGAGTTATTAATTTTATGATTATTTATTGTAACCACTGTAAGTACCTCTTATAGAAAAAAATAAAAAACGGTGATTTTTTATTGAAGAACTGATATTTAAGAATTTATGTTCTGGAGCCTATACTACAATAATAAAGGATTCTTCCGGTGGGTTTAAAAAAAACAATTTTGATATTCATTTGTTTTTTCTTCTGTTTCATTCAAAATTATGAAAAACTGGAAAATATGTACTCCATATTGTTGCAAATTTGAAACATTTTGAAAATATTCCATACAAACTTTCATCCAATTTTCCAATGGAAATCTTCAATATTCCGGGATGAAACGTTTTCTAAACTATGACCCAGAGTATAAGTAGCAACTTTACCAATTTTCATCGAAATCCGTCCAAGGGTTTTGATGTGATGCCCGGACAGACAAAAAGACAGACAGACAGACGTACAATAATTCTAAAAAAATATTTTGGGGCTCTAACACGTTTTTTAAAAATCTTTTGAAAAAAATATTCAATGTACAGAAAATTTGCGCCTTGAGTTTTATTACAGATATTAAGTTTTATTAATTAAAAAAAATACTGGAACGTTTTTCAGTGTATCCATTACAAAGTAACAAACAAATAAACCAAAAATCAAAACTTTCATATCAATTCACTTCACATTTCGTTGTTTATGGATTATAAATTTCAATATTAATTCCTCTCCCTCTTTCACTTCCTCTCCCTCTCCCTTTTTCACTTCCTCTCCCTCTCCCTCTTCCTCTCCCGCTCCCGGTTTCTCTCCCACTTTCTGTCCGTCTCCCTCTCCCTTTTCCTCACCCGGTCCCTCTCCCGCTTTCTGTCTGCTCCCACTCCCGGTCCCGGTCCCTCTACCGCTTCTTGTCCCGCTCCTGGTCCCTCTCCCTCTCCCGCTCCCTGCCCCTCCCCCTCTCACGCTCCCGATTCTTCTCCCTATCCCGCTCCCTCTCCCGGTCCTTCTCCCGCTTCCTGTCCCCTTCCCTCTCCCGCTTCCGGTCCATCTTTCGCTTTCTGTTTCTCTCCCTCTCCCGCTCCCTCTCCTTCTTCCTGCCCCTCTCCCCTCCTTCTTCCATTCGTAAAGCCCCCTACATTAAATTTTTGTTTCTCACTATAAGCTTACATATTAATTTTCACATTTCTGGGTTCAAAACATGACGTAGTTTCTTAAATATTTACAACCCCTTAGGTTTTACATTAGGTTTTATTTACAACCCCATATGGTGATGAATTTCGATGAAACCGTGATACAGTTATTTTTTGTGTCATCCTATAAACTTATATGTATATAAATTTTCACCCTTTTAACATTAAAACTGACGCAGTTTCCATACTAACTTGCGCCGCCTTAATTAACCCTTTAGGGGATGATTTTACGAAAAAAAAACGTAATATTTCCAAATTTTGTTTGTAATCTGGAGCTAATATAATATAAACTTTCATATTTTTAACCTTGAAAATGACGAAATTGTGTACTAAGATCCATCCCCTAAATTAACCCTTCAAGGGATGGTTTCCCAAAGCACGTGTCATAATTAACTTTTGTTTCTAACTATAACCTAACGTAAAAATTTTCATATTTATAACTCTAAAACTGGCGAAGTTGATTTGTATGTAGTTGACTTCCAACCCCTATTTTTAGGGGATGAATTTCGAGAAAACCGTGATACAGTTATTTTTTGAGTCTAACTATAAGCTTATACACAAATTTTCACCCTTCTTACTTCAAAACTCACAAAGTTGCCATACTAAGTTCCACACTCCTATTTAACCCTTTAGGGGTTGATTTTGCAAAAAAAACACAACCTTTAAACTTTGTTTCTAATCTTGAACTAATATGTAAATTTTCATGTTTTTAACTTTCAAAATGATGAAGTTGCGTACTCAGTTCCATTAGCTAAATTCACCCTTTAAGGGATGATTTTCAAAAAAATGTGTATTAAAGTTAACCTTTATTCATAACTACAATTTATAATTCGAAAACTGGCGAACTTGATTTGTATGTAGTTGACTGCCAACCCCTATTTTTAGGGGATGAGTTCCGAGAAACCAGTGATACATTTATTTTTGTGTCTAATTAATAAGCTTATATATAAATTTTCACCCTTTTTACTTCAGAACTGACGAAGTTCCCATACCAACTGGCGCCACCTTAATTAACCCTTCAGGGGATGATTTTCCAAAAAAATGTAATATTTCAATGTTTAGTTTCTAATTTGAGCTAATATGAAAATTTTCATGTTTTAACTTCAAAAATGACGAAGTTGCGTACTGAGTTCAATAAGCTAAATTAACCCTTTAAGGGATGATTTTCCAAAAAATGTGTTAAAGTTAACTTTTGTTTACAACTATAAACTTACATAAAAATTTTCATGCTTATAACTCTAACACTGACGAAGTTGGTTTGTATGAAAGTGACTTCCAATTGCTTTTTTCACCCCTTAGGGGATGAATTTCCAAAAATCCAATAGCCTATGTTACTCAGGAATAATGTAGCATTCTAATGGTGAAAGAATTTTTAAAATCGGTTCAGTAGGTTTTGAGTTTATTCGTTGCAAACATACAAAAATACAAAAATACAAAGGTTTCCTCTTTATAATATTAGTATAGATAAACTTATGCAAAATTAAAGGATTGTTAAGAACGGAAGACTTGTAAATGTGATAAAAATATGTGATAAAAATTTTCTTCAATTTTACTCTCAAAGTTAAATTAATAGACTTCCTTATAGAAGTGGTCGATTAACTTCTTCGTCGGAACTCACACAAAACTTATTAGAATCTAGAGGATTTCATCAAATTTCTTATTCTGTTCATTCTCTTATAGGCAAAAGTAAAATTCCTTTTCAGAATGTTCACAATTGTTACAGAAGCGAAAAAAGTGTGATTGAACTGTTCACTGTACCTAGTGTTTGGCGATCGATAACCGATGATATTATAATATAATATATGTATGTTCTGCCAACCTCATTTTGAGGCAAGCGTATTTTTATGTATGTTTGCTATGCTCGGATTGTCCTTTTTCGTTCAGAAGAGCTTTCAGCGTAGTAGTTTGTTCGTAGCACCTAGTGTTTAAAACTTCGTCTTAAGCTTCAATTAATCTTGATCGTGTATGGGCGATCAAGTATACTTGTCAAGTTTGCAGTTTGACTTGATACGGCATCGAGTTTGCATTAGATAGCTATATGGCCAGATAGTCATACCGTAGCCATACGCCGTCAAGTTTACTGTATGCCGCGTCAAGTGTGCAAACTTGATCGTGTATGGCCACTGGCCAGCATTACATTATCAAAGTTACAAATGAATTGCGATTTTGTGACTGATTTTATTTGGTACGATTGATGACGATAAATTTAACTGACGTGGTTAAAAGAAGCGGGATATGTGGAGATCTATCTGCGGTATTAGGGAAGGGAGTCGTAATTGCAATGGCAGCCCTATTATCTCGCGCATTTTGACATTCGGTCGGTAATAGCTAAAGTTAAAGTTAGATGCGGTTAAAATATACGAACAACCCTAAACGGTCGTTTGACCGTAGATCGCCTCTTTTATAAACAAAAATAAAAATACCATTAAAATTAATTACTATTGTTATAGAATCATCTTTTTACCACCGAAAGTACCGGGAAATTTATTCCTATTTTCAATACTGGCAAGTATTGAAAATATACAAAAATCATGTAGCGTGAAGTACTCGTAATGGGGAATAATGGTAAAGATTTATTTTTATTTTTTTAAGCTTAGTAATATTTAAAGTTTTTTGTGTAGTTAATTTATATTGTCTTAATGAATTCGAAAAACATATATGTATTTGTGAATTTTCGAAATCATGTTTTAATTGCTCTTGGCGGTGAGAAACATCGTGAGAAGTAAGATGCACTTTAACAATATAAGAATTTTCCTCTAAATATTATTAGGTATGTCAAGGGTTAGTGAGCTCTGCCAAATCGCAAATGTTATCTCAGATTAAGATGCTCTCAACAACTCATCATAAAATAATTTCAATGACTTTTTACTTTGCACAGTAATTTGACTTTTAAATGTATTAATTTGTAAATTATAATGCTTAGTGACTTTTATTTTTAAAATATGGTACTTTAATAATACTTTTTTTTTCATCAGGTAATAAATTGTTGTGTTATATTTTAAGAAAGAAATTAAATAACAACAACAATAATACTTAATTTTTATATTTTAAAACATTCATGGTAAGGTGGTGGTGTTAAGTTGAAAATAAGTTCTACATTGAATTGCATCTCTTATTGCGTAGGTAGGTATCATGTTTATTCAATAACGGACTAGTGTACTGAATTCTAATTTGAGGCTCTTCGTCACAACAAAGTTCTATTAAGATCCACTCCCATTTCTCAGTCCCATTTAAGTAAAACCCAGCTGGAGCAAATTTGGTAAGTAATAAGTAAGGCGAAATGGCAAGAAACTTCATCTGACTACAAAACTGTAGTTAGATATCTATCTATAACGAAAAGGTTTAACAGCTTGAAAATATACAAAAGTTAGTTTAAAAAGACTGAAATCATTAAGACATGACAAGTACCTACTATAAAGTATATACCAAGTACACCTTTTTTAATTTTTCAGCAAATTTTTTTTCTAATCCATAACGGGTTTTTTGGTTTCATAATTTTTTGTAAAAATTTAATTATCATTTTTGTAACTTGGTGCGGTATTTTTTTACAGTGAAACTGTTTTTGTTCGGATATTATTATCTAAACTTACAGTTAGTATTTCTTTTATAGGTACCTTATAATTATACATAAACTTTCATTATCAAGATTTTAAATGTATGGGAAGTGACCATTGTTCTTTAAAGGGTAAATTCAATGAAATACTCAAATATTTTACATACTTTTATTGCAAATTAATATAAGTATAGGATACCAGACTGCCTACTGTGTAATGTCGTTAAATACCTAAATACAATATTATCTCCAATAAATAGAAACAGTTTTATGTAAGTATTCGATGCTCCAAATTTCGCTCTCATGACGTCCCAATTTTATTATGCCTGCCCCATGTTAATTTTGACATGTGTAGCGGGAATTAAAGTTCGTACCTATGTGTAAAAGATTGTGTAATTTTCCGATACCCAGAAACTATTCAGGTATTTGTTTGCATGCAAATTATTGCAGATCATTAATATTTAGGCCATTGTGTTGGGTAAGTACCTATCTACAACGGATGCTTGCAATTTATAGCACTATGTTGCTAGTTGAAAACATAATGTTTTACGTATCTAAACAATCCCTATTAATGTTCTGAACGTTTAAACATAATAGATTTTATCATATTCGACCAGAGATAAAATATTTCCTCTTGAATTCTTGTTCTCAAGTTTCCTTTGATGAGCTCGTAACCAAAACGGACTCATAGAGCTGAGTGTATATCATAACTGCGGCTACAGTATTATACGATTTTGTATTTAGTACCTAATTATGTAGAAGACACAATAACACACTACTAATCCTATAAAGTATTTTTTGTCATCTACATGACACGGGTAGCTACCTACCCGTATCTAAGTCGGGACTGATAAAGTCAAAAGACATTTAACTTTAATATCATTCAGTTTAAATAAATTCAGGGGTAACAATAACAACACTAGCAACGCAACTGTGACCGACATCTCCATATTTGCTTCCACCAACGTTAAAAATCACCTTGAATAGTAACTGTAAACCATTTTGATAAAACATTAAGTATTAGAAAGTCTAACAAAATTTACTTGTCGATACTGGTTGTATTTGAAGCAAATTATAGGATTAAATTAGTTTTGTAATGTTTTCCAATAATCGGAGAGGTCGATAAGAGTATTGGATACCTAGATAGTGGTCGCGGCTGCGGCATTGACATAGTTGCCGCGTCACTACGTCAACGTCCTACAAGCGCAGGCGCACGCGCACGTAATAAAGAATCCCCTTTATTTCACGGAATCAAAAATATGAGCATGAAAGGATCCCCTTCAAATATTTCCTAGAATTAATAAATAAAATTATCTTAAATAAGCTTAAGCAATAAAATTATCGACATGGATTTGAATTTGATCAGGTTATTATAATTTTATGACCATAATACATTTTTTACGACATTTTGTTTACATTGAAGTTTAAGCACTCTTAAAACCACGGAGTTAACGATCGATATCGATTTTAATATTTTGGCTGAGATGTTGAAAATATTTTTACTGCCAATTCATTATTTTTTTATGTCAACAGTCGACTAATGAGCTGGCAGACCACCTGATGGTAAATAAATACAGCTTGCCACGGGCGCCACGGGTATAAATTAAACTAGAAGCATGATTTACACGTTACTAAGTAAGTCAAGTAAGCAATTTTTAGCTGGTTCTCCAACACTAATGTAAACTTAACGCATTAAATATAAAACGTGACACAAAATGCCACGATTGGTAGAGTCACAGGGTAGAGTCTAATATTACGTCCTACGTCAGTAATTTTTTGTTTACCAACTATTTAGTATTTTGGAATCAAATTTAGTTAAGTTTTTAAAATTTTCAAATATTATATAATATTTAAATGATCTGATTATTGAGCGTGGTCAGGTAGTTAAAATTTTTGAAGTGTAGGCCGACACGTTTTCTGGGTGCTACATGCTCACCGAAGTATTTGCTGCGCCGCTGCGGGTTCACTCAGAAAGCTAAAGAATTGTATGGCCCATTTCACCACAAATTTCGCTTTGCAACCTTTGCTTACTGCAATTCTTGATTATATCCGCATATTATATCGACAGAAATGAAAGCCTAGTTCTTATCTTTGTGTGTTGTCCATGGCACTCATGACACAGGGACTCCTGAAGGTGATTGGCTATGCTAGGCTATGATTGTGTAGCGAATTACTTAAAACATCCAGAGTTTCCAGAGCTTCGGCTGATGCTTGAGAGGGTATTTAGTTCACGCTAGCTAACTATAAGGTAATTAAACCCTATCATTTTTTATGGCCACAGTCGGATTAAACTGAGTAAATAAGAGTCCGGGGCTGTGTATCGTACTAGGCAGTAACAGGATATAGCTGGGATTAATAGCTTTTTCAGTTGCTCATCAGGATGCAATAAGAGCAGGGGTTGGCTTGGTCTCAACTTTTCAAGAATGTATACGAAGCTCTTTACACCCATATCGACCCTCTTGACGACTCGTGTGGCCCAATGGTTACCATGCCGGATCGCCGCGCCAAGGGTCCTGGGTTCGATTCCCAGCGAGGCGGAAATTTGAATGATGAGTTTGAATTTCTGTTCTTGGTCTGGGTGTGAATGTCCTTGTCTTGTGTGTTGTCCATGGCACCCACGACACAGGGAATCCTAGTGTGGGGCTATGAGTGTGAAGCGTTATTTATTTTATTTTATATTTAATTTTAATAATGTCATTAATTTTTTTATGGCTTTAGCGGACAAACGGGCAGACGATCCATCTGATGGTAAGTTGCTATCGTCGCCCATGGATATCAACAACACCAATGGCATCCACGTACCGGCCAAGAAAGTGAGAACAAAAAGAAAGAAACTCTCTCAGACCGAACACGACGAATCGTATGGCAGCTGACTAAATTAAGAGGTAGCTATCCAGGCGGACCTCACAGAGAGTAATAATATTATTAATACTTTTTTTAATTCCACTCTAATTATACTCTAAACACTCCAAAGTGTCTACTACCAGCGGGCTAGATGCCTCTTACGACAACCATCCGGTGTGGGATTAAGGGCTAGTATTCTAAGCCCCAATACGGCTAATTCAAAGGAATTGAAATCGATGCGCGCACCGTTAGTTTATTAGTTGCTGTTGCTACCCAATTGCTCAGTTGTATTTTGCGAGTGAAAAGAATTTCACTCAGTAAACATTGGTATTCATGTCGGACACGGCCCGTACGTATGGAAGGATTGAACCCGCATCATTAAACAACAGCTCCCGGCGACGCCCGCGCAACCTTCTCGCCAAGTGGTCGCGCCCGATACATATTAATGTCATGTTTAGTACACATTGACATTTTGTTAGTGCTACCAACAAACTGTAACAAGTTTATTTACGTAATTGATAATGTAAAAAGTATAAGTGAGCCTTTTACTGTACGGCGAAGTACTTTTTACTTGACGTCTCGACAAATGAAACGGACGTGGCCAGAAATTTGGTTACCGTTTCCTAAAGATTTTGTTTCGGGTCATGTCTCCACATGAGTATTGAGTCCCAATTTTCTTAACAAAAATAGGAGGAGATTATCATTGTTGCATTGTTACTTACAGCAATCGTTAAGCTGTGTCTGACACTGTCGGATGGATATAAGAATTTCCGTTATTTGATTCGTAATTTTGGCCACTAACCCCTTTATACTGGAACATGACGCCTGTGATGTCTGATAATTTGTTCCATCCTTTTCCCCATGAGTGACTCACTTTAAATTGGACTGTAATACTTAATAAGGTAAGATTCGAGTATGCGAATATGTGCGACTCACTTTATCATTCAAAGTACAATACATAAGTAAATGTAACTTAATTACCTACTTCAGGTGTTCAAAATAATATAGTGCTTCAGTAAACTAACTACTTTACTTGGCTATTTAAAATGTACATATATAATTATGTTAGTAGAAATTAGAAGAATTAAAATTTCTTTAAAGTAATCAATTTCGGTTTGTAGTTAGATAGGTGACCGCTATGACCGTGGGAAAAATTCTAGAGCGGTTGATATCGTAACAAAAAAGTCGTTAAGCTAAGTTGGAGGCCTTTGGGCGGCAGGAAAACTACTTGGGTTGTCCACTAACCACTTCATCAAGTCGCACTGAATTAGAGTGATGGAGTATGTTCTAGGAATCCCCAATCAAGAGACCCGTGCTCAGTACTGGGCCTAGGTTCAATTAAACCGTATCGAACTGTTTCAAGCGAGTCAGCTTTCTTCAGCTTTCGTCATAAATGAAGATGTGTACAGGAATAAGATGATTTCTAGTGCTTTAGTTGTAATATTTGGGTATACTTAACGTGATGGAATTTCTAATAAGTAGGTAATTGAATTACAGAATGTATAATTTACTTTAAACATGAAAAAGAAGTTTTTTAGATGAAGTAGAAGGCATGTGAGAAGATTGTAGGCCTTGTATCCAGTGATACCTAGTGCATTCATAGTCGATCTTTGAGTTCCTGGTACCGAGAAACTCTGAAACTGAAAGTATCTATCTCTTCATCTCGTTCTATTTCCTATGTTCAGATTCTCAGAAAGTTCTCTGCCACTCTGTTTCATTGCGGACTACTGAAGAGGTAAAATCTTCAAAATCGTTAGATAGGTAGCTCCCGACAAGATTTTACTATAATTATGGGCAACGGAACCGACTTACTTTGACAACTATACTCTTCAAAGCACCGAAGCGACTTTGGAATATTGCCAGTTCTTTTCGCTCAACTAATTTCCGACCACTCCTTATGATTGTTTTTTTCGAATGACTTCACGCCTACCTCTTCCGGTTTCTAGTAGAAACTTTCTACTAATCATCGGGTAGTCTTATCGTAGAACTAGTCAAAATTACTTTACTGTTTAGTTCAACCACATCATTTGACGGGATACGTTAACCTTTCATTGTAACCAATATACAGAATAGTTTTCCATTTAGTTCCACAAGTCTAGCTCTTCTACTGGTACAGTGAACACAAGTCGCAGGGTTCACACTTTAAATAGAATTGACTAACATAAATATTTACTCTAATAATAATACTGTAACGGGGCTATGTCTATGCAAGCATCACGTGAAAACCGCTAACAATCTGGCTGCAAATTATGTTAAATTAAGACTTACACTAGATATTTCATATTATAATATTTACTGATCAATGTTTATTATTTTTAGACTGCTTTAAATTACAAGAAAGCAGTGACATCATAGTACTTGCAATATGTTTGTCTCAAAAATTGGTACGAATATTGCATGCGTTTCTGAACGACTGAACTTTAGTAAAGATAATTTCCCTGGCCGTTATGAAGGATTACATCATAAGGAATCCTGCAACTGTATCACAGCATGCATCAAGAATCAATTTAAGTGCATGTTATTTGCATTTAGCCAACGAGATACGCTTTGGGCTTACCCTTTCATTGTGACAGTGTGATAATACTAAGAATATACAGCTGTGTACCTATAACTTATTTTTTTCTTTTTTTATTATGAATTTGAACGTTCTTAATCAACTTGCTGATAATTATTTGCAAAATAGCAAAAGGGAGAAGTGATTTTGTTGCAAAATATCAATGGTAATGTTTCTATTGAAATATTCGGACAACACCAATCGTCGTCACGGGACATCAAACATCAGACTACCGTGAAGTGTGAACCTAGGTTACTTGGAATTGATACTTTAAGACTTAAGAGTATTCTTCCTACTCAAATAACCTGACATTAATTTTAATAACGTATATTTTAGATAAAATATATTATAATATGGTACATATCACAGAAATGAGTAAATAGACTTCTATGAAACAAGATCGTAGACTGATAGTACCTAACTCTCGACACTCGGGCTACCCCAGTCCTGGATTTGTCAACAGGCCTGGATTTGTCAACGTATAGGCCGCGGCCTAGGGGCGGCAGCGTCCTAGGAGCGGCAGATTTCAGAAGATGATATACTCGTAATAGATGATTTTGCTATTTAAAAGTGCCGTAAAAAATTGAAATTTTTGTTTTTTTACGCACTTTCTTAGTGACTAATTCAGTGCCTTCCTTATGTACCATGTACATGTATAATTTATATGTATATTGTAAAATTATTATTTTAAAAATTATTTGGAAAATTATTATTTTAGAAAGGTACATGAGGCGGCGGAAATAAATTGGCCTACACTCATAAAAAATATAAATCCGGCAGTGGGCTACCCCCTAAATCCTCTGTAATGCGCACTGAAGAAGCGTGGTTGTGTACGTACTAAGCTCCCTTGATTATGAGAAAAGACCCCTGCCCTGCTGTTACCGCTAATGGATTGAAGGCTTTTAATGGGTTATTCATGCTAAATTAATTTAACTAAACTAAAGCATATTTAATTTACATATTTAATTTATATAAATTAAAACATAGCTAAGAACATTTTCGATTATGTCATCTTTCATACAAAAAAACTAGATCAAAATTGGCTCCTATAAACCTAAAATTATTACCCTAAACTTGAGACGCGCGTCGTCCCCTAGTGTCTTGAAAAAAAATTGTTGGAAACTTGGGGGTGTAGGTCCAATCTTATCTAATTGAGTAGTTGGTTTTAAAATTAAATACTTGTTCGTGAAATTGATCATATTAATGGGGCATAAAAAATTACATGGTTCTTAACTCTGTGCCTGTGTTCAGAGAGCTCTTGAATACGGAGCGAACGGCTTCAAGAGTTCAATTCCCGTTGGTACTTGGTGATTTGTATTTGTATTTATGTCTTGTATTTACAGGAATGTGTTTGTACATTTGTTATAAGGATAAAAAATTACCATATCTCAACAATTTTCTGTACAACCTTGCCTTAATAATATCAGCGTCATGCGTCATGTTGTAAGCGAAATTATAACTTCTAGTCTTCCACACAACAATGTTTTAAACATCAAGGTTTCACGTTTATTTATCATTTACCTTTTTTATCCTCGAAATTCTTATAAAATGACTAATATTTTTTGCATCCAAGATTTCGGTCAGGGTACAACTACAGACTCGAAGGTCACAGGACTAAATAAGTATTTTTGGGAAAGGCGTAGGCTTTAGACAGATATTGGCGATAAAAGCAATTTATGCCGATACAACCTTAGTTCTGATACAACAGAGTCGCCTGAGATCTGAAAGTTTAAGCATAAATTACTAATTTTTGTTGGAATTGGAATTGCAATGTTCAAAGCAAATTGAATGTCCAGATTTTTCTAAATTACTTTTAATATTTTTTTTATTAAAAATATTATATAATACCTATTGTATATTTGAATAAAACATATCTAATAGTTTATGTCCGCGGCTTCGCAACGAAACGAAATTTTTAATTAATTAATTTAGATATACTTTTAAAGAACTATTAGATACCTAGGTATTAGATGATGCCCTTAATGTGGCTTCGCGCGCGTTGATGTCGATTTTTTTACAAATTCCGCAGGAACCCTGAACTTTTCCTAGATAAAATTTCCGTATTAGTTAAAAAAAAAACATTTTTCAATTAAAAAAAAAACAATTTTATTCATATAGGTATCAGTGATACTTAAATGAATAAAATATTTTGACTTTGACTTTGTATTAGTTAATCCAGGACATAGGCTATCTTCATTCCAAATTTCAGCCAAATCAGTTAAGTAGTTGTAATTGAGAAAGAAACATCCAAACATCTTCACAAACTTTCACATTTATAATATTATTTGGATAGGATAACATGTACTTATACAAACATTTTGGATAGGTAAATAAATAATTCAAAAGCACCTAGGTATAGGTGCTAACTGCTACACGATGGAGGTATTCTAGGAAACTATTTGACCTACTTAATCGTCTTTAGCTAGAGTTAAACATTAATAATCGCACTTCATAATTTGCTTTGTCTCAAATAACTTATCAAACACTGAAAATGTTATTTAGTTTTACTTTTTATTCCCTACTGTTTTAAACTTTAGTTATTCAAACTTGATGGTTGCTTTGGATTCATGTTACATATTAAATCTACATAGCATTTGTGCATTTTAAATTCACATAACAAACTTTTACCTAAGAGCCTATTATTTTATTACTAATCCCGTGGTCATAGTCATCCTATCCCATCCCATCCATCCCATAGTCATCGGTTTTCTTAAAACCTATTATGTCATAAATAACTTTACTAACACAATAGTTAATTATTTAGTTAAGTAGGTAAGTACTGTACAAATATAAAAAGTTAAAGACTAACTTACCACGGTGGTACCCAAAAATTTCACCATGTTTCAATTTCCAGAATAATTCACCACTTAATCATTAATGATTTCAACGACCATAATATCGTGATCTACGCATACTAAATGCAACTAGAGCCACTTGGAATTATCCTTATTTTCCCGCCATAATGTAGTTTTTCGCGCGTTCGCGGTCAACGAGTGAAGCGCGTCGACGTCGACCGATGACGAATATAGACTGACGGCGTACGGCGTCGCGCGTCGCATTCTCGCACTTCGCTATTTCGCACACTCGACGGTATTTCTACGACTCTATATAGCGAGCATGGTAGAGTTGCAAAGCTTGCAATCAGAAACCAAATCTGCAACATATCGTCTGCATTCGGTGCGTTAGATCTCATTCTTTACTTCGATGATAGGTAGACACAATGATAGGTAATAAAAAGGAAAAAAAAGAAAATGGAAGAAAAATATTAAATCGAAAAAGGATTAGGGGAGACGTGAAAAAGCAACACTTCACGTCCGCAGCTTAGTTCGAATTAGAAAACTGTAGGTACTTGAAAGCTGTAATTTGACATCTCGCTGACGAAGTGGTACAATAAAATCCTTAAAAAATCCAGGTATAGTAGTAGTAGTATAATACCTTATAGGTAAAGTGGGAATGAATTTTTATTTTCTCGTAGGTACCCACGATGCGTCACGTACCAATAGTGTGGGGTATTGTTGAAAATGTCTTTCAAATTATGGTTTTGGGAAGACCACTTTTCGATTCAGGGGTCTGTTTGCGAAATTTAAGGTTTTAAATGCTAATTTTCAAAAGTCAAGTTTGTTCCCCGCGCTTCGGAGGGCACATGAAACCGTCGGTCCCGATTGTTATCATTAGATAGCAAATGTTAAATGACATCGAGGTCTACACCTGGGTGAATTAACTCAGGTGAATAAAGGCGACGGCACCTGGCCTTCGGACAACATAAAAATCTTTCGGCGTTTGAGCTGGCCACTAAACCAATCCGCAGCGTGGTGAAGAATGCTCTAGGCCTCCTCACTTTTGAGGAGAGTCATGTCCTGAAGTGGGGTTAGAAAATTGGAAAACATTAGGTTAGTTAGAGGTCCCGACCATTTCAAGGGCCTCTTCCAATGGAATCAACTTAAGATTGTTGTGAATAAAAATCACATTTACATAATTAAACACGTCTCTATGGAATGGGGGAAATTTATTTTAATAACAATAATAACGCTTCACACTCATAGCTCCACACTAGGATTCCCTGTATCGTGGGTGCCATGGACAACACACAAGACAAGGACACTCACACCCAGAGCGAGAACAGAAATTCAAACTCATCATTCTTCCGCCTCGCTGGGAATCGAACCCAGGACCCTTGGCATGATAACCATTGCGCCACACGGGTCGTCAATTTTCTGTTCTTTACGATGCGAGCGATAGCTCTACTCTAGGCTATTAGGCGGCTTTTTATGTAACTAGCCGAAAAACTAGCAGACGAGCCAACCAATTGCAATGGCAAAGTGTTCCGGCTGGGGGATTGTAAGCCATTTCTACTTTCTTTCTCTATCTGATTTCTTCATCGATAAGGCATTTAGTGGTACAGTTGATTGATGCCTTATCCCATGTTCATACATAGGCAACGGTGGCAAAGGTATATAATATAAAAACATTACCCAATAAACATCACACACACACACAAATATTATACTAACATACATATGTCCATATGAAGTGTAACCCTTTGACACTTACGGTCGAATTTTGACCGCAGAACGGATTACAATAATTTTATCTGAATGACTGCATGAATGGGTTTCATAGGTAAGCTAAGTTCGGTCAAGGTAAACACGTAGTAGGTTGGTATGTATGTACGAATATGTTACTTGCTAAAGGTTTCTACACACGATATTATGCGTCATTACTCATTAGACACTCACTCAATTGGTGAGCTTATTTCGGTACATTCCTATTATTAGAAATCGTTAATTACATATCTTTTAATATTTTTGATACAGAAATAACAGACGATAACTGTATCGAACCTAAATATGACAGTATGTAAAAATTATGATTGTAATAGATAATGAGATCTTCGATGATATAAAGCCAGTCTTTCAATGTGATACTCGTAGATATTATCCCCATGTGGTTGCTAAAGCGTTTAAAGCAGGTACTTTGTGGTTGCAAAAGATCTGCAAGTGATCCGTCCATAAAATTCATACAAACATTTGAAGCAAATAAAAAAGCATCGTATTATGTTTTATATACCAAAAGGGATAGAAAATTCAGTGAAAATCATCAAAATTAATGGGTTCAACACAATAAGGCCCACTAAAATAGAGACAAACGCTCCGTAAGTAGCAGGCCCAATGTTTTATGCTTTACAGAAGAGATAAATAAAAAAATATATAAATAACATAATCAATTTAATAACAATGTATTTTATCAATGTTACATGTCTTATAATTAGAAAAACGTTACTTATAAACCGTATTCATTTATAAATATTATTATTATCACAGAAACATAATGCCGTATACAATACAATCCGTTTATGAAATTGTTACTGCACATATTGTTAATCCATTATTGCACCTTCTGTAACAATATACAACATAAAATGAAAAATATTGAAAATGAAATAAAATGTTAATAAGATCGTACCATAGAAAAATATAGTTACCATAGTTATTTCCGGAAATATTGTGCTCAAGTTGAAATTAGCCCGAGATGTTCCCGGGAAACTTGCTAATGACGTGGCGTTATGAGGACCCATGTTTTGCATGTTTGAAGACATCAAGTGACTATTAAAGAAATCTGCTTGATACTGAGTGGGCATCTGATTACCAACGTAATTAGGAAAAGGAATCTCTTCAGACATTAAATTTGAATGACGTTTCGCTGGTGTCTTGTTTTGCCAAAGAAGATGTGAGGTGTCGTTCCATTCTTCCACATCATTGTTCAATTTAGCTCTTTTGCTTTGATATTTCTTGCTCGAATCCTTTTTAGAACATTCCAGTTTATGTTTGGCTGCAGATTCTCTCCTCGTGCTCTTGTAACTTGTACTCGATTTATCTTGTTGGAATATATTGGAATTATTCTTTTTTAGTTCTTCGTATTTATGATTGGTGTAGGTACATTCAGCAGTTTGATTGTAATCAATAAAGTCAGTCGAGAATGGTCCACTGGTGTAATTACCTGCCATAAGATTGGTGCCTCCTGGCATGAAGTTGGAATAAAAAGAATTGGAGATCGTGTTGGTTGTAGAATTATATAAAGTCGTTCCAGAAAATTGTTGTCCAGTATAATTATTGTCAGAATAATCAATTATTGGTGGGAAGTGTGATACTTGAGCGACACTACTATCCTGCGCTATATTAAAATCATTATATTTCTGGGACGGAGCCATAAACTTCATGCTATTGTTATCAATAGTTTTTTGGCTGCAAGTGCCTCCTCGTATTAATGCCTCAGCTGAATAGTTGTTCTTTTGAATTTTGGTGCTTTTGTCAGATTTATTAGGTTTGCTTTTGGGTTGTGAAAATTGGGCCATATTTTCATAATTTCCTATTGTTTGTTTAGGATCGTTTAAAATATAACTGGGTTGCAAGTTGGTTTCTAAGCGAGAAGACATGCCTTTTCTATGCAGATCGCTTACATTACTGGCATTTTTTGTAGGAAATGGTTTCGGTGCTTCAATATTAGATCCATAATATCGAGACGACATATTATCGGTGGATCTATTCATAAGCTGAGTAACAGATAGAAAACTGCTACAGTTTGGCAATTCAGCCTGTGGAACCCTTTGGCCTATCATTTCGGTTTTTTTCTTATCATGAGGTCCCAATGCTAAGTCTCCAACTAAAGTTGGTAAGTTAATAGGTGGAGGGTCTATACTTATTTCCGTAGTGCCTGCCGGCCTGGCTGTAGGCCATACTTGAAACTCCTCTTGGTTAGGTTGCGTTTGATAATTATGCATGTTAATTGGAAAATAGTTGCTATCATTATGATCTTGCTTCTTCATACTGTGATTGACTTGAGAGTATGATAGTTTATGGTTATTTTTTATTTCTGCTTGAGATTGATTACAATTATTTTGCATTGGCCTGATTTCCGAAGTCATCCAGTTTATATGCATTTTATTTGGTGATTTCTTTGTATCAGGCATTTGATGTGGTCCCGTAAGACTTGACGGTTTGGCGATAGCACCTAAGTTATTGTCTGTTGTATGTTTTACTTCATATTGTTTAGCTAAGGTTGTTTTTACAGCTACATTACTTTGTGATTGAACATCTGCGTGATAATTTTGCGTAGAAGTATAATTTTTAGAAAAATTTGGATTACTGTATATAGGAACATCATCCGGCCACAGATTAGTTGGTTGAGAATACAAACTTGTTATTGATTCAGAAAAAGATGTAGTTGGCTTGCTAACATGATCTTTTTTACTAGTAGTTGTAACAAGTGGCACATGAAAGTCTGGGTTAAAAGGATTGTAAGATGTAGAATAAGCAGTCGGTGCTGAGGGTAATATATTATCTTTAGTAAAGGTATTTGAATTAGTTGTGCAGTTTACAAAGTCAAAACCTTTATGAGACCAGCCTAAATCAATATCATAAGTTAACCTTGATGATCCAATTTTCATAAGATTGTCTTCGACATTACTATAATCTGTTTTACTTTTTGCTGTATATTTTTCCATAGCGCATGGATAAAGGCCGAGACTATTAAAATCATGACCAGAAGATATACTACTTGTACTATAAATAGTACTCTTGACTGTATTAAACGGATCACCTTTGTAAAATATATTGCTACTATTCACATAGCTTGTGGGCTGGTTTGCAGTAGTTTTATTTACGTTACAATCAAATTCCATGCCAAAAGCAGAATCTGTGAGCGGACAGCTCGTCGAGATAAGGGAGGTCATTGGTAAGTTTAAGAATGGATTTTCATTGGACGCACTTGTTACAACTGCCAAATTACTTGTTTTTGTGTCAGACTCTTTATTACCTACGACATTATTGTTATATTTTTGTTGATCCGGTTTGTTTATAGCGATAGTTGGATTAGTATTTTTAATTGGAGACTTTATTTTATTACTAGGTGTATTCGTTTTTTCAAAATATGGGACGGTTTGTGGCGTTACTTCATTGCGCCTCAGATTATTTTCTTTTGGATTAGGATGTGAAGGATTTGGCGTATCTTCCGCTGGGCTATCAGCTCTATTTCCGCTGACCAGGGGAAAAGACATAAGAAAAGCAGCAGTTGGTGACGCCGCTAATAACTCTTCCGCCAACTCAAGTCTAGCATTCCCACCGTCAACATTTTCGCACATTGAGGCATCTAAAATATTGGTCATTTTTGCATCTTTACTTTTCTCTTCCACTAAATTTACTTTAACTGCGGCATTTTTGCCAGTCTTTATGGAATTTAATGCATTATTTTTAATAGTTATAGGTTTTTCTGTGGTAGAAATTGAAGGAACTTTTTCAGTGATTACTGGTTTTTCTAAAGGTGCCACATGCAAGGCAGCTAGTTTCGAATCTACATAAGTTTGTTTGGAGTTAGTATCCATATTTGCATCGCTTGTTTTAATTTCATTCTCAACAATAACAGGAACAATATTTTGTACTAATGGCGGTTTTTCTTGACTTTCTGTCAATTCACTGCTTTTGTTCGATGTAGAATCTGTTTTCTTAGGTTCACCTTCATTACTACTTAATTTATTAGAATTATCTTTTGCACATTCTACTTTTGATTGTTCTATGGCCACCTCAATGTTGGATGTTTGAAGTGGTTTATCTAAATTCTCGTCTACTTTAACTTTTTTCGCCTTTTTGTTATTCGTTTTAGGTTTTGAATTTTTCTTAGATTTTGTGGCTGATAAAGGCCTCGAGTACGCAGATATAGGTAAAATATTGACCATTGTAGTTTTTGTAATGTCAGTGGTACTTCTGTTTATGATCGGAATTGGCGATGCTTTGTTAATAGGCTGTAAACTAGTATCAACTAAGACAATTGTTGGTGGTACAGTGGGGAATAATAATGGTCTTTGTGGGAAAATATATGGTGTAGCTGGCAGCATAACTAACGTACTTTCTGGTCCTGAAAATTAAACAAATTGTAAGTGACATCAAGTGTGATATAATGCACACAAACATGGCTCAAAATGTGGCACAAATAGCGTAAAATGCATGTGATGAAGGATTTTATATATTTCAGAAATCTTCGAATGTAAACATATATCATTATTCAGCATCATAACAACCACTAGAACTTCAAGTGTCATGTAGATTGCTAACAGTAATCAAATTGTGCCCTATTTCCATTATTAATCTATTCTTATCTATTATTCATTCCATTATTATCTGTTATTTTATTACTATGCAATCCTCAATATTTTCTACTTTGAATTACTATTCGGGAAATCATTTAAATTTCAAGTCAAAATTGAAAAAATCTTACCCTTTTTAGTATTACTAGCTAGAGGTAAAAGTTTTGGTAATTTTGGTAAGGATTTATCTTGTGAGGGAGGTACTGGTGCTGATTTGTCAGCATTAGTAACTGCTACATTTTTCACAGTCATGTCACTTATTTTCTGTTTAGTCTTTTGCAGTTTCAATACTTTAATTAACTTGCCATCTGAAACAATGATATTAACATACTGTTTAATGCAAATTTAGTTGAAAACAATAATTTATTTTTCAAATCTGGTGGCATTTTAAAAATATTGCCAGAAAGTGATGTTGAAAATATAGTGTGATATTGCATTGTTAACATACTTGGACTTTTTTTATTTACTCCAATAGAAACCTGAATGCTGGCATCCTTCCTATCGAATTTTTTGGTAGCTTCCAATTTTACTTCCAGAGCCAAGATCTCAGCTTCTGTAATAATGAAAATTTGAATAAAAACAATTTACTTATTCAAGTTATACTTAAGTTACACTTGTATATCTATGTATAGAAGATATTAAAAGTTTTAATTTACTGAAGAAACCACAATGACAATGGCAACCACAATGAGAATTTAACTTCTATCAACTTTTAAACATGGCATTAAAATGGCATAGGCCCGCCAACCATACATATCAGAGTAGAGTGGAAAAAGATAAGAGTTCTATCCGATTACAAGGAGATACTAAACACTAGCAAATCTTATACAATTTTGGGCTTTCTTACTTACTTCTAGGTAATTTTATGGAATTTTTTGCTAAAAATAAAAGTTTTTTCGAAGAATAAAATATATCAATACAAAAATTTTATAATACTAAATTAAGAGGAGATATGGGCCGAAATTTTATATTCATTGAATTTTGATTTATCCTCCTAAGGCCCAATGTTCTTACCCAAGGACTTTACAAAAAATTGGTATCCGCCCAGGCTCAATCAACCTAATGTAGTCCTGGTGACACAATGTTCTCACACGAGAACAGTTCAGTTTATCTAATTTAATTCAAAAATTGGCGCGGCTCGCCATTTTCTTAAGTTGTGACATTCTTGAAGGATGTCCTAGTGACGTGTTTCAAGCTCGATCCTCAGGAACCAATCAGGTACAGTCTGTCATTTGGTTGCCGAAATGCCAAACACAGAGCGCACAGGTAGTCGAGGTAAGATAAATCTCTAAGTATTAACGTAATCACATGTTTTTTTTTAAACTAGTATTTTTATTTATGAGTTAAAACACTACAGAGTATTTGAAGCTTACTATTTATGCAAATAAACTATTTGAAGTTCCTTTTTTTTACGTGTCATTTATTATGTTCTTGTACAAGAACATTCGGCCGCTCTTCTATTAGTTGCCTGTTATAATATGTACTCGTATAGGAACATTGAGTATTAATGACTTCTTTACTTTTCTTAGCGCGGAAAAAACTAGTAATCGAAAATTTGCTAAATAATTTGGATATTGGAGATTTTATATTCTCCGATGAAGCGCTCATAGCCCTGCGGCTTGCGTCGATCTTAAGTGATCGACAAAGTTAAGCAACAGCGGGCGCGGTCGGTAGTTGGATGGGTGACCGCTAGTGGCAAAAATTCTGGAGCGCTTCCGTGCTTCTTCTTGCCGTCGGTACCGATTGTTATCATAAGATAACAGTCGTTATGCCATATCAGAGGCCCTCGGGTGGTTTGAAATCTTCCAAAACTCGGGTTGGCCACTAACCCCTCCACCAATCCGCACTGAAGCAGCGTAGTGGAGTATGCTCTAGGTCTCCTCAAGAGGAGTTGGGCCATTAATGGGTTGAAGCTATATTCTCTGATGAAGATACTAGCAAACCACTGGCCCTGTTTTATCATCGACCCTGAAAATACATCACCAAGCACTAGCGAAACAGATGCAGATGAAGATGTACAGATCAATTCAAGAGCAGCATCAGCAAACCGTGGTAAAAGTAGTAGTCGTGGTCGCAGCCAGCGATAAGCACGGATTGTCAATTTACGTGACCAGATAATTTGTAATGACATTTTTGGTATTGACATTGTCGGCATTGTGATTGTTTGTCCGAAAAAATAGGTATGTGCACTTTACAGACATCGTTTTCTGATGGAATCAAGATCCACACCTCCCATATTCATGATATAAATTCTTATTACTGTCATTAGTTCTTATTTCTGGTCATTGGTAGAAACCTTCTTTCGCCCTTAGAGCATCTTCTACCTTCATCTGTTTTTTCACTGACTTCTACAGATAACAATGTCACGGCTTTGTTGTCAAACCACGTTAGTGCTATTGTAATCTACGGTGCCATTACTTGATCTTAGAACTTGGTTACTACCCCTAGCGCGATGTTCCAGTACTCGGTCGTCCTCAAAATTGGGCCTTGCTGTGGCAGGTATTCCATTTTTCATAATAGTACCAGAGCAGCCTATTCCTCTTACGTAATTCTTCAATAAATTTTGCAAATATTAAAATATTGGTGAAATGCACATGACCAAAATTAAAAAATGGTAATTTAATAAATATGGACAATTATTTTGGAGATATAATACCTAATTTGTTGCCAAAACTGCAACTAGGCATACTTAATTATGCTAAATAAATATTTTTTAAAATAAAAATAATAACTTTTTTAATCCTTAACAGCCCAATGTTACCCATTTAGAACATAAATTATATACCAATTTATGTCTTAACGGCCTAATGTTCTCAGACATGAACAAAAAATTTTGAGCCTAAAACTGCCTAAATCTATTATTTGTCATAGTACTAATTCATCAAAAAAATACCGCTTCAAAAAAAACACTCTATCATAGTTATATTTATTTTTTTTGGTCTGGGCGTTTACCATAACTGTACATTATGTACTTGTACAAGAACATTGGGTGATAACCTGGAACAAGGCATATTTTACTTGGGCCTTAGGAGGTTATGCAATAAGAAAATCATAACATGGATTTTCTTAAATATTTTTTTTCTTTGTTTTTATTAGATACATATTTCTTATTATCGAGGGCAGAATAAATTATACTCACTTAACTGTGTTTTCTCTTGTGCATAATTTGTTAAACAAATTATAGCTTTTTGGACTATTTCAATTTTGGGGTATTGAATATTATCAGCTTCACTGTCCCCAGAGTTATTAGCTTTATTGATTGCCTTTACGATTTCTCCCAATTTGGAAATAGCATCATTAAATTTGTTTCGTCTCTGACGTTCCCACTCTCTACATTTACTGAAAAATTATAACACGATGTTTTGTAAGAAAAATAATAATGCAAAAGTTTACATTTGGGCATGATGTGTTCTTGAACAGTAACTAAATAATTTGTATGGGGGTGTGTTCATATATCAAATAAATAAACTTAATATATTTGAAACAAGCTTTAAATCATAAATGCAAGCTTTAAATCAAATACTTTCAATCATAATTATTGTAATATTCAATGACAATATATTTAGTGTAAGTACTGGTAAACAATAATTATGATTATTAATCTAGAACAGAACAATGAAGGCTGTTATATTTTTTCTTTGCAATAATTCACTTGTTATCGCTTAATTTACCTAAATTACGAAACAATAACAAAATAATTACAATTTTATTAATCAAAATTTTTAGTTCACCTTGGAGTGCGTTGTTTGTTTGTAGTTTGCTCCATAATAGATAAGTAATCATTAAATTAAACTTAATAGTATTGAACTACGCTTGCAAACATGCAATTTTCTATTACATGAAAAGGTTATGAATGTTCTAAACTTCTAATTAAAAAGAAAATTCAATTAATTTCATTGAATTCTCAGAAAGACAAGAAATAGTAATGACAGACAGTCACTGACAGTGAATGACAGTGACAGAAGGCATAAATAAATGACAGTAATAACTTATGCACTGACATTTATTTCACAACAGCTGACAACTTTCACAGGTTATATATTGAACCATGGTTATATTACTCTAACTGGATACATAACTGATACACACACACACACACACACACACAAACACGCATGCACGCGCGCGCACACACATACACATTTTTTTAATTTTCATTTTTTTTATTTCACTTATTATAATAATATTTTTTTGTAATATTATTATATTCTTGGATTAAACAATAGATTTCATACATAATGGGAGACGACACTGGTCTTGAAACACAGTAACGACTACCTTTAGGACTAGAGGATTCACAAATATCATGTACCTACGTATGTGTTTAATCAATAAAGAAATTATTATTATTATTACTTTGTAGAGGTACTTGAAGATGGACTATTCGACCAATCACAGACCGGACCGAGGTTGTCCTTCATAATAGGGTGTCCATACATAGAAAAAATATGTCCTATTTTAATAAAGTTCTTCAAAATGTTTTCTAATAGTTTTTCTGGTGGTAAAAGATTATAATATTGAAGTAACACATTTTATTATAATTTTTCAATCCGGTCTGTAATATTATTGGTCGAAAATGGTCATTCAATGTTACGTTATTTGTCTACAGCAGTGACACTCAAGCTTTTTTTCATAAGGGTCATAAACTCGTGTAATAATAGCTATAATATACACATTGTCAGGAGGACTGATAACTGATGGGATCAAAAATTCTTCGAATGGCTGCCACATTTTGGAAAAAGCAGTATTGGTCGCCCTCCCGCCAGGTGTACTAATGACCTTAAGAAGACAGTGGGAAACCGCTGGAATCAGAGGGTCTAGGAGCAGAGTGGCGCCAATTAGGATGCCTTTATCCAGCAGTGGACTCTCAAAGGCTAATAGATAGATAGTCTCAAATATTTCATACATCGGATGAAGAAGCATACACAGACTAAGTGGTATTCAATATTTTGGGATTCAACATTTTGCCAATTCAACGCGACAAAACTTCAAAAATACTTAAAAACGTGTTGCCGTGATCCAATTAAATGTTGAAAATTTACAAATAAATGAATAAATTGCCTTATCGATGCTTCCAATGAACACTACTTAACCTAAAATTATGAAAATTTCGTTTTTTACGTAAATTGCTTCAGTATTTTTATAAGTATTAAGCGCCCCATTTTTTTTAAATATCACGAGAAAACTTTCATAATTTTAAGTTAAAGTAATTTTCATTGGAAGATTCGTTGTATTATGGTACCTTATCGATAATATCACTGCACTGCACATCCGGTACGATAGTATTATGTAGGACTTATTTATTCTACGCGCTCTCAATTTTTCTAATGGCCATGAAATTCAAAATGGCTTAAAATAATGAAACACCAGATGGACGGGACGCAGGTTGAGTATAACTGGCATACAGACTCTACAGGTGCACGTGTACGAAGAATGCAATCTAGTTATACTATAATATCCTTGGTCCTCATCCTCGTACTGCGTGGCTGGCTTGAAAGTTGCGTTGCGGGGTTTTCCGTAGATTTAAGAAAATTTGAGGTTGACGTTAGGGATACCAAAAATGTATCGGACAAAACTTTTAAATCACTGACGCTGCTGCTTAGATTTTGTTTGACAGTATAGTACTACTCTATGGTTTGTCAGCAATCTGTGATGTTTTTATTAAAAAATAATAATAGTCTTTGGTTTGGCATAGGGATGTACAATCCTATGTCGATACTTTGGATTGCAATTATTATTGTAATAGCTCTGCAATCAATGCAATCTGTATCGACTATAGTAGTCGCTCGGTAGTATCTCGCTGCATTCGTAGACATAAAGTGCGAACAAGGCGAAGCATATTGCGCGCTCACTTGCACTTTGACCTCGCGCAATATGCTATGCCCTGCTCGCATTTTAAGTGAACCGTGAACGAGTGCAGAGAGATCTGATGAGAGATATTGCTACTAGCCGATTACCTACCATAGAGTAACTTATAATTACTTAGATTTTATATGTCTTATCATTGAAGTATAATGTCATAGAACAGACACATCGTACAAAATGTATGTCCCGCCGGGAGGTTCTATTTTCAAAATTGAGCCCCTGTTCTCCTTTGAAAATCGAACGAAACCATTGAAAATTGAAGCCGATCGGCGCCAATTGGCGAGTGGTATCTCGATGTCGACGAGGAATATTTGATCCGATCCGCACGATTTTTGTATCGATACATTTTTCGATCGGATCATACAGTGGAATTATGTAATTGTTATAAACCTCTATGTAATTAACCATTTGATTAACGATCAAATTGGTTTTCCGGGATATATAAATAAATGCAGTCAAGCCATATTTTTGTATCGACACAAGTGTCGTATACACATCACTAGTTGCTTTTATTGCATGCTTAACATTTTAATTATCTTATTATTATCGTTAACAACTTTTGAGTAGTTGGTTGGGTATTTCCCAGCACCAGTTTGATATTGAGTTGATTTTTTGAGTCATAAAGCTTCAGTTTAGCTTTTGTAATACGAGTTGTGCTATTTGCAGCGAAATTACTTTTTTGTAATTCGGGGTAGTAGTGTGAACTGCGAAATAGTTGTTTTTACAAAGAAGTACCGTAGTGCATCAGTTATTACATTATTGATAAACAACACATGGTACATTATTATTTAACAACAGTTTATTGTTTGTAGATATCAAAATGTCTTTGTACCCGTCATTGGAGGATATGAAGGTGGATAACATGGTGCGAGCTCAAATGGCGCAGGAGGCTCCGCCCGCCTATCATCAGGTGCCACAGAGTATGCCGCAGCCGACGGCGCCAGCTTCCAGAGCTCATATGTATCCAGCTCTGGGAGATTATATGGGCCTCGAATTATCGCAAGATGTCATCGCACTCAACATGCCGGAATATCAATTGCAAACGGTTTGTGCATGTACTGTTTTATCTTAATTACTAAGCTATTTGATACTGTTTGTTATGCACCTTGGGGTCTCAAAGTTCACTGTGTACTACATAATTATCTGAACAAGAATTAGCAGTGACCCCAATATTGTCCATATAGAACTCACCTAAATGCTTAGGATGACTAATATCTACTCTGTGGTGAATACATTATTATTTTCCAATAGCATAACAACATGAACAAGCAATATCAATAATATTGCATCAAATTTAATAATGTCAAGGGATTTATACATAGAAATTTCTTGACTTTGTAGGTGCCGCCAAACGGGACAGTGAGCCGTGTAGTGGCTCCTTTATCAGCAGAATCTAGAACTCTGGCTAAAGCAATTGTTACCCAGGCAATAAGACAAGTGGTGCTATGCAAGGATAAGGATGGCAAATGTGGGTTGAGGCTCCATTCGGTGAACAATGGAGTGTTTGTGTGCTATGTTGCTGCAGGCAGCCCTGCTGCTCTTGCTGGTCTTCGTTTCGGAGACCAGATTCTGGAGATAAACAATGTGGCTCTAGCTGGTATGACGATGGATCAGTGCCATGGCTTGTTGAAGAAGGCTCCTGTTAATGGCATTGTCATGGCTGTTCGTGACAGGTAATATTTTTTTTGTATCTATTTTATGGTTGTGTATTTGATGTATAGTTAAAAGATTGTATCTTAGATACGGTGACCTAATAATATCAATATTCAATAAACAGTTTGTAATTTATTCTAAAAGTATTGAATAAATCTGTATATATAAAAGTGAAAAATGACACTGCTGATTAAACAAAAAATGTCAGAAACTACTGAACCAATTAAGAATAAATTTGGCAGGGAGATAGTTTATGCTAAGGAATTTTTGGAAATTCATCCCCTAAGAAGTAAAAATAGGGGTTGGAAGTCCCTTTCATATTAACCAACTTTGTCAGTTTTAGAGTCATAAATATGAATTTTTTTATGTAAGTTTATAGTTATGCGTAAAAGTTAACTTTAACATATTTTTTTAGCAAATCATTCCTTAAAGGCTTAATTTAGGGGATGGAACTTAGTATGCAACTTTGTCTTTTTTGAAGTTAAAAACATGAAAATTTTAATATTAACTCGAGACTTTTAATCCATCTATAGTTGTTCAGTATTACTTTTAACAACATTCTAAACTACTGGGCTTATTTTTTTCTTTTTAGTTTATTTAACACAATTGGGTTTTTTGTTTTCAAATTTTTTTTTTATTTAGACAAGAATTATTTGGTAAACAATCTTCGCACTATTTTTATGGATGAATATTAATTTAAATCGATATAAAAAAATAATTTATGGTAAACAAAAATTAGTTTTGGCATTAAATATTTAGTTATCTTTAAATTATTATAATTTTGTGTCTGCTTTATTTATAAACGAGTAACCACCCTCACTTTGCTTCGGGTTTCTTATTTTTTTACACCTTGGGTATGTAACCCAATATTGGAGTTTTATTAAGGATCCCTGATTTTTTTTGAAAATATAGTATAGCCTATGTCGCCCGGCGATAGTGGAGCTTCCAACAGTGAAAGAATTTTTCAAATCGGTTCAGTAGTTTCGGAGCCTATTATTGAATAGGCTCCGAGGCAAACAAACAATCAAATCTTTTCTCTTTGTAACATTAGTATAGATTACTACTAAAGATAATAATAATAATAATAATAATAATAATTCTTTATTTGTGAACATAGGTACAAACAGGTCTTAATATATAAAAAAGTTCTCAATGTTCGACCCTTTCGGGCATACAAATATAAAAATGAATTACTTAACAAATATTAATGACATATAATATGTTAAAAAACAAATTAAATTAAATTAAATTATCTGTCAGAAATTCATGAACTGAATAATAACACTTATCAATTAAAATCTTTTTTAATTCCGTTTTAAATTTTTCAGCATTGTTAATATTTCGAAGTGAAATAGGGACTTTGTTATAGATTTTTGGTGCCATACCAAATACACTTTTACCGAGCAAAGCAGTCTTTGACGGAATTGCTGCCAGCTTCGTTTTATGTCGGTTACTTTTTAAATAATTATTGAATAAGTCAGGGTTAGTTTTTACAAATAAAATGATTTCATAAATATACAGAGATGATAATGTCAATAATTTTAAATTTTTAAAATGTGGTTTGCAACTCTCGGTATTGGATATTTTTGTAATGGCGCGAATACACTTTTTTTGAGCTTTGAATATATCTTCACGCTTTGTGCCGTTGCCCCAAAATATTATGCCGTAACGTAAAGTAGAGGACACAAGGCCGTGATACGCACAAAGAACAGCTTTTTGATTTACCACTTTCGACAACATATATAGAGCGTAGGAAAATTTATTGATCTTTTTACAGATATATTCAGAGTGTGATTTCCACTTTAGGTCGTTATCTATATGAAGGCCTAAGAATTTTATGGAGTTTGTTTCTTTTACAATCTCCCCATTATGTTTTATATTTAGTGGCTGGAGTAAGGATTTTCGTTGCTTAAAAGACATTATTGTAGTCTTTTTGATATTGATTAATAAATTATTTGATTTTAGCCATGCGATAATAATATTTAAATTGTTATTAATTTCGGTTTCAAAATTATTAATGTCATTGCAAGTGAATACTACGGAACTGTCGTCAGCAAATAGGGTCATGGGAAATTTTATGCACTTAGGCAAGTCATTAATATAGATTAAAAATAATAAAGGGCCAAGAACACTTCCTTGTGGAACACCGAATTTAGATAAAAAGACAGTGTGAATTTGTTTACTAAATATGACTTGACGTAAAAACGGAGTATATAACATATTTGCCTATGGTACTACTAGTTGAACTGAATGGGCTATATTTACTCATTGTAAAGAAGCTAAGAATTTAGTGGCTAAGGAGGAAGCAATCAATCTTCTTTTTGTACTATACTATTATTGCCATCTAGAGATGTTTACGTCTTGCTAACTAAAGTTGTATTTCTTTAGGCCTTTTGAAAGGACTATCACTCTTCATAAAGATTCCGTGGGTCATGTGGGTTTCCAATTCAAAAATGGCAATATTGTTGGACTGGTGAAAGATTCATCAGCTGCACGCAATGGACTTCTCACCGATCATCAGATACTGGAGGTTAATACGATAAATGTGGTGGGAATGAAGGATAAGGAGATATCAAAAGTCATTGACGAGAGCCCCTCTGTCGTAAACATAACAATAATTCCATATTACATCTACAATCACATGATAAGCAAGTAAGTAAATATTTTGTTTATTTTATATGTGACAATGTGTGTGTATGTTAAGTGGAAATATAATTAAGGTCTGAACAGTAATTATTATTTGCATTACATTTTATAGTTACATTTTATTAGTCATGAATAAATAACAAAAATAACAATAGTTAATTACTTTTTGAAGTATAATTTTCAACTAACTTAAACATTGCTGTGTTATTTGGTCCATTTAATCTCAATCTATCATATCAACTTTAATACCTAAAATGTGCGTTTGGTGCGAAATCGTGATAGTAGGTAATGAGTTAAAAATATATTTTACAGGATGTCAACTTCCCTATTCAAGGAATTGGATCGTACACCCGCTGTTTAATCGACTCTCAGAACAGAAAAATACAAATCGATGCAAATGAAACTAATTAATATGACACAATTTTTAATATATTATATCACTATGTTTTTGTATCTTTTATGCAATTGTCCAATTATATTCACATAATTTAGATAAGTCAATTCGTAGCATTTAGTTTTAGTCAGTAAGGCTGTGAACATTATAAAGATTCTGTTCCGAGTTAAAAGAGTTATTATAGAGTCTATATCTGTAAGCTTAGTGTGAATTTTACTCTAATTATTTCAATGTGAACATAACTACGCTACATTGTTAGATGGTGTTTTAATAGAAACTTTCAATTGAGTGGGGATATACTAACAATCCCTGTCTAACAAACTTACGCTAAGCTTATTGGTGCGTTGTAGTACTTTCAAAAGATGATCTATGACATTCTATGAATATCTTCATGTTAGAGTTTAAATAGTGTTTGGATTTTGAGTATTTGACTGTTATGTAAGTCCCACAATTTTCGTATGGTTTTATATTTGGAATACACATTCCACCGCATTCACGTTGATTCAGGATGCCGTTAATATCAGTGTATTTAGATAAGTATTATTAGTAAGTGTTACACTTTTTTATATTATTTTTACCCTTTTTTGTATACCTTTTATGTGCTAAATAGTATGAGTATAGATTTATTATTGATTGAATGTGGGCGTGTATATGGATAAATTTTATCATGGTAACAATAACCAAACCAAATGTTAATCTAAATTTATACAGGCAATGATGTTAAACGCCATATTATTTGAGATTAATCTGATGTCGTGTAGGTACAAAACGCTCTTGAGATTTCTTTATTACAATTTTATGTTCACTTCTAGTAAATGTACTCTTGTGTTATCTCATGTAATTCATGCAAATTTCAAATTTATTATATTTCTTTTATGTTAATTCCCTAAAATGTACTAAGTATTTTACGTAATGAAAATAAATTCGTGTTAGATTTTATATATAATTTGTTTATTTCACCTTAGTTAACGATAAACTTATTGGTATTATACTTACATAAAAATAATCATGTTGATACATTATGTAATAAAAAATAAAATTCTTTTTTTACATGTCCATTCCGGTAGTATGTATAAATTAGTTCACAATTTTATGTATATTATTCATTTACCGCAGTTGAGAAAATAATGTCAAAAGGGTTTTCAAAGGTCCAGTTAGGTTTGAGAACAATTTCAGGACACGACCAAGACTTAGGAATGAAAAAGCTATCGTTTTCCGATGGGGGACAATTTTTCCGAGCAAAATACTCCATTGCATACAAACTCCATAGTAGCCCTGAAACAATATGAAAATTAATATTATACGACCTGTAGGCTAGTTGGTAGCGACCTTGCCTGCGAAGCGAGGGGTCCCGGGTGCGATTCCCGGCTGGGGCAGATATTTAAGTGACAGATAAATATTTGTGCTCGGGTCATGGGTGTGATTGTGATGTGTTATAATACATATAGCACACACATATTATGTGTCGTCCATGCCACCTTCGACACAGGTAATAACCTACTGTGGGGGTATGAGTGTGTTAGCGTTTATTTAATTTATTACTTTATATCATTATTCATTAGATACATACCTACTTATATCATTAGCTACATATATCCTTTACTAAGCGTGCTCTGCTGTCGAAATTCATTTTGTCAAAGAAAATTTTACATTGGTACAGTCGGCCGCTAAAGTAGCTTAACAGAATCAAAAGTGCAAAACAACTGAACACCCAACGAACCATAAGTCTTTGTCGTGACACGAACGCAAATTAAGCTTGACTTACAGACGTTCATAATAAGCATAACACAACTGTTTCATAAGTTGCTAAACGCTTTCATTCCAAAAGTCGCTGAACATCATCAATGTCAAAAGTAGATTAACAAACCAATGATGTTTATTAGAGATACGTTATGCCCTTATAAAATCAAAAGAAAAATCTGTTCCGAAAACGGTACACCAATCAGCGCTTGTTAAATTATGTAAAAGGGATAGCATTACTAAAACCATAATACTGAAAAAGACAGCTAGTGTTTGTCGCTCGCGTCACAAGTACCTTACGTTCGGCTGGCGCCAAGCTGGCGCGCTGTCATGCCGCCATACTTATTTTGTTAGAGAATTATTGAAATGAAATAAAATGCAATAAATCATGATTCCTTACTTGTGGTATGTTATTCCATGAATTTTATTTTTTTTACGTAAGTAATTAGTGCATTTACGCATAACACACGAAGGCATTTTAACGCTGTATGTCAAATCTCCAGCACTTCTGACAAAAATAAAAGCGTGCGTATCGACAGAGTATTGAGAGAGCGACTGCGAGTAATGCGAGCAAGCGTGGTCAATTGACTACTCTTTCGCTCTTCGCCGGCGGCGCGCTAGTAACCCATCTACCTCTTTTATACATATAATATCATTGTAACAAACTATATTCAATGTTACTGCGGAAAAAAAAGTAATAAAAGTAGGTAGTTGTTTTAGCTTTTACCCTCAGTTTATGAATATTCTGATTGTTATTATGATGTTCTCAGGTACTTTAGACCAAATTATGTTATCGTTAAATTACTTTTTTAATATAGTTGCTCAAAAAGTGGCATATTGCAGGGACGTATAGCGTTCGGGATGTGGGCTATTACATACTCGTGCTTTTTCTTTACCTTTTCCGAACTCGTGCGTTCTCTTTCCCAACTGTCAAAATAATGTCTAATAAAAAGAAAAAAATCAACCACGAAGTTTTTACAAAAAAAAAACATAAGTAGAAGTTTTTATGATTCATGCAAATATTTCAAAAAAGAAGCTACTAATTTGTTTCAATATCAGATATAATGATTTGATTCAATGAGTTAGGTTAGGTTTCATTTAATTTCATCTCATTAAATTTCATTTTCATTTCATATCAATAAAAAAAATCTACGGAAGACTTGAGTGTATGGGCATAGTTTCCTTTGCCTACCCAGAATGGGTGAAGAAAACAAAAAAACCTCTGCTTATATTATTTTACGGTTGGCGCCATTTTCCAAAAAGATTGTGTTTTTATTATTCTATTACATTGCTTCATTTTTTCGCAACTGTATTAAAAATAGTTGTTCAGTACACGTGCGGAACCGTCATTGCAACTTGTTCCGACTGTATCGAGTTTAGTTATACTATGAGCCTTATTACCAACTCAAAGCAACCTGTTGCGAATGTTTCATATTACCGCACAATTTGGTAATCAAAAAGCACGGTTTCGTAATCAAAACGCACACTTTGATTCATACGAAAAAAGTTTAGCAACCAAAGAGATTTTATATCTAAAAGTCTTAAACTTTTTTGTAAAATATGTGACTTTGGTTTAAAAAATATTTATAATATCAAATATATGTATGATATATATTTATAATGAACGTATTATAATTAATTGCAATTATAATACATAAAAATTTTGAATTTATTTAAAAACAAAATACTGGCTGAATAGACCCGAATTTTTTCCCGACGTCCCGAACGCGCCAGAAGCCTCCCCGCTCATTTACACGCGCGGCTCGCGGACCATCCCGTGGCTCGTCCGTTAGCCACGCCCCCTACGCGCGCGAGCGCTATCTTGTGTTTAGATGCGCGCGGCGTTCAGATGCGTTCGAACGTTCAAGGATGGAGCACGTTGACGTAATACATCGGCATCAAGTCAATGAAACCTTTCTACCATGATTTATAGGCAAAATACTCAATGTAGATTGTACTATGGGTAGATTTCTGTACATTTGCTTGTATACATGCTTTTTTTAGTGCAATAAGCAACTAAATATTTTTTTTTTTAACTAAAATGGGGCAGGAATTAGAATGACGAGTTTTAATTTCTGTTCTTTTTTTCAGTGTCTGTTTGGTTTGCGTACAGATTCTTATTTTTAAAATAAAAGAGCATCCTAGTTTTGAAATCTTTCCAGTAGTTTTTTCATTACAAACAAAGGAACAAAACATCAAAATTCTCTTCTTTATAATATTAGTTTCAATAAACGAAGTCTAATTTATTAGTGGTTTAAGGTTCATTATTATTATCATTCAGTACCATATTTTATTATTTCATATAATTTTGCGTAAAAGTTAATACGAATTCGAAAAATACGAATCCAATAGAACACGTACGTATGGCGCTAGTTGCCGTTGTTGAATGAAGCTCGCGCGTATGTGAACACCACGCGAGCGCTCGCGCGAGACCCTTTGGTACGCGCCCAAAAAACCGCTCCCGACGCGAGCCCTGCGAGCCCCGACACGCGCGCGCGAGCTACCTGTTTACACACTCGGGCTCGCGTGGGTCTCGCGGAAAGTCTCGTGGCTCGCGCGCGTATGTAAACGGAGCATCCAATGGCAATAAAAAAAGTGACAGCGCGTGGTTTCAGGAAAATAGAGAACGGGTTATAGAAATTATTTTTCCACCAAAAAGTCCAGATCTTAACCCTATTGAAAACTTATGAGCTCTCATGGTGCAGGCATGGGACAATGAAACTCAACGAGACCGAGAAGCGGTGATAAACCATGTTTTCAATACGTGGGAATCATTCCGAGGTCTGGATACATGTCGGAACATGGTTAGCTCCATGCACGAAAGGCTACAGGCAGTTATTGATGCTTATGGCGGGCACACTCGATTTTGATTTTTGATTGTTAAAATGTAAAGATGATTTTTATTTGTTTAGCTTATTGTTTCTTTATTTAATTCTTAATTATTTAGTAATTGAAATATGTGTCGTGCAAACACTATAAATAAAATTTAAAACCTTATTTATTGTTTTAATTATTGTCCATACGATTTTTTCCAAAAAACAAAATTTGGAATACCTCATAAACCGAGGGTAAATCATAAAAACAATTACCTACTTTTATTATATTTTTTAATGTACTATACAGTAAAGACATTAACACGCAGTAACATTGAATATAGTTTGTTAATCTACTTTTGACATTGATGATGTTCAGCGACTTTTGGAATGAAAGCGTTTAGCAACTTATGAAACAGTTGTGTTATGCTTATTATGAACGTCTGTAAGTCAAGCTTAATTTGCGTTCGTGTCACGACAAAGACTTATGGTTCGTTGGGTGTTCAGTTGTTTTGCACTTTTGATTCTGTTAAGCTACTTTAGCGGCCGACTGTACCAGGTAAGACTTTTTTCTCCTACATGTAAAATTCGAATATCTATATAAATCTCACACTCCTTAATTTCTTGCGCGTTCATAATTCTTAAAAAGGGTATTTTGCAAGTTATCATCGGTATTTTAGGTACATACCTATGTGTAGAATTGGGATAAGTTCGTACCTATGATTTATGAAAATAGGAACAGTTACATGTTTTGTGTATAATGTATCATTCATTATGTGACTAAAGCAATCCATTAGTCATGCTTTTAAAAACAGACGAGATATGAGTTGATATGAAACAACTAAATAAACAGACATATTTTCGCTTTTCGTATTAGTTAGAAGATTCTTTTTATCGAAAGGTTTCATTCCCAGCTGAGACGTTTATTGCCCCTTGGTTGTTTGTTCTGATGACTCATTTTGTGGATACCCATGCCAACCACAAGACCGGAAATCCTTGTGTGGTTGTGCGCGGTTTGAGTAAGCATTTATTTAGATATTATAATATTACCAATTAACATTTATATCCGTCCATGTTATGTCCGGACAGACAGCTAGATAGACAAACTTGTAACTGACAACCTCGCAGTAACTCGCAGTTCTACCTACTCGTTATTTAAGTGCCCCCTAATTGCAATTAAAGTTGGAATTTTTAGAAAAAAATCATATATTTTTGTAATCCTCCTACCGGCGTTATTCTTACTGTTTTGGAATCCATATTTTATCATATATATTGTGACATAAACGACAACTTTTCTAAAAATTCAACTTTAAACTGCTCTCCTGTAAAGTTAGCTCAATGTCGCTTAATAAATTCCTTTCAAGCGTCGATATAACGATATTAAAGAAAAACATGAGAGGTGTCAAGGGACACCCGGATGGAACGAAGTTCCTTTCGATTTAAGTTTTGTTGTACAGCGCCATCTCTGTACAACTTTCTGAATCACGCTAGCGCCATGTATACATTATACAGAGCATACAGTACAGCGCCATGAGTTTTACAGAGATGGCGCTGTACTGTAAAACTCTCTGAATCACGCTAGCGTGATTCAGTCGAACCTCCTCGTCGCTCATGATGTCCTAGTAGGTCATTAAAAATTTGTGTGAAGTTAAAATTCTTCACAAAAATTTTAATGAAGTTACTAGGACATCACGAGCGACTAGGAGGTTCGACTAAATGCGACTGTGTTCAGTGAATACGTTCAGTCGAACCTCCTAGTCGCTCATGATGTCCTAGTACTTCATTAAAAATTTGTGTGAAGTTAAAATTCTTCACAAAAATTTCAAATAAGTTACTAGGACATCACGAGCGACTAGGAAGTTCGACTAAATGCGACTGTGTTCAGTGAATACGTTCAGTCGAACCTCCTAGTCGCTCATGATGTCCTAGTACTTCATTAAAAATTTGTGTAAAGTTAAAATTCTTCACAAAAAAATAGCGTGATTCAGAAAGTTGTACAGTACAGCGCCATCTCTGTAAAACTAACTAAATCACTTCACAAAAAGTGTCGTCATCCGCAAAATCAAAAAGTGTCGAAATTTTCCGTCTAGCCCCCTTTCACAACGCGCGATAAGGAACTTCGTTCCAGTAATGGTAAGTTCACTCATATTCTTATCTCACCGTTTCCGAGGAAAAATGCTAGCCACATGAATAAGTTGAAGGCATTTGGGAAGCGGAGACCACTCTTGGCGGTGAGGGGCAGCAACAGCAGCCCCAGTACACCGAACTCTGCCAGGAGCACCGGGTAGAAGAATCCAAATGACAGCGATAAAATTACCTCATGAGCCACCGCTGAGACCTTAAAATACAGAGGATAACTTAATTTTTATCTTTTTAGTTTTGTGGAAGAACATCCTATCTATACTCCAGTATTTTTGGTAAACAATCTTGGTACTAGGTACTTGAAACTTAAATCTATCCTTAAACTATACCTACATTTTAAGTCTGCCTTACTTTAAAATTACAACAAAAAGACCCCAAAACTTGGTTAACTAAATAAGACTCGACTAGGAAATCTATGAAGGAATACTGCTGATTTTCGTGTCAAAGCGGGACGCGTACGGATTTTATATATATTTATAACAATATATTTCTCAGACACTAGCGCCATTCGTGGAACCCTTATTTTCAGTAAACAGGTGGACACTTCTTCAACTTTCTCCTCTTATGAGATGGCCCTCCTACTCTATCCTCCATGCTGATGTTCAAGAGGATTATTTCCACCTACCTTCCAAGAACGAGCTTGTGTGTTTTTGGCTTAAACCTTTTTATTATAGTAAGGTTAGGTACTTACAAAGAATACCAACAGGGTAGTGAGAGCACGACCAGCGTACGGTGCTATTGGTTGGTAGATGTGGTTCCGTAGCCACGAGTGTACAACTCTGTTCCACGCTCTATAGTACTTGGAGAACTGGGATGTCGTCCACCAATCCTGAAAACAACGGTCTAGTTACGTATTTAGGAACCTACTCAACTACTACACCTTTTAGTACATATGAAAGTAGAGTAGTAGTTTTTAGGCCTACCAATAACTACTCACCAAAACTTATAAAGAAAATTGGCTGATAAACTGAAATAAATATACTGAACTGCCCTGTTTACCCGTGTAGATACAGCAAACGATTAATCAAGGCACTCAAATAAACAAGATTCGAGGACGCACACTTATCATTTAAAAAGTATCTCTCCCAACCGCTATCAAAACCATTATTTTCGGCAAAGAGACACGAGACATGGCGAACTGGGTTACAGGGTCATCTGATACTTATTTACATGCCACATTTATGAGAAAATGTAACCTTATATCGGACAATGATATAGGTATTAGACCAATGGACGACGTTTAATCTTGTTTACAAACTTGTTTCCACAACACAGAGTACTTAATCACTACATTTCCACAACACAAACAGTTTCCACACAAATATTTCAGTTTGACGTTGATTACATGTCCTGAAGCTTCATTCGCTCATTCAAAATGCTGTAAATTCTATTTGCATATAAATACACATGTCATCTCACAGAGTTAGCAGGTGTAAAATAGGTCGGAACATTTTGGCTAATAACTCATTATTGGCGTATTTTAGGATGCGCGTTTTCCTCGTATGGAAGATTTGGATCATCTTAATATCTACTGCTTCAGAGCGGATTGGTCAGTTTGTGATCAAACGATGTGTCGGAAGTTTTTTAAGACGCAGGCAACGGTTGTTATCGGTAAAGATTAAGGATACACTTTTTATGTAGTATACCTATTATAGCTATCAAACGAGCAGACAAGCTAACTAATGATGAGTGGGCATGGATAAGTGGTCATCTCCCCCTCTAAAATTTTACGGCCACCAGTACCTTCCATAATTATGGGTTACTTGGTTGTTCCCCCCAAACCAGAAGTTGGATACGCCCAAGTCATCGCTCATAGATGCAATGCGTTGCCGGCCAAGAAAGAAATGAGAAAAAAGAAAGAAGTGACTCTCAGGCCCCAGCCCTCCGGCTGTATGTCTCGTTGAGCAGCAGACATAAGCAAGGTTTAACCACTAGAACTCAAAACTCACTTGAAGTTGGTTAACTCGTTATACGATACATTATATCTACACAAATCCCACTTATGTCATGTCGTGACCTCAATATTCGAATGAAGGACACATTAGTATTTGGGTAATTAATCCATCAAGATGATTTAAGTGTGGATCTTGAGACATGTTCATGTGCACCTACATAATTAATACGAGAGTGCCGTCACGAAAAGTGTTACTGTTATGTGATGAGATGAGATAGTTGAGGTATCTATAATGGAGGTAATTACACTAATTACTATTGCTTGGTTCTAGATAAATATTGCATTCCGATTTTAATCTGAAAGTAGGGGAGAACGAGAATAGTTGAAACAGAGGTAAGTTGAAACAACTGTAATTTTTCGGAAACAAAAAAGTTGGCAAAGTTGCCAATTTCACTCTTCCACTATCCTCCAAAGCGCTTAGTACTATAACGCCCCAACTCAGAGTCACTAACGAATACTTTAATCGCTCCTTAGTAACGGCTCGTGCCCGGCTCGGTGTAGCATAAATAATCCCTTAAAAGCAAATGGCGGCGGTCTTTGTCCTGATCATTTATTATTCAATCAATTATTCAAACAAGGTTTCACTTAGTATAATATACTTTACATACTATTGCTTATTTAAAAAGTTATGGGTTACAACTTAAAAACTATTTCAACTCTCCTTGGTCTCCCTTACGATGGCTAATTGGGCACCACGGTTTCATAAAAATAGGTTGTGGCTTTTAAGAAAAACGTATAAATTTATTTATATTAGATTTTCTGGTTATCCTTTGCTTTGTCTATACAAATTACCTTGGTACATTCCAAGTCACCGCAATAATGTATTGTTAGATATTGGTAAATAACTTCAAACTTCCGGCCCTCGTCCCTCGAATCCTCGAAAATTGAGCGGGGTTGAGAAGAAAAATAAAATGAAATTTTTGTGACATACATAAAAACATTACAGTTAAGTGTCAACCACAACGGCTTAATGAATGTTTAATATCTAAGGACCTGACCCACATGAATTAGAATGGAACCTATCTTGCAAACTCAATCATTACTTTGTTGTAAGGTTGCCTGGTTGTATGTTATATATTTTTTCAATATAGCCTCTCATCTGTGAGCCATCCGCGGGGGGAGGGGAAATTTTGGAAAATTTTATTACGCGCGCGCTTTATAATATGATATCTCAAAATTATAGTACGAGAGCTATATGTAATGTTTATGTCGTTGGAATCGTTATGAAACAAGCTAATCATTAAAAGAAATATTAGTCGTGTATTGTTTTTTATTGTATTCATAATTTTAATGCGAAAAAAAATATGCGAAATAAAAAAAATAATAAAAAGAAAAAATCGTCATAATTACATGAAACAACCATTATTTCGTAATTAAGTATTTAATAAGCACAATATACCTCATAGAACAGCCGATCTGCAAACATAAGCATCTCTGCAAATGCATTATGCCAGGCGTGTAGCAAGCAATAGAATCCACACAGGAAGGATATGACTCCAGGCAAGACACATGAAAACATTCCTCGGACTACAGTTCCGGCCTCTACCTGAAAACAGTCGCTATTAATAAAGCCTTCATAATATGTCTACCTTGTTTGGTTAACCAACAAGGTAAACATATGTGGCTTCAACCCATTAATGGCCTACTACTGGGCACGGGTCTCCTCTTAAGGAGGCCTAGAGCATACTCCACCACGCTGCTCCAGTGCTGATTGATACAGGGGTTAGTGGCCAACCCGGGTGTCAGAAGTTTTCAAACCGCCCGAGGGCCTCCGACATGGCTTAACGACTGTTACCTTATGATAACAACCAGGACCGACGGCTTTACGTGCACTCCGAAGCACGGAAACGCTCAAGAATTTTTTGTCACTAGCGGTCACCCATCCAACTACCGACAGCGCCCGCTGTTGCTTAACTTTGTCGATCACTTAAGATCGACGCAAGCCGGGCTATGAGCGCTTCAAGGTAGGTATTATGATAAGCATTTTTGGTCGCCTCAATGAAGCCCCTTGTAGGTTGTTTATTCTTCTTGACTTAACTCTTAATCGAGCACCTTTCTGAATAACGGATGTGACGATAATAATAAACCCTTCCATTGGAAGTTGGACTCTGTACCACTCAGGTTATTCTCGATATTACTTATATTTTTATAACAAAGGACAAAAATGCCTCCTGTATCAACTCCTGCCATTCTCCTGTCATTCACGGTTGTTACTTGTTAATAAACGGATGCATTGCTTCCCTTTTTGATTGGCGTCACTTAAAACCTTGCATCCGGTCACCTATTACCGCAGTAAACGTGTTACAGTTGTTATTGTGACAAACCTTTGTACGGCCTTTTTGCTAAGTGTTCAGCTACCCAAGGCGCATCGCCAAGATTAATATTTTTGCAAAAATAAAAATTTTATGATGGGATTATGTATCTCTTATCTATCTATGTATTAATGTATGCCCACCGCACAATGACAGTTCATTTCAATCACACATTGGAAAAAAGAGATTGAAATTTCTTCATTTAATTCTTTCATTTCTTCTCATATGATAAATGCCAAAGTTTAAAAAAAGTTCCTGGATTTAGAGGTAAGTTAAACTACAACTTAATTAGCCAGTAAATTAACCACACAGAAAATCAAGCATTATCTATCGTTTGAAGTTCGAAACATTCCTAATCGTAGTATGGAATTCGAACTATTTCATTAACATTTCAATCGACCCCTATTTACCTTATTAATAGAACAGAATACCCATTACCTGTGGTTCCTTGCCGTAATCTGACCAAAAGGGCAAAATAAACCGTTCCCATAGGAAACTATTGTATAGTATTATAGCGCCAACCTCTAAGAAGTGGAATAGCACCAGAATCCACCTTATTTTTTTCGTTCTGAAAGTGTACAAACCATGTCATAAAAGTAAATACAAGTAATGAAAATATAAACAATTAATGGAAATGATTTTAATATAACATTATCGTACTATTTGTAAACATTTAAACACAAATTCCTCGTATTTCTACGAATAGTTCTATCGTCTGTGTGTTATGACTCGAATGCGCAGAGAGGAATAATTTTACAAAAGCTAGCATGGAAAAGTTTGTGTTTGGAGAGATAAGGAAACGGAAGTGAGTCGTCCCTTCCTTTCAAACTCCCGTAATTCAGCTGTGGGAATAGTGAAGGAATTGATGTAAGTACAACAAATAACCCAAAACCATTTTTTTTAATATTGCGAGTAGGTACTACGATACGACGCAAGTTTTGACATGGGTTACATTTAGTATTCGATCAGTGAATTCTAATGGGGATGTGTTAATTTTTATAACTTTTGGCGAGTTGGTTTATTTTTTATAGGTTTAATTGTTCAAACGTTTTCAAACTAAGTAATTATATTGCCAGTTACATCAGATAGACACAACTTGATAATCTGTTGGTGCTAGCGAGCATAAAAATTTGCTTTGTTACGTTGACAAAATCACCTTAAGAAATTTAGAGGCTCATCTACAGAAGTGAAAAAGTCTTGAAAAAGAAAAAAATAAAATGTTAAAAAAGGAAAAATTTTAAAAAGCCTTGAAAAAGTATACAGAAAGTAATAAAAATTTGCGTCAGCTCCGACGCAGGACTGGAGTTTAACGCTATCGTCAAATCAGTAACAACGGATGATGATGATGATAATGATGATGAGATGATGAGAATAGGATGTACTAAGATTATTATTATTGTTAGAAGGTGTTGTTACTGATCAGCCATCCAAAGCCACCTAGATTCTGTGTTACGAATTACAAACATAAGGCATAACGTAACGGAGAAAGTTTGATTTTACTCCCCATAAAATTTCATACCGCGGGCTTAAATATGAAAATCGATAGATAAGGCGTTAAACTCCAAAAATTGTTAGGGCAGAGCTGGTTATATATTTAACAATTTGATATCAAATTAAATTATGATTAAAGGTAGGTATAAAGTGCGATTAACTTAAGAATTATTGAACTTTTACTTGCGTGCTTCGTTTGTCATATGTCAGGTGGTTACATAATATGAATCATATTTAATATCAAAATAAACATCGCCTAAAATTGTTTCACCAAACAATACTTCATACCTACCACAGGTAAATGTAAACCTTTCTATTTCATGCCTCGTGAGTTACCGGGATAAAGTTAGAGTCACGGACTCACGGTAGCTTTAATCGTAATTCTTTATTTTTCTGGTGAATTACTTACACTGCTATTCTATTTTCAGTTGTACTTTCTATGCTATATAGAAAAAATGTAGGTACCTACTTATTTTACCAAAGCAGTTCAATTCCTAAAATAATTTGGTTAGGAAACTACTGGCAACTTATAAATTCTTATCTGTTTTTTAAGCGTTGACAACACACCAAAAACACAACACTACAATTCCCTGTGCCACAGATGTTATGGACAAATAAATGAGACATTACAAGCACGCATGACCCGATAACAATCATTTACCTGTCATCGGAATCTAAATCCGGGACCCATCGCGCGGCATACGGAAGCTACCAATTGGATCGTCGTAATCATATTATATTTGTTATTTTTGTCGATATTTGCTTTCAATATGTAATAAATATAATATATTCTGCTGAGTTTATCACAGAGCGAGACAATATTTTACTAAAAAAGCTAAACAAGTGAAATCAAAGTAACTAATAAGTATCTTTGGTATGATGCAAATCCAAGCTTGATGGTTCGAAAATCGAGGCAACTCGGACGTCTCTACACACCTCTGAAAATTGAGACGGCCTCAGAAATAGTGACATATGAAAACACTCGCTCTTCAGCAATAGTTCATCCGGAAGCCATTATGACGCCGCCGGCTGTTCCAACCAAATATTTCACAATTAAATGTATGCAGACTAGCTGCTTAGTCTTTCACGTACATTTCATACAGATTATTTGGATATGGATTTGGATTATTTTTATTTGGTATTGGGATTTGCCTAGCAATAATTAACAATTGACATTGTTACAGATCACTGGGATGAGCTTTGTATTACTGCACCGTCCTAGAATCGACCGTGAATGTATTTCTATGGGAGTATCGCAAACCTACTAAGTTATAAATCAGGTGGATTGTTTGTGAGCTATTTACGGAACAAATTTAATCTGTGAAGACCCTATAGTAGACCTGTTTAACCCATACTTGGTAGTGACCCCATCTACGAAGCGAGAAGTCCCGGGTTCAAGTTTCGCCTGGCGTAGGCATTTATGTGATAGTAAATGTTTTTTTTGATGTCGGCAGTCAGATCCTAATTCATATTTTTCCACAATAAGTAATATTTTGTTTTGGTGTCGGCGGTTAGATCTTAATTAATTCATATTTTTTCACAATATGTATCTAATATTTTCAAAATTATTTACATATTCTTCTCTGTAAGGGATTATTATTATTATTATTTATTTTTCAACTTAACGAATTTAATATTGATGATCTATCTTTAACATAAATTGTGATAACATACCTGGGATATTCATCTTTGTAAATGAGGGTAGGAGCAAACAGGAAGTACAAGTAGTGTTTGAATGACGGCAGCGGAGTGCGGTCGCTGTAGCATCGCGGTGCGCAGGCGACGGCAGCCGCGTGGATCTTCATGGTGAACCGGAACTGATAAAACATGTATTTATTTATTTAAAAAAGCCATAAAAACTTTACAAACTATAAACTTAAACTCAAATTATTTATTTCATCATAGGAACAAACGGCTCACTTAACGAAGTCAAAAGATACAAAATTCTTATTAGATTTATTAAACAATTAGCTGATCCGGCGAACTTCGTATCGCCTAACAATCAATGAATGTATTATACTTTGTTGTGATTTTTAACTTTAATAGTTGTGGTAGGTTTAACAAATCGGAGACCATTAAATTCCCTTTCCTATCCCTCCCCTTCTCCCGCTCCCTCTCTTCCTCCGTAACAATTCCATCATACCCATCAATTAATTCCATCATTTCCATCATATTTTTACGTAACTTAAACCGTTTACGAAGCGCACGCAACTGAAGCTCTCAAAAGGAATAATTTTTCCCGTTTTTGCAACATTTTCCATTAATGCTTGGCTCCTATTGGTCGCAGCGTGATGTTATAAAGCCTTCTTCAATAAATGAACTATCTAACACAAAAAGAATTTTTGAATTCAAACTAGTACTTTCTGAGATTAGTACGTTCAACCAAACAAACAAACAAACTCTTTAGCTTTGTAATATTGGTATAGATACATTAAAAACTGTACTTTAGAATTAACTTATTACAATATACATTGTCAAAGGTAAATAAGATACATAGCAGAGTTATTACAGTTATGGACATGACCGTTATAGTTAGACAGCCTGTAATAGAGAAGCTACGCAAAGAAATATTTTGGGTAAGCAACTGATGTGGAACTAACGGGCATGAGTGCCAGATTCATATTTTTTATGAATGTAGGCCAATTTATTTCCACCGCCCCATGTACTTTTCTAAAATAATAATTTTCCATTCATAGTAAGGAAGGCACTGAACTAGTCACTACGAAAGTGCGTAAAAAACAAGAATTACAATTTTTTTGCGACACATTTTAATATAAATAATATAATATAGTAATATCATCTTCTGAAATCTGCCGCCCCTAGGACTTTGCCGCCCCTTGGCCGCGGCCTATACGGCTTATTGACAAATCCAGGACTGTGAATGAATTCATTTAGCCAAAGGGTGGCCAAAAGAAAGTACAGTAGTAAAGTGACAGTATTCTTTGAGTGCGCGCAGGATTATTTTTTGAACAAATGAATTTATAGTACACTCGTACCAGAATCCAATTCAATTCAATGATTTTATAGTAAGATAGTTTCACATAGAGATTGTGAGTAGAAAGCTATTGGACTTAGACAACGCACAGGGTAAAACAGTTGAGATATAGTAGTAGGAACATAAATGTACATCTTAATCAAACTTTATCAAGTTACCACAATTAAAATAAAAAGTTAGAAACTCACTCATACTCTATTCCTATCCTTTTTATCATTTACTAGGAAATCGCCTTCGTTTCGCTTCGGGAAAAATAGTAAATAAAAAATTTAATATAGCCTATGTCACCCGGGGATAGTGTAGGTTCCCAACAGTGAAAGAATTTTTCAAATCGGTTCGGTAGTTTTGGAGCCTATTCAATGCAAACAAACAATCAAATCTTTCCTCTTTATAATATTAGTATAGATAAATTATTATTTACTTGGATTACTAAAGTTATATTTCGTCTTAAAGTAGACAAATGATAACAAACAATAATTTACAAACTTCACAATTGAGTAATGTAATTAGCCAGTTGGGTGTCAGTTTCAGCTGTGTGTCTATTTGTATTCTCAGCCTGCGTTCAAACCACACCACAATCCTAATCCTAATCAACCATTCACAATTCCATTAGTTGATGTACGACAGAAATAGGTGTGGTAAGCTGTTATTAGTTAATCAACATGAATATCGTTCTTGACATGTGAGTTTTCGACAACCCATATATCCGATTAATAATAAAATGGCCCCTATAAGTATCGTACAACACTTGCAGATTTTGACATCACATCTTTTTATCGTTTGCTGTTACACGTATTACTGGTTATTCTTTGGCAATGGTTGTCGTAGAATAGGATGATTAGGGATTATTTATGCTACACCGTGTCGGCACGGCTCGTGCCCGGCATCGACGTCGCATGGTGTAGCATAAACACTCGATGTCCGCGTCATATAAAATGTTAGTACCTGTGGTTAGTACATCACACGTAGTTATCACACTGACGAATTCCGAGCGGATTCAAAGCGGAGCGGAGGCGCGACGAATTCGCCGTTAGGGTAAGATATATTAGGCGCACTTAGACTTGTTATTTACATTTTTTAATACGAAATAATTTAAGAATCAATTTATTTACAATTTAATTTTAATTTCGTTATCGGTACAGATATTTAAGACATCTGACGAGGAAGAAAACTAAGTAGTTGAATACAATATTTTACAATATTTTATCACAAGCTGAAATCATTCTGACACACCGGAATACAACCGGGTTAACATACATTATCTTGTCCTCGATATGAATTATCTGTATGCCAAGTCAGGCACATCTTAATCCGTACAACGTTTAGCGCGCGATGAAAAGAAAAATGCAAACATATTCACAAAAATTCTCATTTAGAACATTAAGTTGGACAGTAGAAAATAAAAATTATTTATTTTTTAGTTAAGCAGTCAAAACATTTTAGTCACGTTAGACAAAAAAAAGCGCGTTAGGCAAAAATAGAAAAAAAAGCTCGTAGGCACAGCTACGAAACTCGTAGGTAATGGTGTTTCGTAGCAAGTAGCGTCGTAGTAAGTAGTCACGTTAGACACTTCCAATAGAACGCACCCTCAGTGGAAAAAAGCATAAGTCGTCTTACTTTGAATTTTAGTTATTAATGTGATTGGAAAGAGAGACAAAAGCTGCATGTGCTCAATTATTATTTTCAAACTATCATTAATCTTAACGATTTTGTGCAAGAAATCGTAATGTAAATTCCTTTGACTACTTACTGATATTTTAACAGTTTTTTGCTGTCCTGTAAAATTGCAATTTTCATCTTATGCCATTTTTCCACTGAGGGTGCGAGAAAAATAGTTCGTAGCACAGCTACGGAACTCGTAGGTAATGGTGTTTCGTAGCAAGTAGCACATGCCGTTATTCACTTCGTAGCACCACGGCCGCACGGCTGACAAGGGTCAGCTGATTTATGTGACGTTTCACTTTGGACGTTGTTTTACAGCCTTTGCATATATTTCAAATGTTTTGTAACGTTCACTTAATCAATAAGTTTGGCAGAGCTGACGTGTTAAATGAATAGTTTGTAATAGAACAAAAGACATAATAGTACATAATTGTAGTAATAGTTATTTTTTATGGGCTCGTAACTTTTTGGTTGAGTATTGATCAAGAACAACTTTTCACTTTTATCAGTCATAATAATAAAGGCTTACTGCATATTTGCACAAGCAATGGGAATGGTTTGGATACTCAATTAATCAAACTGAAATCACAAATATCCAAGATTTTTTATCTACTATAAAACGATAATGTCTGCCAAGGCTGGAATTGAACCCAAACTCATGGTCGGTAGACATCAGCCAACCAGACCGCGAAAGGATCCCAGGGTTGATTTCGGGCCTGGGTAGTCATTAATGTGACGGATAGGTAGATTGACAACGAGTCGTGTTATTTTTTCTATGCCGCCCGACACACAGAGTCCTAGTACGGTTTCTATACAAAAGTGGATTGATAAAGGCTGACTTGAGGGCCACTTAATGTATCACTCGCAATTACGCTTTAAATCCGTTTAGAAAGTAAATAACTAAATACTCAATGACGAGAGTAATTAAGAAATGTTACGAGAGTAGTTCTAATTACAAATTTACCGCGACGCTAATCCTCCGAGCGCTCGGTTTGCATTTCGGGGGAATGGATTCCAGGCCCAAATACTTAACTAATTAGTGACATTAATCTACCTGTAGGTACTGCGAAGTAAGTTATATAGTTCGCTTTCAACTTCTACTTTAGGTAGGGCTTTCTATTATATTATATTTAGAATTTCAAATACTTGTACAAAGTGAGGTGAAGTTTCTTCATCTGTTATAGCAAACTACCTTGATGGGAAGTTAAGGTACAATCCTAATTAAAATAACTGGAGCAATGTTTGATATTATGTTTGCATAAACTTAGAAACATTAAATTCAATACAAGTACCTTTTCAATGTTCTGAAACAAAGAAGTTATTTTTAGATATATTTTGAAATTATGTCTTTCAAAATTAAATGAAAATCATTCAGTATTTTAGCTATTGACAAACACACATATATGATATTTGTTTGATATTTGATATTTTTGCTTAACACAACAAAATGACAACAAAAAGTAACAATTACCTGATTTACCCTTACCGTAACCAGAGAATAGATAAAACAGAAGTCAATGCGGCACCATTATTTCCATGCATCCTTGTCCTTCATTCATCTATAGATACTGTAATAATCGTATCCTTCACATACAAGTCATCCGTATATTTTCCTTAATTTCAGTTACAAAAAAGATTCAATTAAACACAATCAGACCAGATCTGTGAGGAGGCTGTGAGGTGTGCCTCCGCCTTCATACACCTACATCCTTAACCAACCACAGAAAAAATTCATTCTTTATCCGATCAGCATATCACCTTAACAAACTGGATGGCTTCCCTGATTTCGATCTATGTAACACATCTCCAAAGGTCATAAAACATTTATTGACTTCAAACTGGTTCAATACGACTTCCTAACGGCTTTTAATATTTGGTTTAATTAATTTCGGTTTTGTATTTTCTTTTTGTTTTTTTTTGTAAAGAAGCAAACAAATTTAGATTTATATATGCGGAAACTCATAAATGGTGTAAAAGATAATATATTGTATTACTATTGTAGTTATAAGACACTGTATGTTTCCCAAATAAAGAAAAATAAAATAAATAAATAAAATAAAAATAAACAAATCAGTACTCGTAGAAGTAGAGAGTCTCTGTTTTGAACTGTTAATTATTACCTCATTTTAATTAATTATTGTAATATTCATATAATGGAATTATCACAGTAATACCTAATTAAATATCATTATCAATGCGCAATGCGGATATAGGTACTTCATTGAATAAGTTTCACTTCATCTTAAAAGTGTAATTAACAATATTACCAAAGTAATTTGGGATTGCGTTCGAGATCGCTAGAATACGACAAAATCTTTTATCCTTCAGGATAATAATATGACTCGTAAAGTTAATAGTTTTAAAGCAATATTGCTACATTTTATACACTAGTGATGGACGATTGTTGCAAAAAGAACAATCAAGTGAATCAAATTAGTAGTTCCTCATTATTCGAATAACAATCGACAAACTACTGACTACTAACTGCTTATATTTTGGTTCAGCGCTCGAATGAAAAAAAAGGTCATCGACAGTCAGAGTTGCCAATGCCATCTAGAAATTTGCATTGACACCTCTAACTACCGATGACCTTTTTTGTCCGACTGAACGCGGCTCACGGTTGATCTTTTTCCATATTCACACTTCACACGCGTGGTAATCATTGTCCCCGCCGTACCCCAGCCAGTCGATGACAATCGACTAACATCAATTGTTATCGACTTTTATCGACTTAACTGAACAATCGACTTATTAGATTAATTTAAGTAATAATCGCCCATCGCTATTCTACACATAATAAAACTGACGCCCGTATTATTATAATTAACGGATCTTAAGATCGCAGAGATCTTACATTTTCGAGAGATGCTGAAATATGTCAAATCATATAAAAGAAGTTACATTTGTGAGATCTACTCGGGAATCGAGATCTGTTAGTCCTTCGCCAACTATATCACATCAGAAAAAGTAGGCTTAAAATCGATCAGACAAGCATAACATCGAAAGCTTAACGCGCTATTGAAAAAACTGATTGTGAGTTGGGGTTTTCGTTACGAGACCGTAATAATACATGTATAACCTTCGTAGCAGATCTTTTAATGGTAAACGGTCATCATCTTGAGCACCAGTAACACCTTAGGACACGTAATCATTTACGAGTATTTTCTAGTTATAATGTTGTAGTGTTAAAAAAAACAATGAGAGGTGTCAAGAGACACCCGGATGGAACGAAGTTCCTTTCGATTTGAGTATTGTTTTACGTGCTCAGCAGTGTGATTCAGCAATATGAAACGAGCTCACGCTACTAGCGTCATTCAGAAAGTTGTACAGCGCCATCTCTGTAAAATTTTCTGAATCACTTCAAAAAGTGTCGTGGCAACTTTTCGTAAGAATTTTTTCCGTCTAGCCCCCTTTCATAACGAGCGATAAGGAACTTCGTTCCAACGGTATTTTAAAATCATTATTCGTCGCGTTATAACATAAAGGAAACCTCCGCACTTCGTTATAAGTAAATTAGTTACAATGCGTCGCTCGTTGATAGTAACTTTATGTTTTAGTGTAAGCACGAAACAGTTTTGTGCTGCAGCCGTTGTAGGCAAGGCTATCAACGATCAATGATGCAACGACTCAACGTTCCGCGTCCAACGTTCATTCGGTTATCTATGCAGCTGCGTATAGCGGTTACCCTGAACTTGAACTTTTCCGTTATTAGTTATAGCGAAAAAAATAACACGCTATTTTTCATAATTCCAAACATAGTGTATATAACATAATAATATTATTATATTTACATATAATATGGAGCCTATTTGGAATATGTTCAGTTTTAAAATAAAAAATATTATATTTTATACCTTTTCCTTCTCGGTATTGCAATCAGTAGAAACTAAAATACTCATTGAAGTATTATTACTAGCGTATAGATCCGACACCGCATGTATGTTCCAATGCATTGGCGCCACGTGGCTTCAATCTTCAATGGATTCGTTCGATTTTGAAAGGAGAACCGGCGCTCAATTTTGAAAATCGAACCTACCGGGCGGGACACATATTTTTCGAGATGTCTGTTCTATGACATTATACTTCAATGGTTCTATGACATTATACTTCAATGTTATTCGTCTCATAAAACCAACATGACTTTGATACAAACCATTTCACAGGTGACGGTGACACAAGAGGCCAATGCCAGATGTTTTCCCGCCAAGTCCCACACTGGTACCGCAATCAGCAGGATTTCCGTGCCAGCCAAACATAGCACGCCTATCGTAGACCATATCCACCGCGCCACTGGAAATTAGTTCAACACTATGTACATGCACGAATTTTAGGCTTCATTACGGTGTTAATTGCATGTTTATGTAAATGTGAACAGCACTCGGCATGCTATTTAAATAATTATATAATATTATGGTGCTATGTATGTGATTTTTCTTGTATGTTTCAAGTAATAAACGCTTACGACTCATGTAGTGGTGAATATTATGTACCTATTTTAGATATCACTTTCCTTTAAAATTTTACTGCTTACTTTAGAATTTCGAGCCTATTGTCGTGGAGCTAAAAATATTGGAATTCTTGCTTCCTTTTAGATACGAGTAGCAACGCATTTTTAATGTCTTACCATAAAATTTTGTTGGCTTTTGATCTTGCTCGAATTTATATAAATAAAAATTAACTCTTTGTTGATATAGCAATAAATACATTTCCAATTTTTAGACCTAGGAGAACCCACATTAAGTGGGTAAAATATCTGAGTCAAATTAATACAACTTACTTCACCTGGGTCAAATCAAGAAGAATAAAATAATTTTAAGGTACTAAAGGAAAAAAATTAGGTTATCGAAGCGATGCGAGTGTGGTTACTAATAAAGAATATTTTGACATGTAATGTCAAAACATTCTGCGATCTGGAACTCTGCGATCCTAGAAATTGGTATAACTCGGCAACTGAGACTGTAATGGTGAACGCACATTTATCGGTATCGTCCGCGCCGTCCGCATCGCATTTGTATGAAATCATATGAGAGCCCGATGCGGATGACATATGCGTCGGCATTATATGTCATCCGCACCTTCCGCACGCATTTCTGAAAATGCGGAAGGTATCCGAAATGCCGATAGTGTTGCCATGCCACGATGCTTTTGACAACGCGTTTCATAGTAAACTAATCCTGTGAGGAGACCTTCGTGTTTATGCCTATACATCATTGTTTTCGGACATTCGACAATAATACACATATAATGGCCAATACTTGACGATTGATTGCAAACTACACCTACACACCTACATATACACGGAAATAAATTGACACAGAACTAGTGGGATTTTTTCCCACTAGTACTGTCAACAAAACATTAAACTTAAAATTAACATTAAAACATCAAGCATTAACTTATAAGATATAAAAAAAAAAAAAAAAACTTGACACAGACTTAAACAGGACTGTAAACGAAAGACATCGCACCATTTTACACTAGAAGTTGGGAAAAATTGCATAAATTGTTGGCAATATTCAAATTTGTGTACGGCGAATCCGGACATTATGTGCGAGGCTATCGGTATACGGAGCGTCCGGCGTGGACGATGCCGATATATGTGCGTTCACCATGAACCATATATTTATGTGCACAACTTTGTCTATCAATCTTACACTGAACTTCTTGTGCTCGGTTAAACTTTACGGAGATGTTACAAGTTTGCTCGTCGATATAAATTTAAGAATATTTTAAAATTAAGAATATTCTTCAACACATTACTTTATTTAAAAAAGTTTCACATAGGATGTAAGGGTGCCTACACACGAATCGATCGACGATCGGTCGATGAATGATCGAACTTGATAGCCAGTTCTTTCTTTCTTTTTCTTCTTCCTTTCTTAGCCGGAAACGCATCAGATGCCTTTGGTGTTGCTGATGTCCATGGGCGACGACAGCCACTTAACATCAAGTGGATCGTCAGCTCGTTTATCAGCTTTTTCCATAAAAAAGAACTATCTACTGATGCGACCGGTGCGGCGGCATTATCGGGTCGGCAACAATGGGGTCGACCGATTCCTTCTTCGTATTGGTGTGTTAACAACTTTATGATCGACTTTAACTTCGATCGATTGGTGTGTGACCCTCTAGAAGTACACAAACCTTTGTGATATTTTTAGTACCAAGAACAAATTAGATCAATGAATCCGTCAAACACATTCGGTAAACGATTCGATAACTGGAATATCTTTTTACATGTGACTGAGTACGGCGACATACGCAGTCAAGTTCAATAGGTTGAAAAATGTATTGATTTCATACATAGCCGTTATTTAGAGGAAAACTACAATAAATAATATTCTCGTTTGCTACTAAACAAAAAACATATATAGACAATAAAAATCTGGTTATATTCTTAATATTCAAATAACTAGTGTAGGTACTATTTAGTATTCTGTGGTTGTTTGATAATTAAAAGCTACATGAACCATAAAATTGTTAAATGGTGGAAGAAATAAATTATCCGTTTCAGTAATCTAATTAGTGGTTTACTGGTTCGTGTTATGCAGCCGACTGGGTTTAATATGTGCACATTATAAGGTAGGCAGGGTTGCACCAGAAAGTTCGTGGTTTTGTTTATCAGCGTTAGCTTACAAACGAGTAGACGGCCACGTGATTAGGCTCACCATTTGTCCCAGTCTTACCAGGATGTTCCTGGTTTCCCAAATTGAGTCGAAATGGTCCCGAAGTCCAGCCGGTTTAGTAAATAAATAACGCTATACACTCACATATAGCTCCACACTAGGATTCCATGTGTCGTGGCATGGACAATATACAAAGACAAATACCCAGGTCAAGAACACTAATTCAAACTCATCATTGAGATAAAAAATGAATAGAACCCAGGACTCTTGACACGGCGCGGGCGGTCGGGCATGGCAACCATTACGCCACATAAATCTTCAAAATACGTTTCCAACTTTCAGGAGCAATACCATACCACTCCATTTCCTATCGACATACCTGGAATATCTGCTATTAATTTTCCCGTGGCAGCGTATATTCTTAGTCCGGGATAAAAAGAAACGGCAACCAATAAATCAAAAGTCCAGAGTTTGACCGCACGCGTTATGTCACCAAATCCGTACCGTATGGTACTGAAGCCTATATTTATCCTGAAATAGAATAAATAGTTATGCTTAATTAGACTTATAAAACAAAATGTCTTAGTGTAAAACAAAATGTGTTCATAATCCATGAACAGTGCATTAAAATAATACTATAATAATATATAATATATATGAAATATTAGGAACGCTTAGGTAATAATTTCATACTTATAAACTAGGTACAATGTAACCTAGTAACTATCCTTGCTTCGGGAAACTCTTCCATATTACCCTCTAAAAATTGTTTATTTTATGGGTTTCATTAAATCCGTATCCGTATCTCTTTTGTGAACGGATTGAAATAAACTAACAACAACTACATTATGTAAAATTGAGGTAAAGCTTACTACAATACATCAGTGAAAACTATATCGATATGAGTAGCTTACCATTGGGTTAAGAGTTAAGTTGTAAGTTGTTAAGTTGTTGTTAAGGGTTGTAAAGCACAGATAAAGAAAACCCTTTTGAACCTTGATCGCTCAAACGTGAGGCCTGATGAAAAGATAAGTATGACTATTTTCAGTGAAGAAAAACATCGTGAGGTAACCTTCACAACTAAAGATTTCCATAATGTTTCAAAGGTGCTTGTATGTCAATAAGCGGTTGGCCAGCGTGGTGGATAGCTGGATCCTCACGAGCCCAGCAGAGGGACAGATATGGATTGCTACAACACACATGTTATGGATTGAGACAGCTAAAGATTTAAAGGTTAACATTATTAACCTTTGTATAAAATACTAACTTACTATGTAAGAAACCTTGTAACTAACAATTGTAAGGACATAAGTAGTCTGAAATAAATATCACTATTATTTTTACATAAAAAATGTAAAGCTATTGAAATATAATGTTTTACTTGCTTTCCACGTTCCACGAGATCGTAAATGACGGTATCACATAATAGAACCAGCAGGATAACAATGAATATGTGATATATCGCTCTTATGTGCAGTGAATCTTTCATTAGCACTGTCAGGAGAGATTCTCTGTGCATAAAGTCTGGCGGGCGCTTTCTTTCTTCCACTACGGTCCCATTGTGTGCACTATCTGCCTTCGTTCGTTTTCTTAATCCATCTGTCCGTATTTCAGCCATCTCTAAGTTCTGTAAGTAACAATGTTTAAAAAAGTTCAGTCTTATTTGTTTTGTGACATCCAAAGAATTGCGGTTTTAGTAAATGTATTGGACTTCAAAGAAAAAGTAATTTGTAATATGCTTAATTTTGTGATTTATGAAATTATTTAGTAGTTACAAGCTTAAATGGATAAAAGATGGTTTTACGTATAAGTAATGAAAATAGGCTGCAAAAATATTACTTTATTCTAATGAAGAATCGGCCGTTTATGACAAGGAAAATGTAATATTATACACACCATAAAAGTCAGACAAATCATCTAGGGTAAGCAGTACATTGATTGGCTCTTTAAGGTCCAATCATCGACTTTGACAATTTCTTGTTACAAAATAAGGTTCCTAATCATGAAACATTTTATGTTAAGTTGTTCCTTAGAAAGCTGGTAATTGAAATTGATTATAACTTTATAGTTATGATTATTCATATTTTACTTAATTAACAAATTTAATTCAATAAACATAAAGAAGGAGGAAAAAGTACAACGATTGGCCCTAGGTGTATAGCGATTGGCATACCCAAAGCATGAAGATTGGCATGCTAATTGTTGTACTTTGCGTTTATTGGCCCGGCCAATGTATATACTATTTATGTGCCAATCTTTATGCAAATTCAATCATCCGTGGAATTCCGTGATTAGCTTGTGTTAAAGAAAATCGAAAATAGTGCCGAATTTAGTGCGTAAAGATGTCGTTACTGTAGTGTGTCGTGAAATGAAATGAAAACGATCGAGACGTAAGGTAGGCTTTTGTCTTTAAATTAACGTCAATTGTCACCTGTCAAGAGTTTCTCTCCGTCACCGCAGTGACCACGCAACACGCACCGTGACTTTTTTATGTCTCGCAAACAAATACAACTATCAATAAAGGGATTTTAAATCAAAAGGCTAATTAATTGTGGGGGGGGGGGGTTAAAATTACTACTGTTTACCCTATATTGAATATTATTTGAATAGAAAAAAAACGGAAACAAAGTGTCAACGACCTTATTTTTTGCATTTAAAAATATACACGAGATTTTGAATAAATTAAAAAACTATATTCCAAATGTGACCGAAAATATTATTTATATACTATATTGGATTATTTTTCATACCTGTAATGTTCGACAAAGTTAGTGATTTATTTATAATGAAATTATTGACTAAAAGCTTACATTGTAATTATGATACTAACCTTTCACTCGCCGTATCACTGCACTGTAAAAAATAAACAACACCAACCACAGAATTGCGATTTACTTAACAAGATTCACAAATCACATTATCTTCTAACTTCATTTGCACAGGTGGCTGCTATAATAATAGTTTTCGTACAAGAACGTGTCTAAACGCTTTGCGAAAACAAATATCCCTATGAATGTTTACGATATTACTTCTCTTTAGTATAAACAGGCATGAACTATTACCGTAATTAACCTAATTGCAACAAAATGTGGGTAGATGCAATACAGATTGTTGCATTTTGCGGGTTATCACAGGTCAAACTGATAAATTATTTGATTTGTTGTTAAATAATTATTTTAATACACACGTATACCGTTAATAAATGTTTTCTGAATCTTTAAACGCGGTTATATTATTATTTTGTTATTTATCGCCTGTGCGAAATGGTGAATGCCTATCGCTCGGGGCAAACAGTTGTTGTGTACCGAGTAGATTACGTAGTACCTAATATACCTACGGCTTGATAAAAACTTACAATTAAGTCGTGAATTCATGTTAACAGAACAGTCACTGCATAATAAGTGAATATATCTAAATATCCTAATAGATTATTGTATCATATTGTAGCGGTACTCCAAATAATCACCACTTATTTTTAAATAAACTGTTTAATCACTTTACTTTCACTGATTACACTTCTTAGGCACGTTACAATAATCTCTTATAATAACCTCGTCTAATTTTAATTCTAAGGCAAAGTGAGTATCCAAGGAAGACCGCACACTTCGACTCGTCAGCCCTGAATGCCCAACCCCTGTCGAGTTAGCCTCCCTCCAAACCAATAATCCCCACCGACATTCCCCGAGCTAGTGCTGTCATCATTTTCAAAATTAGTGACACTCACTTCCGGCAATGTAAAATTAAATTAAAAATGACCGGAACTTCCTTCTTGCGACGGAACTTCCTCTCGCAATATTTAAAGATAAAATCAAATGTCAAATTTGATACATACTGTATTTTATGACTAAATAAACAGAAATAACTGAAATTATTTATATTTGGCTAAAACAGATGTGTTTAGGTGACGTTTAATACGCAAAACCTTACACTCGACCATCCTGATAACGTGTATGTCCCCATACACGATACCGTTGGAAACCTTACACTCGGCATGTTATGTGAGCTAGATCTTTGCGTAAAAAAACTACACCATACTTTCATATTAAAGAAAACGAATGTAATATAAATAATAATAATATTAAATGAATATTCGATTAAGTTATTGAGCTTATGGAAGTTTAATTTGATTCAATTATAAATATTAAACATCATTGGCAACCTATTGGCAAATTATTAATAATCTAAGATACACTTCATTTGTTCACAGACTTCATTTATACTTAAGTAATTTTATTAGTTGTAACTTGGTAAGATTAATAAGTGTTTTTTTTTTATGTTACATAAATGAAATTTATGAACAAAATCTAGCCTAGTATTTATAGTAGTAAGTTATATACATAATTTGCATAATTTTAAATTTTCATAAATTTTCTGATGAATACATTTTTAATAGTTACTTATTCATAATAAAGAAAGAAAAATCATATAAAATAATTGATTTATAACCCACTCTCTTGATAACCAATTTTATATACATTTTGATACATAAAGGTCAAGTAGCGAACCCATCCATTCTCGCTCTTGATAACCAATTTTATCTTATTATTACAATCCATAAAAGTCAAGTAGCGAACCCATCCATTCTCGCTCTTGATAACCAATTTTATCTAATTTATTTTAATCCATGAAAGTCAAGTAGCGAACCCATCCATTCTCGCTCTTGATAACCAATTCTATACTTTGATAGTCAAGCAGCGAACCCATCCATTCTCGCTCTTGACCTGAAACAATGAAAACTTTGTATCTAAATCTTGTCATACAATTATAACAATATAATCACAGTAGCAACCTTTATTACAGAAATATATTATAGTGCAATCCTCTGAACCAAATGATCTCAACTTAGTAATCTTAGTCAATATCATCCACCCTTTCCGTATCATCGTCATTTTCAAGGTCTAAGGATGCTATATGTATCCAAGGCCGCATTCGGTCTGCAGCCACCGTCGTTTTACGTCTATTTTTGGTTCCCTCAAACCCAGGTATAGGGGCAACCTTATACCTGTCGTTCCCTAAAATATTTATAACTTTAAACGGTCCTTCATAATTTGGAAGAAGTTTAGTACTTTTACCGTCATTTTGAAAAGCTGTTTTTGCTATTTTTATCAGATCCCCCTTTTTGTAACTATGTGCTGACTTTCTCCCCTTATCATAATATTCTTTTTGTTTGATTTGTTCTCTATCAATTCTATCCTTTACTTCCTTACGTACTGATACAATATCACATGGTTTCCGAATTACGTCCGTTATTTCATTTAATATTGGATTACTCTCGCTATTCATCGTAGTGCCAAACATAACCTCTGCGGGAGTCCTGCCTAATGTCTTTTGAATCGTATTATTTAGACCCCATTGAATTCTACCTATGTTAATATCCCAATCTTTTTCGTTGTTTTTGAGATTCTGTGCTGTTAGCGAGTCTAGGATAGTTCTATTATAACGCTCTACTTGCCCGTTCGACCTGGGGCTCGCCACAGCATTCAAAATATGTTTGACACCTCTATCTAAGCAAAATCTTCTAAATGCGTGAGAGGTAAAACAACTACCACGGTCACTAATAAGCCTGTCCGGAGTCCTGAAGGTATCAAAAATGTCCTCTAAAATCCTAATGACGCTTTGAGTTTTTGTATTTTTGACGGCTTTTATAAATACAAATTTGGTGAATGAATCAACAGTAACCAATAGATGAGTGTGACCCCTTTTTGATTTGACAAATGGCCCGAGGTGGTCGATATGCAAGGTGTGAAACGGTATTTCGATCTTGTTAATGGGATGTAGGAGTCCTTCGTGTGAAGTCGCGGTTCTCTTGCTGTATGCACACTCAATGCAAGAGTTAACGTATTTTTTTATAAACCGCGACATCTTTGAAAACCAATAGAACTTTTTAACACGTTCTAGTGTTTTTTCAAAACCTATATGCCCTATATCGTCGTGGTTTAACTTGCACACCTGCCACCTCGCACCTTTAGGTACCACCCACCTAATATTAGTTTTGTCCCCATCTAAGCATCTAAATAATTTATTGTCTTTTATAAGATAATTTTCTTTTATATAATCAAGACCTTTGGAATCTAATTTAGAATTTAAGATCTCACGGATTCTTCCCAATTCTGTATCGCCCAATTGAAGAGTGAGAAGCCAGTCCTCGTCACTAATGGCTAATACAGCTGGACATTGAAGAGATCCTTGAGATGGTGCGTCTTCAACCGGGTTTCTCGACAAAGCATCCGCATGAGCCATCTTAGCACCTGCCCTATATTCTACCTCACAATCAAATTCCTGTATCGCAAGCCACCATCGAGCTATGCGAGGAATCAAATCGCGTTTTTGAAACGTAGAACGAAGTGCACTACAGTCCGTTATTATTTTGAAGCTTTTTCCTAAAAGGAAGACTCGAAATTTTCTCAAAGCGCAAATTACGGCTAGGGTTTCTAGCTCGTATGAATGAAAATTTTTTCTTCCGGTGAGGTTTGCCGACTGTAGTAGGCCACTGGCCGAAAAGATTGTGTCTTATCAGAACGTTGCATTAATATTGCACCAAGTCCTATTCTACTGGCGTCCGTGTGGAGCTCAGTTTCTGCGGAATAATTATATATAGCAAGAACTGGTCTATTGATAAGCGTAGCTTTTAAGGTTTCGAAAGCTTGTTGCTGCTCGTGTGACCATTCCCACTTCACATCTTTCTTTAGTAGCTTCGTGAGAGGGGAAGCCAATTCAGCAAAGCTTTTTATAAACTTTCGAAAATAGCTTACTAACCCTAAAAACTGACGAACGGTGTGAACATTGCTAGGCTGCGGAAAATCGGCGACACACTTTATTTTTCCTTCACCTGGACGCATACCCGAGCAACTGATTTCATACCCCAGGTAGTCAATTTGAGTCTGTAAGAAGCTACATTTAGTCAAGTTTAATTTAAGTTTTGCATCATCTAGGAGTTGTAGTATCTCCTCAAACCGCGTCAAAAGCTCATCCAGGTCCTTGCCATAAACCAACAAATCGTCTATATATACAGTCGCTTTATCGAAACGTGCTGGTCCCAAGACATGGTTCATCATACGCTGGAACACGGCAGGTGCATTCGCCAAACCGAACGGTACGCGATTGAATTCGTAGTGACCGTCCGGTGTGACGAATGCTGTGCGATGTTTATGGTGTTCAGCGATCGGGACCTGATAGTAACCTGACATAAGGTCTAAAGTGATAAACCATGCTTGGCCAGATAATCGAGATATTTCATCCTCGATTATCGGCATCGGATACCGTTCTTTAATTGTGATTGAATTCAGGACTCTATAATCGACGCACATACGCACATTTCCGTCCTTCTTTCTAACTAAAATAATTGGGCTAGCATAGTTAGAGACGGACTCCCGGATTATGCCAGCTTCTAACATTTCATCGATCATCTCACGAACTTTATGACGCTCGTGGTGTGAGAGTCGATACGGCCTATACACTACCGGTAAATCGCTGTTTAGCTCAATCGCCATTTCAGTTACATCAGTACACCCTAATTCTGACAAGTGAAAAGCGAAGCAATGTTCGTAACGTCGTAATAATTCTAAAAGTCTAATCTTATACTCCTCAGGCGCTGATTCACCAAATTTAACCTGGCATTCTTCGATCTGCCTTATATTATGTGGTCGGTTTACCGAGTCACTAGCATTGGGTGAAGTGGATACATCAACTACCTCAATTTTTTCTGCACGCGCGAAAATGGAATTTTCATTTAACAAACACGGTATATTGCAAGGCACTACTATTACGTTAAGAAGGCCATCTTTAACTGGGTGAATACCGCCGAGGGTAGCATATTGGTCGTTAGGTTTTCCCACAATTTTAGTGTGAATCAAAACACTCCCGTTGAATGCTGATTCCACAGAAGCCCGAACACCTGCTGCTCCATATAAAACACTATGTCCTACCATCCTAACAGGCAACAAGTGATTTGCATTACTGTTTAAGCAACGAGAGGGTATCTCTGAACCAATGTCTATGAATTGTAACTTTATTGCATCTTTAATTACAACAATATGGGGTTGTTCCGAAAATGTTTGACCGATGAGCAACGGTTTGTCAAGCAGCCAGTCTTGTACAACCTTGCATATCACTACTGCAGTCACACCATCTATTGTCAAACTAAGTGAAACGGAACCCAACGACTGTACTAGTCCATTGCCAAATCCTTTCATCACAGAGGGAACAGAGTCATGAGAGACACCTAAGTTCGCAACACTAGATTCTCTTATCAGAGTGACTTCGCTGCCGAGGTCCACAAAAGATTGCAAAGATACGCCATTAATAATAGTGTTTTTAATATATTTAGCATTTGGATTAGAGTTTGCTATACACATAGTTTTCGGTATTGTATCAGCCTTTGTGGACATGTTCTCACTTTTCGTACGACAGTTCTCCGTTGTATGACCTATCTTGTGACATGTTGCGCACCTGATTAAGGGCTTAGTGCATTTTAGGTAGGGGTGACCTCTTTCCTTACAGTTGTAACAAAATAGCGACGAATTTGCGTTTGACTTATTAGTTGACTTATTGTGATCTCGTTCATTATAATTATTGTCGGCCTGCTTGTTTCTACTCAGTATCGGGTAGGTACACTCGCGGGTGCTTAATAAAAATTGCAAAAGTTGGTCAGGTTCAGAGCATCGCAAGGCTAAAGCACTCGATTTTGCAGTTTTGTCCGTTAACCCATGGATAATACAATCGACCGCACGTCTACCGGTGATATCACATTGATTTATTAAGGCAAGTTTCTCATAAAAATAATTTTCAATCGGTTCGTTAAACCTACTCTTACGTCTTAGCATATCCTCCAAGGACTGGCCATAATTTTGTTCACAAGGGAAAGCTTTCAGTAATTTCTCTTGCCACTCAGGCCACGTGAAGAGGATAGAATTCAAACTCTGGTACCAGATTTTGGCCAGTCCTTGCAGTTTTTGCATTGAAAAATGAATGGTTGTTCTTTCGTCCCAACCGTAAACAGAAGCACACTCGTTTACTTTCTTAAGCCACACGTCCATACGTTGGCTTTTGATAGCAGGATCGAATTCGGGCAAAATGTTTTTGTAATCTAATTTGTTACTTGACTGTGCACTCTGTTCCAACGGCTGGGATGCAGAATTATTTTTAAATGATTGTATAATTTTAAAAATGTCTTTAGAGGAGAAAGAAGGGCTACATGACCTTGAGCGACGCTCGTTGTGAACGTCGCGATCCTGTCGATCCCGCTTGCTTCGATGTGGAGTTCGCGACGAGCTCCTACAGTCGTCTCGTTGCTCGCCGTCAACACCGCGCACACGGCGCTCGCTGTCAGGCCGTCGACTCCGCCGCTCGCTGTCAGGCCGTCGACTCCGACGCTCGTTGCGCTTCATCCGTAGTTCAGCATCTCGCTCCTTTTGGAGCGTGTGCTCCATGAGACGAAGGCGTTCTCGCTCACGCTCCAGCTGTCGCTCCCGCTCTCGCAAGCCACTATTGCGACTGCGACTGCGCCCACTGACTCGACTACGGCTACGTGAGCAGCTCTGCCTCTGGATGCTACGCTCACGACGAGGCGTAGCCAGTCGACGTAGACCAGCATCATGACCGGACTCGGAGTTGTCCATCTTTCCTGGAACTCGCAACAATATCACATGTCATTCTCATAATCTTAAAATATCTTGTATAAAAATTAATAATAATTAATATCACTCGCATGCAGGTGGTGGTTTCACATCGTGAATAATAAAAAATGTGAAATAGAAAAATTATCAAGGTGGCAAAATTTTATTTATTTCCTCTCTAGTATACAGTCTTAGTGTGCAGTATTTTTTTACGGGTTTTAATCACAATTTGCCGCTTTGTGAAATATTTATCACACGAATATTTATTTTACACTAAAATTACTCAAAACAAGGTTATACTTGAACTGCACAAATAACGATTTTAAGTCTAGAAATGAGGCGTGTACTTACGCAGTTTTATATGCGCCAGCGATCCCACTTGCTGATTTGTAGCGGTACTCCAAATAATCACCACTTATTTTTAAATAAACTGTTTAATCACTTTACTTTCACTGATTACACTTCTTAGGCACGTTACAATAATCTCTTATAATAACCTCGTCTAATTTTAATTCTAAGGCAAAGTGAGTATCCAAGGAAGACCGCACACTTCGACTCGTCAGCCCTGAATGCCCAACCCCTGTCGAGTTAGCCTCCCTCCAAACCAATAATCCCCACCGACATTCCCCGAGCTAGTGCTGTCATCATTTTCAAAATTAGTGACACTCACTTCCGGCAATGTAAAATTAAATTAAAAATGACCGGAACTTCCTTCTTGCGACGGAACTTCCTCTTGCAATATTTAAAGATAAAATCAAATGTCAAATTTGATACATACTGTATTTTATGACTAAATAAACAGAAATAACTGAAATTATTTATATTTGGCTAAAACAGATGTGTTTAGGTGACGTTTAATACGCAAAACCTTACAATATTAATTGATTAAATTATCAATTACTTAAACATCATAATCTATCTCTTCATAAAGATCTTCATCATCTTTCGTTCATCTTCGATAAAAACAAGTAAAAAAATGGTGTGTGGCTGTGTCATGGACACGGCTTCGTGTTGTACGTAAATTCGTTTATGTAACGGGTTATATTTTTTAAATAAAATATTTTTAAACTAATGTTGTATATAAAATCGATAGATTTTGACGACAGCTGACGATTAAAACTTAAACGAACATCGTAGCTTCTCCGAATCAAAAATTATACTAATTGCAAGTCTCGATACGTAACAAAATAACCTCAAAATGGCGGCACTTCCCCGTCCACCGCGCGCGATGCGTCACTATCCTTGTTTATCGAAACGAATTCTTTGATCCTTGAGCTATTCAGTGGTATAATTTAATTTTGGACATAGAGGATAGATTCGAAACTACAACGCCAAACTGTATACCCCGATTTTGTTATAATTAAGTTTTTTGGATTGCCCCCCATAAGGTAGCAAATCAAAGATGTATTATTCACATCAAAAATTTTCGTGGAACAGAACATAATTGTAAATCTCTGATACCACTTCGGAAAGCTACTGGATTACATAGCATAAACTTTATTCTTAAAATCAACGAATCATTATCAAATTCTAATAACTGATTTTGCACTTTGCATTATTGTTTTATGAAATTGCATTATTGTTTTATGAAGTTGCATTATTGTTTTATGAAATTTTTTTTATAGCAAAACTAGCGCTTTGTCTAGGTTTTCTGTGATAATAAGTACCCTTCATCTTACAATGATGATCTGGAATCATGATTTACCTGTTTGCAAAATTTAATGAAAATACGTTCAGTAGTTTTTTTGTGAAAGAAAAACAAACATCACATATTGTTGAAACAAACTTGTACATTTATAATATTAGTAGAATAGTAGGATCGGACATACGGTACAAACTCCTGCATGCTTTTCTCTTATTCCTTGTGTTACGTCTTTAGGCACGTTTAGTCACATTGAATCGCCCTAAAGTTAATATTCAAGTTATAAACTCAGAGATTTTTTATCTAGTTAATACCAAAATAATTATGAAGGTTACGGAAGTTTTTATTTTTACAGCAGATAAGTTATTAATATATTTCATAATAAATTAATGAACTACACTTAACTACAAATTAACTAACTTCACTTACACCTAAACAGCTCACTTACTAGTAAAACTGTATATCAGTAACTAGTGCTAATTAAACTACACCAGTAATATTTCAGTAACTATAATAATATAATTTTAACCTCGCCCCGCGAGTAGGTTATCAAACTCATATAAGTATAATAAACCCTCTGTCTCTATCTGTTATATGGTAGACGCTCATTGTATCGATTATTAATATTTTGAACAATAAAATTGATAACGGATAACGGAAATAATCTAAGACGTGGTTCTGTACGTACAATTTTTGTTCTAAACAGTCAACAGTGTATTAAAATCGTTGAAATATAGAGCTAACATCACGAAGAAAAACGCTATGATTTTAGGTCAAGTGGTCCTTACAGCATTACACTAAGTTTGTTTTAGTGATTTGAAGACTTGAGTCCCATTATATTATTGAACTTTGTCTAAATAAATTAAATTGTGGTCGTGTTCATTCAGAATAGATCAATAGAGAGAGTTTCTCTGAGAGACTGTATGTTTGGCGGACAGAGTCTCTAACCACTGCTGGGATATTGAGAAGTATTTAACTTAAAATATTGGCTATTACTTATTACACTGTCATCCATAATTTTGATAACTGTATATCCTAAATAATTTACAAATCATTTTTAGTACATAAGTATGTAGCAAAAACAAAACAGATGAGTGTTTTTGTTAAAAATATTTTTGTGTTGGTATTATTTTATTTTAGGACGGAAATGTTGTTACGAAGTTACAGAACTGCCGCTGACATTTTTTTGGGATCCATATCACATGCGGAGTGTCAAAAACAATGAAGACAAGTTTTTATTATAACAATGTAGGTATGCGTTATATAAAATGTTATTTTAATAGAATCTTTTGAGAAAGTTCAGTCTTATTTTAGACTACAGGAAGTTGATGTAGGGATGACGGCTAATAAGGAAGTGTGAAAGGAAAAAAATATTGCGCCGGACCCAAATAAAGTTATAAGATGACGATGAATGATGATCTAATATTATTATTATGTAGATTTTAGTTAGAAAAATAGTCGAATAAAAATTTAAGGCCATGAGATACTAAAACAATAATTTTATTGGCTCGATTGGTAATAATTACAACAATTGGAGACAGGTACTAATCTATAAATAAACAAGAACATGTTTGCAAGAAACATCGTTTGCGTAAGAAATTAAAGTTCTATTTTGAATTAATCATTCTCCTAAACTTCCAGTACGGTATATGGACACGTAAACCCTACATCAGAGTGAATCTAATCGCTATATACACAAACAAGAGGTCATGGTTTAAATGTGCCTAAGTATGACTACTGATCTAATTACTTACTGATATCAATACACATAAAATAGGAACAAACGACGCTCGCTTTCCTTGTAATCGAGCCGGATCTGCGACGTCGTCTACAGAGGTGCATTGTGCCATAAATGATATGGAAATGAAGTTGACGAGCGAAGGAAGAGCCTTCATCTCATCCCATTGAATGTTACTTTACCTACTAAGATCCAGTATCTTATACTCGTATTATACGTTAAGCAAAAACTTTGTACCCCTTATAACGACTATTTTTAAATGTATAATATGCATTCGAAACACATAAAATGAGTACAAATAAATATTAGTACATAAGTACATTACCATGCTTATTTGACTCATAGGTACACCTTTGCCATTAACATTCGAATTTTGACCACAGAACGGGTCTCTCTTTTCTATTAATACCTACCTGTGTTAATACTTGCTTTGGGTTTATATCAAAATCATAATTTTATATTTGGCAGATAATGCGACTTTGAGAGGTATTACAACAGTGGGTAAGCCATGTCGGAGATTAAAGTAATCCCCGTCTCTAAGTGTAATCCTAATTTCTGTGAGCAGTTAAACACTCATCAAATTCAACTAAGATCATCATAAAATGTACTTGATATGCTAAAGTACAAAGGTAAATCTTGAATTATAGAACCAGACGGTAGGTCTCGTAATAAAAACGTAATATTTATCGTCGATACATCTTTATGGCTACTTCAAGTATGTTTATCATCTTTCTATTATACTCGTATCCGCAGAGCTGATCACAGTGACAATATAGCCCGAATTTTATTTCTTTCTATGGCTCGCTTTATGAATAATAAAAATGCTACGAAAATCTTTTTGCCCACCTCTTGATATCTTTGCATTGTTGACTGTACTTTATGTTAATATAGCTGTCAAATGAGTAAAAAAGGCACCTTTTGCAAGTGGTGAATAACAACCATATGGAGCTCTTCAACATCGGAATCTCTGATGCTTTATTCGTCGAAGAATAAGCGGTCCAAAGACTTCATTTCCAAACTCGGTCTCTAACTTTGCAATTGAAACATTGTTCACAAACTTTTTAATCCGAAGGTGGCAACTAGCCAGACGTTTAAAGTCCATGCCAAAATACTATAGGGATCTACCGATATTGGATTGTTTCGAACAATGAGAGTTTAGTGGATTTAATCAAGTTCTTTCAAAGGAAGGAACTTAACTCCATTGTCTCATTCATTGACCAGTAGGTAGGTTAAATGACAACGAGTTGTTGGGAAATGGGTGCATGGTTAGGTAGGTCATTTAAATTATGTTTTTAATTCAGTTTAACTAGTAGGTATGTTCTACCATGTATCTAAGGATAAATTTTGTGATTAAGTCCTAAATTGGCAATAACAAAAAAATATCAAGTGTTGTTTATGGACCTAAATCTAGGAGGCTAGTAAACGAGTGAAATTGTTCACGGAGCATACCATACTGAACGTTAATCGAAGCAAAATAATGTTTACTAAACTAGTATTATAATGCGAGCATCGCTGGTGCAAACTCTGCGGCAGCGAACAAACTTTTACACTGTCTCACAGCTCACGACACACAAGTACCTACAATATATAGATACAACCTTCGATATTTAAAGAGCACCGCGTTATGTAGGGTTTACATAAGGCTGGGAAATTCAGGCATTTCCTGGAACAGTTTTTCCCTACAAGTACTAATTAAGTACATTATACTGTCGTGGATTCTGAATCTGAATACCTACTTGTGTTTGCTTACAATTTATTTTGATTAACTATTAATCAACCTAACTTTATCAATAAGCTAAAGGAGGTGCTCAATTTTTATGTTTGCAAAATTCACAGTATGTATTAAGGCAGATCAGGTAAGCTTTTATAAAATAAGAGTCTGGATATACCTACGTATTATTTTTATTTTTCTATTAAAAACGACCAACGATAGACTTGGCAGTGTTAAAAATATAAGAATTTACATTCCTCCATATCTACATTCATTTATATTTCATGCGATAATTCACTCCTCATTCAAGTCTTCCTTTCTTACTCAACATTCGCTGCATAAGGACGGAAATGAAAAACATCCCAGGCGTTGCATAAGGTTTCTCTTTCAGTAATATAGGTACCTAGTTATAGCGGGATTTTTCCTGGATTGCTGTTCCCTCCTAAAATTTTCTGTGAAATACTTACGCCCCAACTCAAAGTCACTAACGGTTAATTAAATTGCTCCTTAGTAGAGAATCACAATACAAATTCTGTAGGTACTAAGGAGTGAATTAAGTAACCGTAACGTGACTCTGAGTTGGACGGCATTTATTTTGAATATTGAATAGCTTGTCATGACTAATATCTAAGTGTCAAATTTAATATCTAAATACAGTATTTCCTGGAGTTAGAATACAGAATTTATTTTCAAGTGCCAAGTAGGTATAGTCATACGGAACCCTAAAATAAGATTATTCCGTTTGCTTAAATACCATTTCATCAATGTTCATTCATTCGCGTTCGGATTTGAATCAGAAATCGAATAATTAGTCATAAATTTTAATATTTCGCTTCCTCAAAGAAAGTTTTTTAATATTTCCATCTTTCTTCATTGTAATCAGGGTAAGAAGGCGAATCGCGAGAGGAACAAACAGTAGAAATCCATTAAATGTTTATGAGCTTTCATTCTTCTTTACCGGCAGTTTCATATTACAGCCACCGGCGGCGTCCGACGCCATAAGTCCGTAATGAACATTTTTACTAGTCATAGTAATGTCTAGTTAACATCACTAGGTATTACGTACGATCATATTCTGAATATCTTTCATTAAATAGTTATGGCAGTAATGTAAGGGTATATTTTGCGTTGCTTTTTATGTTGCTACTAAATTGGAGAAGGTTAACTTATTACTAGGCTAGGCATGATGCTTAAGACTTATACAGGAGGTAGATATTATTCCATCTTTTTAACGTTCCTTATAACCTAAAAGCTTTATTTATGTGTACGGGGACTTCTTCTTACATCATTGATAGATACGATTCCTGTCCAATCGATTTCTGAATTAGATTATTGGAAAAAATTTGTTCTTACTTAAAGAACGAGTTTAATGTCGAAAATTGAAAATTAGGATGCTGCAGAGGCATTTTGTCTTTACCGACTCGCACTATACGTATATACGTATACACATCTTAAATTCATTTTTGATTACGAAGGTTTTAAGTTAAGCCACATACACTTCTTAGGTTATTAAAAGAATACTGAATGAAGTAACCGATACGCTCCAAATCTTTCTTTAAAATTTCGGTCCGACCTCTTAGTGGGAGTGGAATTAAATAAATACGAATAAACTAGGAGTATAACATTTTCATCTAACGGATGATCAAAAACTAACTGATGTTTTACGAAAGTTGAATTGTAATTTACAGTGTTAGAACAAAATA